>VWZU01017706.1:570367-655514 GCA_013397095.1 Sterrhoptilus dennistouni
TTTTGTACTGTGAACTCCAGGCCACATTGCAAAGATTAGAGCTTCTCTGTCTTTAAATTGAAGCATAGAGACTGTATTTCTGATTGAAACATTAAATATACAGAAGATCTAGATGCCTTTTCAGTCTCAGATGCTACTTCAGCTAATCTAGGCACTTTTCCTCTCAGCATTTCATGCCAGAGTTACTAAATAATATCCTAGAAATGGAATTGCTGGAGGGTTTTATGCACCAATTGGATAGTGAAGAAACAGAGGAAAAATTAAGCCACCTTTTTGCACGAACAGTGGTGGACACGCTGACTTTGCAACCTGATGGAAGAGCCTTTTATTCTGATATTTTGTGAGCTTTGCTCCTCGAGAAATGTTTGCAACAAGTGAAGCTCTTTGCAGGGTCCATCACAAGGCTTATGGTTGCCCACAGGCAGCCTCTGAGGGGCTGCACAATATTGAATTTCTGCCTCTGTTTCAACCCCTTTTTTCCCTCAGGGCTTTCCATCCACATGAGACTGAAGGCATCTCCACAAGAGGAGGCAGGCATTGCTCAGCAAGCAGGGGGTTTTGGGGTGCCAAATCCAGCTCCAGGAGCCATACACAGCATGAGGCTCCTGGCAGTGAGAAGGAAATGAGACAGCCTATTCTTGTTTTAAAAGGAAATATATAGCTGTGTTGAGAGATATAAGGAAGGTTGGGTTTTTAACAGTTTTTTTAACCATCAGGAACTGTTTATCTGTAACCATCTGTTGAACAGTCTCTGCATGACATCTTTTTACCCCTCCCTGGTGTCTCCTGGTGAGGCTGCCCCACCTGTTGAGCCACCAACACCCTCCCCAGCCATCACTGCTTGCCAGAAACTCGTTGTGGGCTTTTACAAATTACCTCTTGAGAGCTTCACAGCCCACAAAAGCTTATGTTAATCCAGAGGTGTTGGCATGCCTCCGAGGTTCAAATAAATTCTTCCTTTTTTCCTTTCCTCATCAAAGTTTTGGCCTGAATGATGAGAATGCAGAGAAAAAAAAAACATAGTTCTATAACAGCAGAAACAATGCTTAGTTTTGAACTAAGCCCACTTAAGGTGGAGTACTTCTCCTTCTTCCTCTACAAGCAGAGTGAATTTTCCCTTTTTTTTCCAGCCCAAGGCAAATATTCTTTTAAAGTTGTATTCAAATTATCTTGTTCCTCTTGTAGGCCAGAATGGAGGAGGAAGAAAGAGAGTTAACACAAAAAACTAAAGAACTATTGGAAGAGGAAAAGGAAATTTTAGGGTAGGCTGGCATGCCCTGTTCATGCTTCTGCTCCCTATATGCAGAAAGCATTCTTAGCAGTCTTACTCTTCTACCCACTTCTCTTTTTCTGTATATTGATTTCTTATCCTCAAACTGCAGCCATCCAATGAGTAAGGAACACATTCGTAGTGTTCCCCTCATACCAGTCCATATGGTACTGCGGCCCCTCCTCACAGCTGGCCCTAGTCACCATCCCTGGCAGTGTTCAAAGCCAGACTGGATGAGGCCCTGGGCAACCTGGTCTAGTGGAAGGTGTCCCTGCCCATGGCAAGGGGGTTGGAATGAGATGATCTTTAAATTGCCTTCCCACTCAGACCATTCTGTGTCAGCTGTGGGGGAAATCCTTGCTCTTGCAGAGTCACATCTTGCACACTTGAATCCATGTTAATGCCTAGTACTGAAAAAGAGCTGCTGAAGGTATTTCATCCCTGCCAATCCACCTGCAACAGCAACAGTTTGGAGGCTGGAGATGCTCTGATCATTCCAGAGTCCATGGCTGGGTGGCCATCCCTGGTGATCCACCAGCAGGCTTCAGGGGCACAGGTTTTACTTGTTTCCCAATAAACCCCAGTTACCTGTAGGTAAGAGAGAGGAAGAATAGCAAGTAATTTTGGGATGTTTCCTCTGGCTGGCAGAGGCTTTGGGAAGCCAGGCAATTGGTGCTGTGCTCAAAGGCTGCTCATCTTGCCAGCCCATCCCCAGCTACCCCTGCAGAAAGGCTTGGTCTGCTGTAGTACCTCTGTCAAGTTTGCAGCCTCCTAGAAGTGTATCACATGCCCTGAAACATTTGAAATGGCTACAAACATCTATGTTTATTACTGAATTGAGCCTAGAAGTCATGCTTGTCACAATTTAAGCCAACAGTCTTCTGTTTTCTACACAACTTTGATTTATTTGAAGATTGTTGTCTCCTCATTCAACTGAGAAAACTCTTTCAGATTTTCTTCACAGCTCATGTTTTCAAGTCCACTGAATGCTCTTATGTTGTTATTTCCCCTTTCTTCACTCAGTTCACATATTGTTTTCTTTTAAAGATGTTCCAGACTGGACATGATGCACCACCCTTTGCTTTCATAGCAGAAAGAAGAAATTACTCTTCCCTTTTCTGTCTTTCCTGTGACCTTCCCCTTATATTTTTATCTCAGAATAAGGTTTATTCTTTTTTCTGTATGACATTATTGAATTTAGCTTTGGGATCCAACCTGGCTTGCAGATCCAGCTGTGACTGCTCCAACAGAAGCCCAGATTTTCTCATTGTTTTTGAGTTATTTTTTTGCCTCTCTTTCTCCACTAACTGCATAAGAATTTTGACAATGATCCATTCCTCCAGAGTGCTGGCAGCCCCTTCCAGCCCAATATCACTGCAAATTCAATAAGTAGCACCACTACTCCTTCAGCCGTGTCATTGATATAGAATAGAATTGGACTGGACTGATGTTTGACCCCAAAGAGCTGCTTTCCCAAAAAGTTTTGTATTTTTCCATAATCATAATCATTGACAACAACGTTTTTAGCATCAGTTGATTTGCACTCATATTAGGGGGGTAAAAAAACCCCAAACATCTTCATTTTTACCCATGGATTGTTCAGGAACTGCACTCCAAGCTTAGCAAGGCTCTTTCTGCTGGGTGTTGCAGAAATCACACGCACAGAATCGAACCTGCCCTTTGTTTACTTGTGTGGCAGGATCCCCTGCATCTCTGCTGTATTTCACACAGTAGGAGGCCAGCCTGGACTTTCCAAGGTCAATCTTGCTGCTGAAGACCAATGGCTCTCCTGCTGGGCAGGTGTCGCAAGTCGAGTTTGTAGCAATGCAAACTTGTCAACTGCTGAGCAGGCTCCGGCAGTTTAAGCGCATTTGACCGGTGAAGACCCTCAGTGCCTCAGCTTCATTTACTTCTCTGCAGGAGGTAATAAGGAAAAAGAGGATGAGACAGATGCAAGTGAAAGAATCTGTGAAATTGTCAGTCCTCCTATCAAAAAGGCAACAGGAGTGTAAACTGTCTCCTGGAAGTACATACTGGTGGGCTTAACCTGCAGTCTTGGATCTCAGCACAACAAGCTGCTGGGAAATTAGGATCTGACCTGGATTAATCTCCTATGCAGACAAAAAGTCTGTGTGAGGCACCTGGGGCCTGTATTTCCACCCTCTAGAGTCTACTGCTGATGAATTTAATGGGAGGACAAAAAATTTAAAGTTTATTAGACCTCGGTCTCAAAATAGATGAAAAAATAACTTCAGCACTGATTTGTTGAGAAAAGGGTTTGGGGACTGAGGGCCCATGGAAAGGGGCCACTGGGAAGGGCTGTCACAGGGTGACATGCATGAACATGTGGGCACCATGTAAGAACTGCCTGCCATGGGGCTGTTCGAAAGTGGGAGACCTGAACAAGGGTGTCATTGTGCTGGAGTCAAGAAGACCTGTCTTGTGACTTTTTGGTGCCAATTAGCTTCATCCAATCAGCCTCTTAATTAATGCAGTTATTTTGGTCATGGGACAAATTTAGATGTCTCTCCGTTGACCTCCACTGCACAGTGGAGAAATGGAGAGGTGATCAGCCATGCTCATTATTGAATTTATATATATCAAAAGAGCTTTGTAAGAGTGTTTAGTATTTTACACATGTGCAAACTGATGCAGGACTCAATAAGGAGCTTACACAAGTTTTCCAGTGGAGCATCATCAAAGTCAAGGCTAGAATTGAGGTCCCTGTATTCTGGCTCAACTTTGTAAGAACAACTTAGTTCTCCAAGAAGTGAAAGGACATGGACACCACAGGTTCTTCCCAGGTCAAGTTCTGCTGTAGGATGCCATGAAGTCCCCTGGATTCTGTGTTACACATGTCCCAGGGACTCCTCATAATCTTTTAAATCTCTTAAACTTTTAGAGAAAGATGGCAATCCTCGTGCATCCTAGATTTACCACTCTTATATGACACTGATGTGGCAGGATCCACGTTAAGGCAAAGACATTGGAAGTCATTGACCATTGGAATGGTCAAATCTAACTCTGTGGGAAAGGGAAGAGCTGAGCAACCCCAACAAGGCATTGCATCCTGAATTCTAAATGGAGAATGGATCAATTGCCTCCAATTTTTATGGCTTTGTCTTGGGACTGTGTGGCTCTATCAGTCTCGATAGGTGAATTTGGTCTCTAGGGAAACACAGTTCTGGCTCTGGAGAACTCTTTTCCTTATGGTCTCATTTTAGGCTGTAGTCAATAAGTGGTTGAAATACGTGTCTATTTAATGATGGTGAAAATTGAAGGTGTCCAGTAAAGCAATTGTAATTGTGTTTAATGCTGAGACAATGAACCTAGTTAAGATTCAATTTGGTCTTCCTCTTTGTTCCCCTGTTACAGTAATAAATGGTTAATTACCAGTTTCAAAGGCTCAGTGTAATTTGTCAGCTTGCAGAAATCACAGTGATAACCATATTGTCAGTAAGGAGTTTGACCCCATTGTTTTTACAGATAAAAATATTTATTCTTTTATAGAAAATGCTGAGCAATCTCCTGACTTGAACTACCAAGGCACAGCCTTTTTGGGCAGGGTGTGGGCTGACAGAATGTGCCCATCTACTGAGTGCTGTGAAAAAAGCCTCCCACATTCCTCAGCTCTGTCTGTGTGACCCCTTCTCCTCTGCCACCAGGAGGTACCTGGCAAGACAGAGGCCCAGCACCAGACTTATCCCATCACCCTGAGGTAGTGGAGCCCCCCAGTAAGGTCCCACATTTGAGCCCTCATTTGAACAGATTTTTTAGCTAGATTTGCTCTCTAAATATTTCTATTGCCTAAAGCCCTGAAGCCTAAAAACCCAAAGGCCACTAAATCCCAGCTGATCTGTATTTGCTTGTCTTGAGGGAAGGAGCATTGGCCCCAGGAGTGGTGGGACTGAGATGTTCCCTTTGCTTGAAACACTGACGCCTGCATTACAGGAGTGGGGTATTTTAGGCAGTAATGGCAAAACCACTGTTTACTATTTATTGCCTATGTTTAAAGTGTTCAATGGATTGTGAGGGAACCTCAGCATGAAATTTTCAGTTTGGGTCAGAAGCTGTCAAGCAACTTAACTGCATATATGGTTGTTGACTAATATATATTATATTTTAATCCCGATTGATTTGAGCATTACAGTTAGAATTTCCTTATTTCTGTATTTATTAGGGATAGTGAAACAGACTGAATTTGTACAACTAGGTTCATCATATCAGTGTTGTACTCTTGTTGCCACCATGTTATTCACCAAGATTTCCTGCAAACAGCAGTAACTGCTAATTCTCTGAGCCAAAGACATTGTGAGCATAGAATTAACAGCACCTTGCTACGGAAATGCTGAGTGCATTTTAGATAGACAGTAGTACCTACCTATTCTGTTTTACTATATGCCACTCCAAAACTCTTTAAATATTTAGATGAAAAAGGTAATGACTAAAAAAATTAAAGAAGTCCGAGGAGACATACCAGAACATACAGAAACGACAGCACAATTTCCATTTTGTAGTCTGCTCTTATTTTCATGTTCTATGTTTCCTCGAGGAAGTAATCTGCTGACTAGAATTACTGCCCAAGACAGCTTCCTCAAATTTAAGTCTTCTCACTGCAGGACAAAGAAAGGGAAGTTTGTGCCCCAGTAACTGGGAAATGTGTGGCAGGGTCAGGGTAGATACTAGTCTGCTAATCCTGGCATTTTACTGGACAAAAACGACATGTGCAAAAGGCATCTCTTCTCTATCCCTAAGAGGACAATTAAAATTGCACCTTCTCCCTTGCAGCTGAAAAAGTAACAAACCAAGAAGAACCCTGTTTCCTTTACAAATATTCCTCCTACTTTCAGAAACTCTGACAAGCACCATCCAGGTCTAACAACTTTGGGAAGACTCATAATTAGGACACAGTGTCATTGAGCTACGTGCTCAGAGTTTAACGAGACAGATCGCAAATTAACAAGCATAGATCTTGCAAGTTGCTGATAACAGTGAACAGTGGGGTTACTCGCTGTCTCTAGTTTTTCTCATTCCTTTCATCTCTTGACCTGTCCTTCTACATATCTCCTGTTCTCAGAATATTTCAAGTTGGCATGACAGGTTTTCTGTAACTGATCCATAAACAAGTAAGTGAAGGGTGTTTCTCTCAGGGAATAAATTTGATTTATAATAATTTTTCATAATTAAACCCCCTTAAAAAGCCCAAAATTGTGCACATTTCTCTTAAACTTTTGGTGCCTCCTTGCACTACAGAGTCTCTGTTCTGCCTCATCATCCATCTGTGAAGTAGAATGCTTCCACAAGCCTTAATTCACTACCAAAATGAGAGCAGAAAAGCAAAACAAGAGGTATCATTACAATCTTGAAAGCAGAGTGCAGGAGCTATCTGCAATTTAATGGGTCCTGCAATTACATCTTGATTGAATGTGCTGATGAAGCTTTCTTGTACAACATGGCACTCATCAGCACACCATGACCTAGACCTGGCTGAGGATTTTAGTCTGCACAGGTGAGAAAGGGAAAGTCAAACCTGGGGCAGTGTTTGCCTAGGTTCTAAAATTCTATCTATTTTTCTTGTATTCTTTTTGGCATGTCTTGTACTGGACTTGCAGTAGAGAGTGAGAAAAATCATCCAGCATTTTTCCTTCACCAAATGTTACTGCAGTAAGCACCTAGAAGTCTTTATCAGGAATAGATCCCAAGCAAAAGTATTTTTGGTATTCCAGTTTAAGAACCAACTTTGGTCCTAAAGAGCTACCAGCCTAAAGAAACCAGTCAGGGAAACATCTGCTTAACATCACTTCACTATGTAGGAAAATTGAAGCTCAGGAGCACAAATGTCACAAATGTCAGAGAAGATGCTGGAGCAGAGCTGAGAGAGAACTTATTTCTTCTGGATTTAGATGAACTCCAGGTGTGGTGAAAGAGGGGACTGATTTATGCATCCTGACACACACCAATTTTGGATCCTGGCTCCATTTTCTACCTGTGGCCTGTGGCTGCCTTTAACCTCATATTAGGTGTGCTATGATTTATTTTCTCCAATGGCTGTAGAGGATTCTGAGTTTTCAAAGCTCTGAACAGCCTGAGCTGCTTACTTCTTTCTTGAGATATGACAGCAGGGTGCCATACAAGATAAGTTAAAAATAACTCATGGCTACCAGAACCCTTTTTGCCTCTCAGGCCTAAGCCAGGGCCAGCTGGAGACCATGGGTTATTTTCTATTAAGTTTGATGCACTTTGGGTTAGGCTGTAAACTGTTGCCATTTCTGCTCTCCTCTCTCTCTGTCACTCTGTCAAGCAGGTGGAAACATCATGTTTTTAGAAATCAATAGCTCTTAGAGAAGTCAAGTAATGAAGGAAACCTAAGTTACCAGTTTGGAGAGATGGAGGAAGGATTTAAAGGTGTGAAGACACTGACTAACAAATCAGTCCTCTCTGGGCTGCTGTCACTGAAGTCCAGATGGTACCTGGGCATCTCAGATGCTGGAGCCAAAGATCCTCATTATGGTGCAGGGCGAGGACCAGCTGCACAGAGGAGGGTGGCTACCACCTTGCTGCTGCAGCTGCTTGCTGCTGGAGTCTGCTACAGGCCCATTGCTTTGGTAAAGGTTAGCTCATGCTGGGGGGTTTTAATTGTCTATTATCTGCCCAGAAGGAATTAACTATCTTAAAGAGAGCAAGGCAAAAATCTTCTTTTTCTGGCCTTTTTTAAAGCATTTTTCAAAGAAATGTGCGCATTAATCAAACTCATGAATGAACAAAGGAAAGATAACATCAGTGATGTGTTCATTGGGGAAGGAGACCCTGGGTCACACAGATCCACCAGCAATGAATCTAAATAAAGTCAGGGAGAGTGTCACTGACTACTGCAATTATTATTGCAGTGATTGATAATGTAGTTCCTCAGCTAATGTGGTGATGTGCGTGGTCTGAAGGTCAGCAGCACAGCTGGTGAGGTGGAAAACCATGCTGTTGTGATAGGATGGGCTGATGCTTCATGGTCTAATACCCAGCTCCTGTTAATCAAGATTGATTTGGATTACAGTGCCCTGATCCTGGGCTGTCCTGCATGTGGTAGCTCTGCAGGATTGGTCTGAAGTTTGTCCAACTTCAGCACTTTCAAGTTGGGTTGCTGACTTTTATTGATCCTTTCCCTTAGTTTTAAATGTAATTTAGGTTTCAGAAGAGAAATAGAATGGATTTATCTGTTTCTGTCAAAGAATAGTAACATAAGAAATCCTTTTGTAGGGGTGTGACTGGTTTTATTAACTTCTGAGGGATGCAATGAGATTTAATGAGTGATTTGGAGAGGGGAGAAGTGTTGTGAAATTTCTGGTAGTTCACTCACTGAGGTATCATGGGCAAAACAAGAAGAGGTGGAAGACCTGAGGTAAATGCTAGATAACCTGTAATGATGAAGGAAACAGTACACTGTATTATAATAGAAATGATGCTAAGGACATCTTTCAGAGCAGATTAATTTCTCTGTTATTCTAGAAGTTCAAACACTTGAGATTACAGATTAAGTCAATGATCTAGAAGCATGGAGGAATGAACATATGACATAATTGAAGAATAGGAAACGGGTGAAAAATGTTGAAGTAAAAGAAAAGAGCTCTGAGCTTTTCTGTTCCCACAGCCATGACTTTCATCCAAATGTAACCCACTGCAGTAGTACAAACTGAGAACTGAGAAGAGAAGCAGAAGAGACACTGAGGTTTTCTTTAAACTGGTGAATTCAAGGTTCTCAGAAAAAAATGAAGGACTGGAAACTTTTGCCACAGTAGCAACTGTAATCATCACCTTCTTACTTATTACACATAACCAGCAACATGAAGTAAGATTTGACCCTGAATTTTGACCTGTCTCAGTAGTGTCTGAATGTGCCATATTTTGTTACATCACACAAATGTACATTTTCTTTTGCTTCTCAAATTTCCTCTCTGGATCTTTTGAGACTTTAAATTTTTGGGACAAGCTTTCTAAATTGTTTAGGCTGAAATCACATAAAAATAGATGATTGGACAGTTTTAAAGGCAACTAGAAATCTGAATACCATCTTTATTTATTATCAAATAGGGAAAAAATTTGAAGCTTCTTTACTGCATTGTTGTATAAATATTGACTAAAGCACTGCTGTACAAGGAAGCATGTAAGTTATTACTCAGTCCTCTAAAGACAGAAAGGGAAAATCTTTCATTCATTTCATTGTATTGCTGAGCCTTTGAAGTCATTCATTCTAGGAAGAAGAGACTCTTACAGGTAATTTACTGTATTTGTGCCTTTGGTCCCATGAGCTATAATGCAAGATGAAATGTCAGCTTCTGCTTTCAGTCTTCATTTCTCTTGCATTACTCCATCCTCTTTGTCTGAGGTACTCTTCAATGTAATCATTATACAGCAGTTTGGCTCCCTGCAGAAAGCTTGAATGGTATCACTTGCAGTAAAGGCATTGGTTCCTTCACCTGAGGATTCTTCTGTTCCTGGAAGTAAATGGTGAAGCCAAGAGAGTATTTGCCTCTGCAGTAGAGACACTGCTTTGAGATCCATTTGAACTCTCAGTAAGGAGAGGGGTACTGTGCTGGGGGTCTTCATCATCACAGGCAGCTGCTGGACATGGAGAAGGGCCAGTGAAATAAAGATAGAATTTCTGAATTAGAGATGCAGATGAGTCTTTTTCTGTAAAAAGTCAAGAAGTGTGTCTGTAGACACTTCCATTTACATGTGGGACGCAAGAACTGGGCAATGTCTTCTATGAAACAAAACACCACTGAAACCACATGCAAGAAAATCATAATGGACACTGCTGCTTCTTCTGAACTGAAGAAGATCTTGGTGGAAACACAAAAGGGATGCCCAAACACGCTCTTAAGGCTCTGCCACTCAATTGCTGTATATTGTACTGACTTATGGCTTTTCGCTTACTGGAAATGTAAAGCTCATGAAATGTTTCTCTTCCATTCCCTGAAGCACAGGCACCTTTGGGGGAAACCTGATGGCTGTTTTAAACTACGATTAGAGATGTGGATAATCTCTGTTTGATCTTCAATTAAAGTAGTGAGTACCTTTGGCATAAGAGACAAGTATCCCATTTGTGGATTCACAAGTGTATGTGTGTAACCCAGCTGACAAACCATGGATATATCTCAGCAAGCCTGTCAGCAGGACAGATGGTGCAAGCTCCCTTTAGGTTAAAAAAAGTCATCAAAATGGTCCTCTCAGGCTCCTCTTGTGGACAGATGTTATTTTATGACTGACTGCTCGAAAATGCATGAGGTGTTGGCCCGTAGATGAAGATCCTTGTTTTCTAAAAGTGTTAATAAGGAAACCAAACATTTGTGACATTTCTGAAGTGGTCTAAGGCAAAGTGGGGACATCTTCCTGGCAGGCAGGGCTAGTGCTTTGCTTCTTGATAGTTAGAAGCATAACTGAAAAGATGATGTTCAAGGGAGCATGAGGAATGACATTTTTGGCAGTGATGGCCACTGCCTACTACAGGAAAGGTTCAGCCCTCTCCAGAGGGCTGGGATTCTTTTTCTTTGAAGAGGGAAGGATCCACAGTGCTGCATTATATGGCCCAGGCTGTGGGATCTTCTGCTCATGGTTCTCACTTTAACTCTCCTGTGTCTCTGTTCACCATGTAAAAAAAGGAGCTAAAGGTCGTGTTGTAACTATTTTGTAGTTCAAGGATTTCTACCTGTAGGCACATAGCATCCCATAGTTGGCCAAAAATCCTTGGTGTTTCTTCCACAGTAGAGGGCAATCGATGACCACCATACCTATGACCTTCCTCTCAAGAGAAATGCAAAGTTTGTCTATGTGCGTGAGAAAAGCAATCTTCTACATTGAGAGAGCAGAAAAAAACAGATAGAGAAAGAAGGAAAAAGAAAAGCAGGATACCTTGACTGGGTATGGAGTAAACTCAGCAATAACACTTTCTAAAAAGGAAGAAGGAACTGTCTGAAGGACTTCAGTGCCCCCATTTCTTGCCTCTCTGGAGCCTGGACCTGGCAGATGCCTTTTGCAATGACAATTTGCAACCTCATTTCCCTGCCACAGCCTGGCTTAGGAACTTGTCCCAGCCAGTGCCTACACTGAAAACACCACTCTATTATGCCATACAGTTGTTTTAGCATTCTCCTGAACTGTTTTTTGGGTCAGAGTAAGTGTTTTTCTATGTCTTAATGGGTAAGTTTATAATATTTTACATATGTAATATGTGTGCATATACATTTTTTAAAAATAAAAATTTTTTCTTCTGGAATATTTCAGTGTCCTCCTTCTGAAATAGTTTATTTGGGATCAATTCTCTGTCCCTGGACAAATGTAATTTTTCTTCTGTTCTTTCAGTGAATATGTTGTTATTCTATTCCATTCTAGTCCTTAGACCACTATTACTCCTGAAGGTACCAGTACCTCCAATACCAGCTAACAGTAAATGCTCTTACTGAGCTCAGAGACCAATTTAAAGTGGAATTAATAAGTGCTATGACACATGTTCAACTTCAGCTCAGGGTATTCTCTTACTCTCCCTCTCAGCAGTTTCTCACCCTGTCCTTGTCCCCCCAGAAAGGTGTAAGTCCTCAGCGAGGCTAACTGAACTCTGCAGGTATGGAGCCCTGGAGACTGAGCTCACAGTTAGAGCAGCACTTTGTTCTCAGGAGCTGTCAGAGTGAGGTCATGCCATGTTACAGCAAGAAGGTTCATGATACCACCTTAACAGGAGAAAACAATGTAGCCCTGAGCTGTGTTTTGAGAGATAAAAGAAATGGAACAACTAGGGGAAGATCCATCAAATAAGATGAAAGAACATCACCAAGAAAAAGAAGAAGGAATGAAAAAACCCCTGTGATGTACTAGTCTATGAAGCACAAAAGTAACAATGAAAGTAGTAACTTCAGAGAGTGCTATTCCTTGTTCAGGCCTGCCTTTGATCTTTCTTTTTGATTCCCACAAGGGCATCTTCACAGCCTTTAGATGTGGAATTGCTGGCACTGAGTCTTCCCCCATGGGATGGTGGAGCAGCCCTCCCTGCCCGTGTGCTGTGCTTTTGCTGTGGCACGAGTGCATCCCCTGAGCCATCCATGAGAGCCATGCATGAGAGCACAACTGGATGCTGAGGTTCACAAAGGAGGGCCCAGCCCCAGAGCAGAGGTGGTTTATGTACTGTTCCTCTTTCCAGTGCCATTGCTGTAGGCGGTCAGAGTGTCTTCTAGGCTGCTTTTCCCAGGACAAGCTCATGTGCATCTTCACCGACCTCCCCTGTTCAACCTGCAGTGGGGCTCCCCCAGGAGCATCTGCACCTACTGAGGAGGCAGGTCCAGAGTTCTCCTTTTGGAGAAACATCCTCTGTGATTGCTTCCCATATGGTTTTAGAAAGAAAAAAAGAGGCCAGAATAACCCTCAATACTGAAAATGTAGTATTGTTCATGGCTTCTGCTGTCTCTTCCTTGATCGCTGTCTGCTGGTGAGAAAGACTCGGAGAGTTTGTCTTCCCAGGCAGCAAATGAAGGCACCCTGACTGTGCTAGGTACACCTCGTGTACCATGACACCAGTGCATGGGGCACTTGAGCTTCCTCTGAGCAAGCCAGGGAGTAAGAGCAAAACCAGGAGTATTCTGCAAACCTTGCAAACCAGTGTTTGATTAATTTCAGACAGTTTTAATTAAGAAGTATTCCCTCCTCAGTTAATTATGTGTTTTATGGGAAGTGGATGTGGTTATCTGAAATCAAGCGAGGGATGGTGTTTCTGTAATCTCATCAATACAGGGTATATCACCACTGGGAAGTAAGACAGTGTTAACAAATAACCAGAAACATTCCCCCTTCCCCCCTCCCCCCTGACACTTATAGATCCACCTTAAACTAATATTTGAATTTGCTTCAGTGTACTACATATTGTGATGTACCATGTTTTATATTAAATGCTATCTGTCTTTCTGTTGATTGCATTTTAGTTTTACTGTAATGCTCTGTGTGGAAAAGAGGATTATTCTGAAATAAGGTAAGGCTCAAGCTTGTAAGGTCTGGAGCAGACATGCTTTTAGATGCATTATTTCCAAAGCATAACATTCAGCTTGCCGTCTTTAAAAGTCTCTCATTTTAACCCAAAGAGTACTTGATCTTTCCTTTCTTTGATGATCAGGATCTTTTACAATAGCTCATGAAGGCATTCAGATACCAGCCTTCAAAATCAACTGTAATTTCTGAAAATTTAGACCATGTTGAGGAAAGGATAATAATATATGTGCTCTTTAACTGCAGCAAATGTTACATACAAGGAGATGCTGCTAGTGACTTGATTATGATACAGAGTCATGAAAACAAAAATTTTTGGTCCTGTAAGTTTTTAAGTTGACAGACAAAGAAAATGCAACAGGTGAATGACAGAAATGAAACAGAGCAGTACAGGAAGTTGACAGCAAATAAAATGTGATCACCAGGACAGCAGGAATCATATGGACCACTGCCTGCTTATTTTCCCTAGACTCTATAAATATGTTTTTCTGCAACAAATGTAGACTTTAGAAAACTACAAATATCCACTTTTATGGCTTTGAATCTCAGCCATGAATTGAATAATTTACATTAGTGAAGAGTGAAATGGTGCAAAGTTTTTTGAGCATTGAAGGCAAATTGACGTCTTTTATGGGAGACATTTTGCAAAGGAAAGGTGTGGGAAAGTCAAGATGTGTAAGCAAGACATAGAATAACCTCAAGGGTGATGTGCTTAAGCTTCACTGAATAAACAACAGAATGATTTGATATCCTTCCCAATAAGCTTTACAAATATTCCTGCCCTGTCTGAACGTATTTCTTACTAGCAAGCTAACAGGATGTCAGAAGTGGCAGCATTCATGCCAGGACTCCACTCTGCCATGCTCCCCAGTTAAGTGCAGGGACAGTAAATTTCACAGCATCTTTAATCTTTGTCTGAAGTGTAAATAACTTCACATGGGCTTTAAAAAAAATAATTAAATAAAGTCCTTGTCTTTTTGCATGTTTAGTCTCAGTGCTGATGCCTGTTGATAGTTCAAACACTCAGTCCCCTATTTTAAAATCATTTAACTGGTTCAATAACTGTCTTAGCCTTTGCTTTGATAGTTAAATCAATTTTTAGGCAAGAAAATAAGCTTGTCAGTGAATCATACACAAAGGTCTACCTTTCCTTAGAGCCAGTTGCAGATTATATAAAATAAATTTACTCTGAACTTTCTTAAAATGAAAGGGACTGAAGAGAGCAAATGCTAGAACTGCAAACCAGAAGCAGTGAGAGGTTAGTTAGTTGCCGTCATGGTACCATAAATGGCCACAGACAGTTGTGTCTGCTGTTTGCAATGAGTGGCTGCCATCACCACATCTGTCCATTACTGTATATTTGCAAGAAAAGCCCAAATGAAGTAACATAAGACAACTCTCATGAAAAATTAAAATGTTTAGAGAGCCCTTAGACCTGAGCTGAAAGTTCTTCCCCGGGAGAAACCTCCATGGGGTTTGAATCCATGGAGGGACCTCAGCAGTGGGAAATGCATCTGTGTCCTGGACAACACTGTAATGGACATCAAGTAGCCCTGGGATCTGATTTATTAGAAAATGGTATAGCCTGTGCCTCTCTCTTTCCTATACTGCTCAAATATTGTGGCTTTTGGTTTTTTCCTAAAAGTCTGGTTTGTCATGAGGTGGCAGGGGGAGGTGTGTGAGGGGGTGCCTGAAAGATACCTCTGGATGAAACTTCTGTTGAATTGGTTCTTCGTATTGCAGGGCATTGGACTTAAGGACCTAATTGTAGGGACAAACTGAGCCAAAAACATAATACAGAGAAATAATCCCATGTCATCTAAAATAAGATGTGTTAGTCACTTAGGTCAGAGTGAAGGCAAGACAACAGAGTAAGATTTTAAACTGCTTCTTTCACTATTAACATTTTTTGCTGCCATCTACTAAATATTTTTGAGCTTCATTTTTTTAGTTTAATAGAAGATAATATTTCAAAATTTCAACTTCCCCTGAAAATGTTTTCAATTTTCCATTATTTTTGGGGACAGAGATTGAAATAATTTGACAACTTATTTCATTCCTTCACAACTGAATGAACTATCAAGTTTTGTTTCTATGGTTGCCTTTCTTGGTCTTATGAATTTTTTACAGATTAGCAAAAAGAAGTTTTGTAACTCTGTCTTGTCTACTAAGTTTAAGAAAGACATGCAGTGAAGAAATAAAAAAATATGGAACATATGATTAGAATAAAAACACAAGAACAGTGTCAACAATCACCTTGATTAATGACACACCCTGAAAATGTAGTTTCTCCAAGACTAAGGAAAAAAAAAGTGAGATGCTAGAGATGGAAATATTATTTTCATGATTTCTTCTGTATGTTCAAGTATATAGGAGTCAGAAGTCAGAACTTCAGACCATGCTTTACATTTGGGCCATACTTTTCCAACTGCAGCAGCCTTTTCTGAAATGAGCTCTGGATAATTATACATACTTCTAAAATATTTGAGCAACATTATTTGCTTTTAAATGAAGATGGATTTTAACTTGCTGCTTCCAATTAGAAAAACAATAAACATTTTCCTTAATGATGATGACATGCAATAGTGTTAAATTGGAAATGCAAAACCTTTTCCTGTTGGTACAGTATAAGTTACAGTGTCATTAAATATATAATCAGCTGTTTATTGCTAGTGTTATTTTTGAGGCACTTAAATGAAAAGTTGATTTGTCTCTTATTAGGCCTCAATAAATGTTCCTTTAATACTCATAGTGTGTTTTAATGCTTTACAGAATCATTGTCATTGAATTGAATGCAGGACATTGGACTTAAATAAAACAGAAAAGGAAAAACTAAATAAATCAATATAATAAAAGCTTTTCTTTGAGCTGTTTGGATTGTACTGAAATGGATCTGTCTCTAAAACTGCCTTACAAGGGCCAAAGTAGACTAATTGCTTGAGGGCTTTATAATGCTGCACGAGTCAGCTGTGAGAATGTGGCATGAAATGAGGGGCAGTGGAAAGGAGCAGAACTTGCCAAACAAGTCTGATTGAAACTCTGCCATCAGGGAAGAGATGGAAATTATAGAAAATTCCTCATAGATACTTGAGGATTAATTTTTTCTGCTGTATTTTCAGACTTCCCTCAGAACCAATGGGCCAGTTAGAGAAATACACTGCAATGACTTCTGCATTATGGGAATCTTTGTTCAATATCAGGGATATGTGGAGAATGCAGAAGGCACAATTCTTGGTTACAATTCCTTGCCCTTTTGTATTTTTTTTTCCAGAGTATACCTATGGTATACTCTGGCATTCAGTGACAAGATGTGAAATGGCTCTCAAGCACTTCATGAGATATATCTTATTAGGTATATAAATGATATATATATGATATGACATATATCTTAAACATATTGGTCAACATTTTCCTGAAAAGCAGACATTGACTCTAATATTTTTTGTCCTAAACATCTCAGAAGAGTTATCTTTGCATGAACTTCTTCAGTGTAAGGTTTTTACTGAATTTCTCTATGTATTTGATTTAAAACATAGTATGTTCTTTTCAATCATGCTTTCTTGGCCAGTTTAGTAATCCAGATGAAAAGTAGACTTTTATGATGCAAATTGTTAATTCTTAGTCTTTTTGGGGTTTGACAGCTTTGGCTCAAGCAAGGATATAGAGGCCTGATCTGTTGTGAAATGAGCTAATTTGCATAATGTGCTTGAGCCAGGGAGATGGAGATAGTGAAACTGTCCAAGATTGTTTGAATACAAGAGTTAAAGACACTTGGAGCTGCTGCACTCCTCTAAGTATTTTGTGAGCTGGCTAGAGATAGTATTATCCATCAAAAGCCCTTCACACATCCTGCTGCTCTGAAATTTTTGTGGGTTTTTTATTAGTTAAGTTAGAAATCTCTAAACTAGTAGGTCCTCTTCTTGGTAGCCATTCAGCATTCAAATAGCTAGAGATGAGGACACGTGAAAGCCTTGTTTTCATACTTTCCTCTCTATTATTTGGTATTTAATTGGTCAGCAAAATTTGTTGCTTGTCGATGCAAATGGGAGGACAAATATAACAAGGATCCAGTAGTCATGGCGACAGAAAATATTTCATTTAGTCACAGAGCATGTATGAAGAGATGGGCAGCAGGAGCTTTCCTAGAATGGCTGCCAATTCACTTACCCTGTAAATAGAGAAATAAATACAGAGGCATAAAAAATCCATGAGCAATGACACGTCCCTTTGCAGCTGGTTTAGCTTCAAATCAGAACTGTCTATCATGTCTAGGTATTGTTTACTTCCATCTGACCCATTATGTAAATATTTTTCTTGAAAGTGTGCTTTCCCTCACTTTATGATTGAACCTGCTTTGTTTTATTGAGAGCTTCATCCCACATAGAAATATGACAGGTTTGTATATTACTGCAAAAAGTAAAATATTACAGGCAGATAACTGCTGATGTCATGCTCTAGAGATTTTCCAGGTCAGAACTCTGACATGGAGACTCATGATTTCTTGAAAAACTATCTCAGATTCCAATAAATCCAGCACATACCAGTCCACAAAGTCATCCTTTGGTTGTGAATAACAGCCTGGTTTTCATAAAGCCTAATGGTGTTGCATATTTTGGAGCTTGTGGTACTGTGATGCACAGCAGTGAGTACACCCACAGCCACAAAGTTAAAAAAAAAAAAAAAAGAAAAGTATAAAAATAAAAAAAGCTGAAGATATTAGGATCAAACATTTTGCAGAATTCAGAGACTCAAAAGAGGCTCTTGATAGTCACATTATTTATTTGTCCTTTTGCTCCCCATACAGGAATTTTCTGTGTAAACATTTTTCCCCGCAGACTGTTCCTCCTTGTCTGAAAGAAGACCTGTAATGCTGCAAACCTGCTTGGGAAGTGAGGAGGAGGAGTGGCCCTTTTACATGGGAGTGTGCTGGGAATACATGGACTTTTGCCTGGGATGGATGATGAGCCAGTTTACGGTTATCAGTTGTGGTTTATCAGTTTATGGGTCAGGATTGGAGACAGAATAGACTAGAGGCCCATAGAAATTGCAGTGCAAAATTCAGTGGATAAAACCTCCATTTACATTTGTACAAGTAGCCTGATTTTTTTATTCTCTAATCCCATTTAAAATAGACTACAGGAAGGCTTGAGGAGCAAGACTGGTATCAGATGGTAATAGCTATAGGAAGGTAAGTTTTCATCTCAGTTACGTAAGTGTAAAACCAATTAATTTTTCTAGATTTATTATGGTGAAAGAATAAAATTAAATTAGGATAAATTAAATTAAAATCAGTGCAACCACACTGTGAATTAATAATTCTAAAGTAAACTACCCTACCAGTTCTAGTTTCAGAGGGATTACATTGATGTCCTAAGAGATGGAATACAACTACTTTTTCCTGGGACAGAAGAGCAATTTTTCTCCAGTGATCTAAACCCAATTATTTATTTGGATTGCACTTCTTTTTTCCTTTCTATTTTATTGTATGAGACCTTTTTTTTTTTTTTTTTAATTTTGGCCAGCAGTGATCAATCTCTTTAAATAAAGAAGCTACAAAGACAACACACAGGAAAAGAAATTTAACAAAAGTCGTGATAGTTTAGAAAATCCTTCTCAGATAATTTGGAAGATCCTTCTCATGTTGAATGTTGAAGACTCATCAACATTCAAAAGTAAAAATTTGCAGAATATCTTATCATCTCTTGTCTATGGCAAATGTGATATGCAAGTTAAAACAGTATTCTGTGCTTTATGAATTTTCAGTTTTAAGTACAGAAAAGACATGATAAAAGGAGTAATGTACTAAGGAGGAGCTGGAAAGAATTTAGATTAAAAGATAAATAGCCCTTCTGCTAAATCACATCTGACTCCTAGGGAAGAAAAGTTTGTTGCTTCATAGATAATGACAAAATACAGTACTGAACAAAAACTTTCACAGTGGATTTTTCCTAAATAATTGCTTGTTACCAAATAGTACAGGAGTGAGAGGACTTAATTTTTGTATGGCTCTCCTTAACTGTATGTGGCAGTCAGGTTGTACAAATAATTTCAGCAATGCACATGGTAGGCTACAACAGACAATGTTATTCCCAATTAAAATCACAATTTCTGCTAAGCTGGCAGGTAGTACTAGGGGTGAAAGTCTGAAGGTATAAAATTCTGGAGGGGAATGCTCTTGTATGTGGACATTGTGAACCTCAGATCACTGAGTCATGGAGGGAGATTTAGGATATACAATCTTATTAACTCAAAGTCCAACCTTGCCCCCAGGACTAGATTAATTTACCATCCCTAGTGAACCCTCACACTCACATCCTGGGATGAACATAAAACTGATGGACAGCCTAAAACATTAGTCTGTCTACAGGCTCTTGTGTGTGATAAGGACAGCACAAGCACAGATAAGATTTATTTCACCAATTAACTAGTTATTGCCATGTTGGGTTTGCATCCTCAAACAAGAAATCTGCTGGGTTGGAAAATATTCACTTTGACGTTTCTTTAAATCACAGACTGATTTTTCTATCTCCTTTTTGAGGCTCACTGATTGAATTTGCTGTCACTTTTGGTGTGACAAATAAAGCTTCATGCAAACTCTCTTCGAGCCTCTCTGTAGTGATTATGTTACACACTTGTGCACTCTGTTCACTGTAAGTCAGCTGAAGCTGAACTGAGCTATATCCCAGGAAAAATAAAATTTTTTGAGAAACGTGAAATAAGAAAAATGAAGAACCAGATACAGGTTAATAAGAGCAGGACTAATTAGTCTTCAGCAGACTTGAATATAATTTTTTTCAGTGGAAACACTGAGATATTGTTGAGGCATGCTTGTCTGCTTTACTACACAGTTTGTGAATATGTTTATCAGAAGAGAGCTTTTACCAGCACAGATCCTTATGGAACTCCACTGTTAACCTCCATCACTTACTACTATACTTTTTCCAAATACAAAAATTATTTTGGAAGTAAAAATTAAATATTTACTGAAGTAGACATATTTCTGTATGTTTAGAAATTTTCTGTAGTATTTTAAAATTATTCTTTGATGGAAAAACACCTGTTCCATGACTTAAACTTGCTTGATTCTAACTAATAGGTAGAGAAAGGAAAAAACCCCAGGGAAGTCTTACATGTCAAAGGACTCCAGTGGTTATCTGTGAAGCCCTGTAGGCTATTGAGGCAATTGATTTACATTAACAGTTATAGATAGTGGTCATTCATCTCGAAGAGATGGTTTGGGAGATCTCAGCCCTGCTGTAAATCGTGACATTATAAATATTTGCCTGAGTATGTCAATTGCTCTTTATATTCAGAAGATCTGGACAAAGCCCCTGAAGAGAGATTAAAAGACAAGCATTTAGAGCCTTACAGCAATATCAAGGATTATCAAAGCGTCCCTGTGCGGGAGAACAGAATCGTTGTGTCAGACCATCTCTGTCTCCAGGAGGGAGATTGGTCAAATCTTTTTGTAGGGAAGGGGAACAGAGTCTCTGTTAGGATTATACCCAGCAGGAGGCAACTTAGCTCCCTTCGAAAGAGGAGCTTTAAAAGATTTCATTTGAGAACCAGTCAGCTCAGAAAACATTGTATTACAATTGAGGACAATTAACATCTAACAAGAAGCGTGTGGAGTTCGTGCTTAGTTTATGTTTCTCCATCTGGGGAGTCTCTTCTGTGCTCTCTCTGCCAGTTCCTATCAGCTTGGATTACACTAAGCTTCAAGCACCAATGCAAGCAGAAGGTAATTACTTGAAGAGCAGCAAATCCAAGGGAGAGTCTCAAGGATGCTCTTACACTTTATCTGTTGCCTACCAATGTGTTGCTTGTGTCTGTTACAGGAATTCACAGTCAAATCATGCTAAGAAAGTTAAATAAGTACAAAGATTTTTCAGATGAGATGTGTAGTTTTACAAAAAAACACGTATAGGAGACACCAGTATGATTGCTGTAACAAAATGGAAAGGCAAGCTCAGATCATTGCAAGCTCTCAGGATCTCTGCTCCTCCTTCAGAGTAAGTCCTCCTACAGTTCTCAAGGCCAGTTCACCTGCCTGAAAAGAAAATTAATTACAGTGTAGTAAAAGGGGGTGAAACTGCCATGTGTTTCTCTTCACAGAACCTCTTTCTGCTTTTTCAGGTCTGGGAGGCCTGGGCCCATGAGAGGATCCTAGATGTCCTCATAGTCATGAAAAGTGTCAGAACTCTTGTCTTTGAGAAACACATCTGGATTTCAGATTAGCACCAAGGTAGAAGACTCTTTAGTAGCTCTGTGATCCCTATTTTAGAGATCTATTATAATCTGGCCATGCTGATCAGATTTTCTGCTGAATAGTTTGAGTTATTTTGCTGCTTTTCATGTCCTATCTTTGTGTTGTGCCTGAAGATCTGGGCTGAGAATTATCTTTCTTTTACTATTTCTTTGCTCTGCTGACCCTGTACTCACTTCTTACAGACTCCAGGTGCTATGCAGAATGAGCACTTGTATTCAGTCAGAAACTTTCTTCAGCTTGTTTCCATCTACTTGCTGCAGGCTTCAAAACGTTTTAGCTTAGTTCTGTTTTCAGTTTGTACAATATAAGCTAGGTTATAGGGAAGTGATACAGTCCTTGATTTAGGGTCAACATTTACAAATTTCCTTGCCTGGCAAATACCTGGCTAATCTGTTTTTGTGACCTGAAATATTGTCTGATACAAGCCCTTCTGTCTGGTTAAGTAAAGGGTGCATTTTCAGCTTTTTATGTGCTGCTAAAGGCTTTAAACCATTTCTTTCTCACAGTCTCTCCTGAAAAACCCTGTTTCCTTGCCCACTCCACCCCACCAAGGTTTGGAACTACTGTGGTAGTTGGACATGATGCTAATCCTTCCTCACAATGGAATGGAAAGGTCCTATGCAGTATCTCACACCCAGAGTGGGACAGATGCTGTCCACAGTCCCAGCTCTTAATCTGAGACACCTGTACCACACTGCCTTTCCTTGCAGCCGTCTCTCACCCTTCAGAACCACCTTCCTTGCTCTGTCTGCCCCTGGAATTTCTGCAGGACCCAGTCACCCAGTGCTTAATTGGCCAGAAATGGATAATAAAAAAAAATATACTATTGAGATTTCTGATAATTAAAAGGCATGAAATAAAACTGTATGGAAATATTTTAGTGTGTAAAATGTGTAAATGAGAATGACTTTAAAATGATTAATTTTCCCAACTGAAAACCCGAAAATTCACAGGGTCACAGAACCACAGAACAGGTAAGGTTGGAAGTGAGCACTGGAGGTCATTTAGTCCAGGCTCCCTGTGTTAGTGTTGAAACACATAATCACAGAATGATTATATACAGGTGCTTTTATTGAAGAGCTCTGGGAATCAAGGGTACAGGATACAGACCCAAATCTGACTCCCACATGGATCCGAAATGGACACGTTTTTATACCCTTTCATTATATAACTACATATTAATTACTAAATTCATATTGTTCTATTGTATACATTGATCTTATCCAAGCATAAATTCTTGTAGATTCCATCACCCCCCCAAATATAATTTCTCATGATTCTTAAACAATAATCATATTAAGTACCAAACAATCATTACATTTAACAATCATATCATGATGATTATGCAGGTGAAGTTTCTTCTGTTCATGATCTAGTAAAGACAAAACCTGACCTTTGTTTCCAGGGCCTATGTAGTTTTGATTCCCTTCCCAGGCCTATCCAGGCCCAACCTTTCTTTCCACCTCCCCTGAATCTATTGTATACAATTCCCATGATTTTAGAAACATTTGAACCCTATACTATCACCTGCTCAAACAGAATTCCCTAGAACATGTTATTGCTTTTGGCAGTCATAAAGACAATAAGCAAGATTTTGTAGGCTTTAATGTGTAAAAAGCTTGAGACATTTTAAATGAAAAGGAGTTCTAAGGAAAATCAATGTTTTTCATAAAGGCCAAATATTTGGTTTGTGACAGCATAAAATGTTGATTTCAATTTTGCTGGTTCTATTCTAAATATAAGACTGATCACATTTTCCTAACTATTAGATAGCAGCTAATTAGCACAAGAATCACTGAGATGGTTGGTACCACATCCTATAAACCCTGGTCAGCCACCTGGGGTAGGAACTGAGCTCTTTGTTTAATCTCTTCTCCACTATAAATGTAACTAACAGAATAGAATAAGATTCTTTTGAGCCAAGACTTCTTAAAAAGTTAATTAGAATATTCATTAGGATATTTATTCGCTGCTTATAAATTCAAATATAGCTTTTGAATCAAAATTTATTCTTCTGAGTAAGCAGAAGGGGACAGAAGAGTTCAATGGTGAGAATTCTGTTTCTCCCTTGAAGTCTAATCTGATGAGTAATTCCAGAATGTGAACTGACTCAAGGCAGTGACACAGAATTACATTTTCCTTTCCTGACAGGTGAAGGAGTGCAGTTGAGCTTGCTCATGAGAAGTAGAAATGGCAAAGCTGGGGCACAGTGATGCTGGGAAGCCTTAGAAATGGCTTTACAGGTCACCTTGCCATTGGGAGGGCTCATCAAGGTATTTATCCCAGACCTCCAGGAGGATAGAAGCCCTTGCCTCCTTAGAGCTGTGGCACAGCCAAGAAAGTTGTGGGGCTAACATTTCTTAATAGGGGTGAGCAGAGTTTGGAGTGAGCTGCATTAGACACTAAGCATGTGAGGTGTTGGTGTCTATGAAATACATTGGTCTGTGTCCAG
Source organism: Sterrhoptilus dennistouni (assembly GCA_013397095.1). Lineage (NCBI taxonomy): Eukaryota > Metazoa > Chordata > Aves > Passeriformes > Zosteropidae > Sterrhoptilus > Sterrhoptilus dennistouni. Next base: position 594,380 of record VWZU01017706.1, read on the forward strand.
CTCCCAGTGAAAGGGTTTCCACCTTACCACTGGTTCTCCTTTCATGTCTCTCTTATCATTGCATTAACTTCTGAGCTCTGAGATGGGAGACAGGCAGAAGGAAGCTGCATCTTCAATCCATAGAGGAGGGAGTTATTCTGTGGCTGGGTTACAGCTCATTTGTTCCTAGACCCAGAAGAGCTGAGAGAATGTAGTCTGAGAAACAGCACAGCTGTCTCTGTGAGCTCAAGAATATTTGGTCTAAAGCACTCTAGTCTAGTGAAAGCCTTAAGAATATCCCCAAATAACTATGAGGCATAAACCTATATTTCCTTGGAAGGAAAATAAGACATAATGTACTCCTTATGCAAAAAAAAAAATTATTCTAGGAGTCTGCCCTTGTAATGGAACTTTGAAGGTGCAAGGAAAGCAGACTTTTTTTCCTTCCTACAGACTGTGTTCTGGTGCTAATTATGTTGACAACAAGAAAAGTCACAGTAAATTGAGTGTCCAATCTCTTGGGGTGTACATCAGACAGGCAATAACACCACAGGTGAAACCTTTCAAGGGATACACCTGGAAAAAATTCAGGGTTGGAATGGGATGTTGAAAGAAAAGGGTTGGGAGTGGTGGTGATGCTGAAAAGGGACCATGTCAGTCATCTAAACACAGCAGGACATCTTAAGCAGCCTATTGATCTTCTATTCCGAATTCACGCAGGGCGACTCCCTGTCATAAAACATTCAGCAGCCAAGATCAATAAGAGATGTGGAGCACTGAATCTTGCTGCTTCAAAGTCATACTTGAAAACAACAACAAAAAATATCACTGCTACTCAAATGTCACCAGGGCACCAGCTCGGTTTGGACCCAGCTCAGCAATTTCAATGATAAAAGTTTTCTTCCTGTTTTTCCAAGTGGGAGTCCAGCTGGAAGGTGACAGGAACTGGATTCGGCGGTGTGACAGGGAATCTATTTTCTACCCCTCTCTGTTTACAAAGGAGGTTCAACAGGAAAGATAAACCTAGATACCATGAAGCACTTGCTGAGGTAGAGCTTGTCTTGTGCTGTGAATCTGCCAGCATTTAGCAGTTCCCTGGCTAAGATCACATTCTTCAGCTGCAAAATGCAAGGGGACTGAGAAATGCATTATATCACATCACAAAAAGATTGTGTTTTCTTTACAAACATACCCTCCCCTCTATGATATGTATCAAATTGCTCAATATACCCATTCAAATATAACACTTAACTGGAGTGGCTTCTGGAGAGTAAATTGCCCACTGAAGTTACTTTTCATGTATTTCAGTGTTGTTGTCATGTATCTCATTACTCTCTTGTAGACTAAACAATGCTAATTCTTCCAATCTCTCCTCTGAGGTCATATTTTCATATGTTTCTACTTCAATAAAGGTCATTGGCATCTGACAGTCTTATGGCACAAAAGATTAATCCTGTCCTTCTATGGCTCTGAGCCCAATGGTTGCCATCACCTTGTTCAGCATGAAGTGGAGGATTGCTTTTAGCAGTCAACAAAAACCCTGGGTGTTTGCTTCATTTCTAATGATTTCCAGAGTAATTGATGCTGCTAGAGATGAATACTTTACAAAAGCACAAATTGGACAGTCAGGCAAAGTGACAAACAGGGATTCAAGTGGGAATATGCAGCACTGAGATGAGCTCAGAAAGCATCTGTTGTCACAACACCATCTCTCTGTGGAAGCACAGAAAAACCTGGATGCAAAAGTAATAAATATAGGCATCAATGAAAATTTAGCCTTTGATTTCAATAGATTTGAATGGCTGTACTGTAGGGGCTCTGTCTTGGAATGGTACTGTGTGGTAGCTTGCCTGAGATGGCTGTAAACAAAACCCATAAATTTAAAAGCCATTGAGGAATAAAATCAGCTTGTTTGTGTAAAGCTCCATATGATCACAGCCTGTTTCTGATGTCAAAGCTAAGCTGTTCAGAGCCATGGTGGCTCATCTGTTAATTACATGCTGATTTTAGTACTTGTGTGTTTATTAGGATAAAGGGTTAGTATTACCTGGACAACCAATAAACCAAAATTCTATAATGCTTTACTAGTTAGACTGAGAATCAGGCTAAATATTCTGGAAACTCAGTTTCATTAAATATTTTTCAGTTCTTGAAGCTGTTGATTCCTATACATAGCAAACATAGAAGAGGCTTCTTCATTCTCTGTTTTTCTGTTCCAAGGTCAATAATTCTGTTCCTGACTCTTTCTGAAGAAAAGTTTCTGAAGGGTGTTCTTGTAGGTGACATTCTAATTTATGATTCTGAAGGAGGCAGGGGGGAATTAAGTGACATGATGGAAAGTTTGTTAAGTGTAATCAACAGTGAGGATAAATGCTGTTAGAGATTTCTGCATATTAATCTGGCTTTGTTTTGAGCTACTGCAGCACCTGTGACAAAACCAAAGGTTATGAATTTGGAATCATAAGCTTTTCCTCTCTGGCTTAGTATAATATAGATCTCTAATCAATGAACTGATTGAGTTTGACTGGACTGATCTCCAGGATACGCAGGGGGTAGTGTGGATATTTTAGTCCAGTGCTGTGTACAGCATGTCTGACTTACCACTCTTATCCAGAATAGGAAGATTTTCTTATGGGTGCTGAGCTATCTCTGGCAGCCCTGGGGGATGTCTCAAATGGCACTACAAACACTGGAGACCTGAAACTGCCCCTGTGGGGTTCAGCTCCAGGTTGAACCTCTAGAAGTGAATATTCAGTGGTGTTTGCATGTGAGATAGGGACTAAGCTCAGTCAGAAACCCAGAGCATTTGGGACACGGCCCCATGTCTGTGATTCTTCATGGGGCAGGCAGGGGTGGCACAAGAACTGTGGGGGACTTGGCATGCTGTGACACTGAGAAATGTGGCTGGAAAAGTGCCACAACAATAATTAAACACAAAGTCATTGGAAGTATGGGAAGAGATGGCATTTCTGTCTAGCAGAAAAAGGGTGGAAATTTAGGACTCTAAAGCACAGAACTCCAATGCTTGATTCTGTTGACTGGAGACATCTTAATTTAGAGGGTCATAATTTTTTTAGAAATGATTTCTATATTTGTCCTACATCCTTGTTCTCACATAAATAATTTCTTTTTCCTTTTCCTAGATTTAGGTATTCTGTTTTAGACTGTTTATCTTGTCTACCAGCTCTCTAAAGCATTCATTAAAATTCTACTTTATAAATCTTAAGTTTTCAAAAATATGAAAAAAAAGTTTGCAAAGAATAAATTGTCATTACTTGAAAGTGTTCCTGACCAGATACAGGATTCATGATTAACCCTTAAATTTCAGACAAGAAATAATTTTTTCTAATTTTTAAGGAAAGTAGTAATGGAACATAACTACCAAAGGTTACCTTGGATTCTTCAGTACTAGACATTGTTTTTTTTTTAAGATGGAACATATTTTTGAAAGAGTTTGTCATCTTCATCATATGTTATTATATCTGCAAGACTGTGAAGAAGTATGTGTCTATTTAATAGATGGACCAGGTTCAGCTTGGAATGAACACCTAAAGAAGCCAGGTCTTTCATAGTGATGTGGAAGAGATGTGTGATCATCCAATTGCCCGTATCTAAGGCAGATGCAGTTTTTCCTGACACACATGTACTTATTGTGGTCCATCCCTTTTTGCAGAGGTTTTTTTTGTTTGTTTGTTTTTGTCATGGGTACCTGCATAAACAGAGAGACACAATTCCATCCTGTTTATTGTGAAAACACCATATTGTGTTTTCATCATGTGAGAAATAGTGCAAATCCTTGTTTTCGGATTAAAGAACCTGTTCTGCTACTCAGAAGTTTTCATAATCATTACCTCCCTGTTCTTGGTTTACCAGGCATCAAACAACATAGGAGTCTTTTTCTACCATCAATCTTCAAGGATGAATAGTCTCTGAGAAAAGACTCTGCTACTCACACAAAATTTTCCACTCCCTCTTGTCATCTTACAGGAAGCATTGATGTTATTTTTGGGAAGTATTGACTCTTTTACAGAATAGAGGGCTCATTAAATCAAAATAACAGCAACATTTTCAGCTGCTTCATTGTTATCATTGCTATTGTTGCAAGCCACTGCTGGAAGCTGGGAAAAAAAAGAAAGGAGAAATAATGCCAATAAAGAATAGATACCCCAATGTATCCTGAGCCCAAGATAAAGTGCAACACATCTTTTTTATGGCTTTTAAGTACTTGGTAGTCCACCACTGGCTTCATAATCGTCCTGAAGAGGCAGCAGTGCCACTGAGAAGGACAGGGGAGCTACAATTTATAGAAAGAATGATAAACTGGAAATGACAGAGTCGGAAAAAAAGGGAACTACTATACAGAGGTTGTGTTAATGAAAGTATCAGGTGTTGCAAGAAGAAAGAGGGATTTTGTTCCACTTCCATCACAAACTTACGCAGAATCAATTTGGGGGTAAAATGTGTTATTATTTTTTAAACAGAGGGGTCAAATTGTAACAAGTGAGAGGGAAATCAAGGAAAAAAGTACAAAATATGGAAAATGAACCATGTTGAACCCAGAGTGGCTGATGCCCAGGAGAAAGAGAGCTGAAGGGTGACCAGATATAAAGCACAGCAGGGAGCTTTTTCATGTTTGCTGGGAACTCTGCAAGAAATCGTGAAAATGGGAGGATTTCTCAGTAGTATGGAAATCTATTCTGGGAAAGAAGCAGCATGAGCAGGAAACTTGAGATTTTTAATTGTATGATTTATGATTTTAGGACATGCAGCAGGGAGCAAATTTAGTAATCCAGGAAATCCATTTTGTTTTTTGATGTGCTTAAGTAGTAAAAATCTATGTTTCTAACTATTATTCCTGGTATTTGGAATACTAAAAATTCCCTCTTTACAGGACACCTCAGTGCTGCAGAACAAATGAAATTACAAAGCAAAATGGGAAAAAAAAAACTCCAACAAGAGTTTCAGTAAAGGACTGATGGGTCCCTACCTGCTATATCTTAGAGAAGTTTATCCAACAGTCACAAAAATCTGCAAAAAAGTCACAGAAAACTGCAACAAAGTTGTGTCAAGTGCCTTTTGAAATTCTTGTCAAGGCAATCTGCTTCACAAAACAAGCAGTTCACAGATGTAAGGTTTTGTTCCTGGCAGCTGGGGTTTAAGCTCAGCCAGCAGCCCAGCCCCAGGTCCACTCATTTTCCCCCTCAGTGGGACTGGGGAGAGAATCAGAAGGGGAAAACTTGGAAAATGCGTAAGTCGAGATAAAAGCAGTTCATTAGTGAAAGCCAAGAGCCATGCACACAAGCAAAAGAAGCCAAAGCATTATTAATTCACTGCTTCCCCAGGGCAGGCAGGTGTTCAGCCATCTCCAGGAGAGCAGGGCTCCATCAAGGGTAATGGTGACTTGGGAAGACAAACTTTCACTCCAAATATCCTCCCCTTCCTCCTCCTCCTCTCCCCTTTATATACTGTGATGTTATATGGTCTGGAATATCCCTTTGGTCAGCTGGGGTCACCTGTCTTGGCTGTGGCTCCTCCTAACCTCCTTTGCCAGTGTCAGTAAGAGAAGCAGAAAAGGTCTTGGCTCTGTATAAGGTCTGCTCAGCAACTACAGAAACATATACAGAAACATAACTACATATATTATCAACCAGCTCAAACCCAAACCACATCCCTATAGCAGCTACTGTGAAGAGAAATAACTCCACTCCAGCCAAGACCAGCACACTGATTGGGGTCACAAATGGATAAATAGGAGACAGGGATAAAAAAGAATATGCAGAACTGACACAAAATAGAAATGGTCATTAGAAATATATCCACCTTTTCAAGAGAGCTCTACAAAAATGTCTGTCTACATAGTGGCATATGTAGATATAGATCTATGTAGATATACACATAGAGGGAGTATACCAAGTATGCAGCCTTCTGAAAAAATCCGGGGCCTAGCAGCCCATTTTAATACTCTCTTTCCAAAGCTTTTTCTCATACCTTGCTGTTTCTCCAATTTTATTTTTTTAATTATCTACCTCTAGTTTTATATCTTGGCAACTCAGTGGCAGTGATGACTCAAGGATGCACTGGAGGAATAAAAGTTTCAAGGCAACATTCAGTGAACAAGGCAGCATTGAGAAGTTGACATGAATATGATTGACAGTTATTATTTCCCAGGAATTCTCTTTGAAACGGAACGCAAGTGTTAGTGCTGGACCTGCAGTAACCCATAAAATTTAAAATGTCCAGCCTATTAGAAAGTTTTGGATTCTCAGCACTTTTATTGTCACATAGAACTCGAAAAAACCAAAAACCAAATCTACTTGGGTTTTACTTTGTTATTCACTGTCACTCCAGAAAAGGTCAGTATATGAATGCCTTCAGCTCAAGGAGAGAGAAGCCTGTTAGAAGAACACTGAATGCATTTTTCCAGTGTTGACCTACTCACCCTTTAGAATCGTGGAGTGACCATTTGGGTTTTTCCAACTGCAGAGCTAACTCAGGGGCACTGCCACCTTCTGTAACCTTGCTTGTCTTCCGCACTGGACCTTGAGCAGGAATACTGGTGTGGGGTTTCTTTTTGGCTGGGATTGATACCTGCAGTATCAAGGTGCCCAGTAAATGCATTGCCTGTGCTCCTTGGGGGTTATCCAGCAGTCAGGATGTTGTGACACCTGTCAAATGGATTTTCACTTTCTGGATGACTGAAAAGCAAAATCTCTCTTATCCATTTTCAGTCGAATTGGGGATTTCTCAGGTTTCAAGGTCATGAAAAGAGTGATGCTTATCCCCTCCAATGTTTCAGGATAGTTTTGACGGCTTTTGCACTTTGCATGGATCTGATGCCCTCTCCTTTGTTATCTCTCAGGAGATTAATTGAGGTTATTCATGCATCAGTGGCAGCCTGTTGGAAATGTCACCAACATGACATGATGAAATGTCGGACTGGATAAAACCTCTTTGCTCAAGCCCAGACTGGGCAAAGGCAGGTACCATATTCTTAAACATAGAACTGGAACAAAACAATAGTAAAATATTGTAGAAAGGCCAGTAGAAATGTAGGAACTTCCCCAGAATTTTCATTGGAGAACTTTTATAGGACATTGAAAACCAAGTTAGTGTGTAGGTTGTAGTATATAAGTAGTACTATACACGTTCTATCCTGCCTTGCAAAAAGACATTAAATGGCTACTCACTGGGCTTGGTTGCATGAGAACAAGGTGAAACTGTTCCTTCAATTATGAGAATGGATAAGGTAGTTAAAAATGGTTCTCTATGTAACACTCCACAACAGTTTTGAAGGCTTCCTTTCTGTAAGTACTACTGTATATTCTTCTCTGCCTGTGCAGTATTTTCTCCTATAAATGACTCAGGAACACATCTTTACTGCCTATTTTGCAGTAAGGAGCCTTGTTTTTCTAGCCCCTGCAAATAGTCAGAGCAAAAGAAACAGTTCTAACCCCACAAATATCTCTGGCTTCTACTGTTTGCAAAGTACCTTTTTTCCAGCAAGTGAAGTTATATATGGTTAATTAATAATACAGCATAGAAATTTCTATGCAACTCTCATGCAGGGCCCACTGGCATGATTTTATTTTGACCATAGGAATTTAATAATCATCAATAATTGTTTTGCAATACAAAACTTTTTGTGTCGGCTGCGCTCAGCCAGCAGCTAGGCTACTAAAGATGTTGTTTTAAAAGTGGATTCAAGCTAGTTCTTGTGATCAGTTCCTGTAGCTGGTCTGATTTAATGCCTTTGGAGTTGATGAAGAAGTGTTTCATTGGCTGAATTCCCCCAGCCATGCCAACTTTGTCAAACAGTGTTGATCCTTGAAGGATTTGGGATGCACAAGCATGGAACAGATTCTCATCATCTGCAGCACACACTTCCATTTACAAGAAACAAAGTGTATTACTGCATAGACAAAATTGTGTTGAGTAACCTTCAAAGATGATAATAGAGTAAGTCTTTTGTTCTCATCATAGTTCAATCTTCAAAGCTCTAATAGTCTGGTTACCCTGAAATCTGACCTTCTCAAGAGGTGAAGAGGCTGTGACTCTTAAACCTCCTTGGTTCCTGTAACAGATAATTGAGTTCTTCCTGTGCTGTGCCTGGTTCCTCTGTGCACCTTCCTCTGCTCCCATCCTGCGCTGGTACTGAGCATGGCTGCCAGATCCACCCCAGGTAAGGTGGGATTGACAGCCAGGGAAAGGGATTCTGAGGGATCAATAAGCCTCCATATCCCTTGGGAAGGGGTAGAGGCAGGTGGAGGTCAGAACTGTAAGAAAGATTATTACCTTCTACCAGAGATAAGCTCTTGATAGCCCAGTGGCCTGCAGACCCTCACAGAGTTGAAGCCCAGGACATCCACCATTGCACAGCTGCTGTTGGATGTCCCAGATGGTCTCCTTCCTTCAGCCTTGCTGCAGGCTTTAGTCTTGTAGCCCTTACTAATCCACTGCTGTAGACAGCTGCCTACTCTGCCTCTATGTAAAACACACAGTGCTGTACAAATTAGTTATAAATCAGTAGCTTGCTACCCTGGTAGGCACAAAAGGTGCTATGAGTTGTGAGAGTACAGAGGATCAAGATCCTAGTCTTAAGTGTAAGGCCTGAAAAAAGAGCAATAAATACAAGAGGCATCAGCAGCATGACCAAAACAGAAGAAGTATAAATCATGCTGTGGAATGAAGTGCAGTGATTCACCTGCTATGCTGGGTGCTGCTGCCCTGCAGACAATCTGACAGCACAGCAGAAAAGAAATGAAACACACCAGAAATAAATACTCATCCTGAACTTACACAATGCTATTCGTTCTGTGTTAATATATTTCTTGTTTAAATTCAGCTGAAACTCATGGCAACAAATCATCCCAGCATCAATACAAAGTAAATGTGCGTGATTAAGGAAGAAGAGGGACATCAGCACAGTTGCAACACTTAAAAGTTAACTATTGTCGGGTTTCACCTGAATGACATGGATCCTCTTTTGATAGTTCACACATGTTGGCTTGCATTTCATTCACCCTTAGGTCATCTTTCTACATTATTTGTCATTTTAAAAATTACCAGTTTCATTTCACAATATTGTCACCAGCATGACCAATAATAAGGTACAGTCAAAGAAGATACAACAAGTGGCAAAGACAAACTTAGAAAGGGAGTTACAATAAAGTTGAAAGTATAGAGTCAGGATACCTGGAAAGATGGCCACCTAAAAGGTGGAGGTCCCTGGATCTTCTGAGAGAGAAGTTGGGACCCTTGGGAATTACCACTGGCTCTCAAAATAAATGTGGTTAGGACAACTACAGTGTTCACAGCCAAGCAGGAGGGCTCTTAGGTTTTATGTATGAATCAGCAAAAGCTAATGAAGGTATATGTCCTTTCATTTCAGAAAGGGTTTTGTAAACTTATTGCTAACTTGCTGTAAGAATCTGAGTTAATCTCTGTCATCCAGTAACTCATGTGATAAACATGGGAAGTGCTATTTGCCTACCTCGAGGATTGCGAATGCTGATTAATACCTTGTGAAAACATTATAAGATTATTTGGAGAAAGTAACTGTGCCTTGCCAGTGTGCAGCAGCAGATTATTCTGCTGCCAGCCACAATAGAAAGTGAATTGTCTCCTTTAACCTCTCTGTTCCTCCTTCCTTGTACCTGGTCTCAGCAAAAGCTTTCTTGCTCTTGGTTTTTTACTGATAGAAAAATGACTTGCCAGACCTGGAGGCCAACAAGCACATATCTCCCATTTTCCAAATTACCCTCTAGTTACTGTCTAGTACAAGAGCACAGTGGCAGAAAAAGAGTTCATTGGGTTTTCCAGGTGTCTATGACAGGATGTGTCATTTAACTCTAATTTGCACAGTGGTTTTTTGTGCTCTATATGCCTAGCAGGAGTTACATCCTTACAATTTTTTAATAATCAATATTATCTATTAAAAAACCCCCCAAAGTGTAAAAGAATGTGATCCAGACACAACATGAAGTTGTATCTTATTATTAATACTTACTATTATATCATGGGGAATTTACCTCACAACCTTCTCTTATTTAGGCCTTTCTCTGGTCGTTCAGATCCTCTGCCATTTTTTCTTAAAAAAACAGCCTCTGCCCTTGATTTAGTGTAGGTTTTCTGAGATGTGGCTGCCTAAAGATTAATTTTTGGGGAGAAATGCTCTTACAAGTGTTCAGGTTGTCTAATTTTATGAATTCGTGAATGCAAATGGGTGAAGATATTCTTGTACAGCAAGAACATCTCTGGGTTTCCCTTAAGGACCAGTGATCCATCCCACAGCCACAGGATCATGCTGCTAACCTGCAGTGCCTACCTCAAGGATTTTACTGCCTCCCACATGGAAAGAGAAATGGTTTGGGAAATGCAACAGGACACTGGTAAAAAGCTGAGGTCCTGGCACATTGAGCACAAAAGTGGTTCTGTCCAATATTTCATGGGCACCAGAGGTAAATCGAAAGGAGGGAGGCAGGAAGAGGCAGTCCACTAGGGCTGTAGAGATTTACAGGTAACGTGTTGCAGCAGGTGAGACAGTGATGGAGCAAGAGAGAAAAACTGCACTGACGGGCTGAGCTTCTCCAGAAAATGTGTGAACTGAAGCCTCTTTAGCAAATGAAAACACAGGAGGCTACAAAGACTGATTAGAAAACCCACTTGAGTGAGGCACCTTTGACTTAATAGAGGCTTGTTGCAGGGGGAAGCTTTGCTTTTGGGGTTTGGGTCTTTTTGGAGTTGGGTGTATGAAGGTGGCTACGCTGACACGTGTCCAGGGCAGGGCACAGACCTTGCTCTGCTGTGTGTGACAGACTTCACTCTCACATGTGGATTAAATGCTTCTGTGAGAGATCTCCTGAAGCTGAATCTAGGCAGATATTTTCTGTGCAGCAGAAAAATCCCTGCAGTGTTTTTTCAGTGCTCAGCTAATGAGGGAGAGAGTGCGTTTTATCTTTGTTACCACGGAAAGTTAACCACAATCCAAGCAGTGATTTATAGGTAATGAGTCCTGTCACACTTACAATTCATGCCTTACATGAAAGTCATCAGCATACCTACTGCTGATCAGAAATCCAGGTATATTTCTCCATGTTTTATTCACAGTCTAATGATCTGCCAAGGCAAAGGCTGGATTTAAAGCTGATTGCTATCAACATTTACATCTGTGAATGCATCTGAATGCCAAGGAGCATTTAGGAAATCAGCTGTCAGATGATTGCAGTAGAGGACACTTCCATTGAGTGAGGTAGGAAGGAACTGCAGAGGCTTAGGGGTCACTTGGAAAGAGTAAGGAGAAGAGGAGCAGAAAATAAAAAATATCTTTTTTGGACATTAGTAGTGGGACTGCTAGTGAACAACAAATGTCTGCTGTGGCTCCCACTTGCCCCTACAGTGACATGGGGTAAGAATGTCACACCTGCAGTTGGTTTAGAGATAGTTTTGTCAAGAGATGGCTGCACTTGAAAGCCTGCCATTGTCTATGAAGGGCCAGAGGGACACAAGAGACTCAAGGGGAGATGTTCCCATGCACAGGACTGGCTTCAATTCCATTGGCTTGGTGTGATGGTAGGTGTGTGGGAATGGGGAAGAACCCCCTGCTGCCCTCTGTGGGGTGAGCAAAAGGAAATGTGCCCATGGGAGGGTCCTGTTGGCTCCAGTGACCAGGTAAGGAAGGAGGTGGGGCTGCTGTCTGTACATATAATTAGCTTCTGTTCTGCACTATTCCAAAGGTACTCTTTGGAGACCAGTCCTTTCTAGGAGCAAGTGCTCTGCAAGCAAATCTGATAGTGCATGTTTTTTAATTAGTGCCCTATCAGCACCTCCAAAGTCACTGAGAGTATTGCCATTTCAATAGAAGCAGAAACAAGATTTGCTTTATTTTATTTTATTTTTTTTTTTTACTTTGTAAGACAGAGGGCAGCTTAGGAATTTATCAGCAGAGCTAACAATTACTTTCCCTTTACCTGGGGCAAAAAAGGCAAAGCAAAGCAGGACGAGAGATGCATCACTTTCCTTTATGCTTTTGCTGGACAGTTGTGGTGAACAGAACACATTTTTTGCACCTTGTAAAAAGTTTTCCCTCAACTTTAATTTGTTTTTCACCTGCATGAACAATACAATTAACAAATGAAAACACATGGATATTTCCAAAATACAGCAAGCTTTACTATACTTATAATATATAAAAGGAAAATACTGTATTACAAGAGGAAAATACAATAGAGGAGTGAATTTTCCTTAATTTTCTGTTATGATTATTTAGTTACATGCCTATTTAATGTTATGCTTATTTTTTAAAATCCCCTTAAATTTTAATGTAATAAAATGTAATTGTAAAAAAGTTTTTCTTCACTTGTGTTCTGCAATATGTACTGACTGTTCTCAACAGTTATCTAAGCACAGTGAAGAGACTAATGTATTCTCCAAATAAGATGCATAACTTGAAAGGCAATGAGGCAAAATTTTTTCTGAAAAATACCCCATCTAAACTATTTTTGACAGAAAATTTGATTGTAAACATTTTTCATGTTATGTATGTCATGTTTCTACACTAATCTGAAGATGTACTTGAAAAAAAAGAATCCAAATGAAAGCAAAACTCTGAATTTTTTTTCCCAATAAAACATCACAATGCCTTTGAATGGCAATGATTTCTTTAATGACATTTTCCATGGAAAAATTTAATCTCTCTCTGATTTATTATGTCCCCAGTGTAACACATACCATACAATTTGCCTAATAGAAAATACCACCTCTCCTTCAGCAAAGAAAATGCACTCACACAGAATCATACCCAGTTAGAGTCCTGCAAACTCTCTGATTTAAAACTGATGTAGCTACTGCATTCTTAAAGATTAAGGTCCTTTTTTCAGGAGAAATAATGTTCTTTTATGTTACCCTCCGAAGTGCTTTAAAGCCTTTCTAAATGATAAATGCCCAACTCTATTTTGTTTAAAGGTGACAAAAAGAAAATCTCACTTAAAGAAATGGGGGACTGATTTATTGTGAGGATCATTAGCCATTAGCAGAGTGTCAGATATTGCAGCATGGTAACTCTACTGAGACTCCAGGATTCTTTTTTCCCCCCTATGGTTTATTAGTAAATATTTACAGTATTATCAATGGACTTTTTATTTTCCATAGGAAAATGTAGACTTATTTTTTGTGGGAGAAGAAAGAAGTGTCAGAAAGCCAGGACGAAACGCTGGTTCAGACTGCCTCAAGGTCGGTTTGTGCTTGCATGAGCTGCTAGAATGCCACTGTGAATTTTTTGTCAAGCACCTCAAGTTTGTGCTGCCAGGCTCTGGGGGAGTGTGGCTGATGGCTGTGGGGGCACAGGCCAGGCACGCTGCTTTCTCTGGCAGCACAAACACGCATAGCTCAGAGTCAAGCTGAGCCTGAATGTTGCAAATGACATTTCTTTCTGAGATGTTTGCTGCAGAAAAAAAAATAAAAATCACCATTTCAGCTTCTTGCTTTGAGACTGAAAGCATTGATGGAGTTTGCGCTTCTCTTTTTCCTTCATCTTTCATGAGGCAAAGGAGGTAATGGAGGTGATGGAAAAGAGAGGGTATAGCTGGGACTATGAGAAATTTGGGTTTACAAAGTGCAATTGCCTAAACTGCAGTTTAGCTAATTACATGGACAAGATCTAACTTGTAAAAGGTATTTCAAAGCTGGCAGAGACCAATTCTGATCGGCCCTTGATTTTTAAAATATGACATTTGGAAGATGATGAAGGGTACAAGGAAATTGTTTAGATTCTTTGGGAATGCACAGTCCATACTGCCCTGAAGAAACCCACAAATTATTCATCTAAGTGCTCAGCACTTTGCAGTATCATCCGCTCTAGAGGGGATTTCATCAGGCAGTATGTGATCATTTAAGCTTGCAAGTTGGAAGGAAATGTTTTGAATTCAAAATTACCAAGGGAAACCAGACAAGTCAGAAATCTGTGATGTGAAATACTTTAGCCTAATTGATTGATGCCTCAATTTTGGGCTGTTTTTGCTATTTATTTGTTATTGTTGTTTTTGTGTCTTTATTGAGGAAATTAATTAAAAGAAATCAATCAGCATTTCTTTTTTTTAGGGAGAAGCAATAAGTTAAAAAAAAACCCCAAACAACTGGAAAATTACATTTTCGACCTAGAAAGCTAGAAAATATTACCTGAAAGACAGGTGGAGGAATTTCTAAAATATTTTTGGTATTTCCTCTGCCTGCAAAATTATAATTATCTAGAAACTGGTCTCTCTTTTGGGCCTTGTCTGCAGTACTTATCCCCAGTGCATGTGCTGGAGGCACAACTGAGAGGGAAAGGACAGGGAAAGCTGGGCTGGGGCTGGGGCATGGGCTGAAGTTTCTGTGTCCATTTTGATAATCTTATCTGGATGTGGGGCTGGAAAAGCAAACAGATGAGGCGCTAGCCTCCCTCTTCTGTAGCTTGTGTAGCTTATTGAAACTATTTTGAGAAAGGTTTAAGAATCACACATCAGATAGAGTTTAAAAAGCAATATTTAAAAAATTTTTCTAGTAGATCCTTGTCTTGTAATGGGACAATGGTAGTTTATGGGAAAAAAAAAGGAAGAGTGGAGTAGTATGGTGTGGTATATGTTGAAATTTGATTGAAGAGCCAAAATGGGACTGACAAATGTGACAGGAGCTGAAGAAAATCTGGAACACAAAACCATTGGCAGCACACTGGGATCCCATGGGCAGAAGGCCAGAGGGGATATTAAAGCAGCATGATGTCAATTAGAAATTGGTTTTATTGTGGGATAAGCATCCTTCCAAAACCATCATTAATGGGAACCTCTAAAATACTGAGGGTGATAACATTCAAATATGATGCTGTAGTTTCAGTTGGTATCCTGGGTAGAGGGAAATAATGACAGTAATAATGATAGAAGTACTAACAGTAATCACAATAAATATGACCCTTTATCATTCTCACTATCTTTGTTTTTGCTTCTCAGAAAGTTTTGAGACAAAGTAAAAAAAAAAAGATTTCTGACTTTGATTAAGAGAACTATTACATTGCAGTTTCAGCAAACTGCTTCACAAATCTGAAGCCTTGAAATAGCTTGAGTTTGCTGCAGAACACGGTGTACTTGAGGCCTCTGCTGTCCCCTGCATGACAAATTTGCATTGTACTCAACAGATAAACACTGTTATTAGTCTGAGCTTTTAGGGGATGAGATGCAGTCAGTTTTGCTTCATGCCAAGTTTCAGTCAGAGTCTCATAGTTTCAGTAAATAGCTTCTTAATGTGATGTTAAATCCCTGCTTTTCTGCAAATCTCTCCTCTCTGGGATATGGCTGGCTTGGCAGCCCTGAATGAACACACAAACCCATCAGCCTGAGAGTGACACAGGCAATTGCTGCACCACGTTTGAACCTTTTCTGAGCAGGCTGAGTTGGCCTTGCATAAAATGCCTTCTTCCAGCTTGGCAGGACTAGGAAATTCACCAGTTCTTTTGGAGCTGAAAATTCTTTCCTTGCCACTGCCGTGGGGCCAGCCTGTGCAGTTGGGATTGCCCCTCACTGCCCAGGGGTTGAGGTTGGGGCTCTGCTCTCCCATGCTTCCCCACCATCGTTCAAGGCAGGTTGGTTAAAGTGTGTTCCCTCTCTTATAGTGCTCCCACTGTGTTACTCCTCCAGACATCCTCACTGCTTCTGTGGTACCTCATTTATGGGCTCTGGTCTCCCAGCAGGGGATCCAAGTGTGAATTAAGGCTGTGGTGACTCCATGTTGCGCTGTTTGCCTTCAGCATAGGCAAAATCATATTGCTCTGAAGAGCACAGAGCATCCCCCAAAGGGGAGGCAGCCAAGACAGGCCCTTGGTCTGGACAGTGTGGGGTGTTCTGTGCTCACAACAAAGACACCCTCTCTCTGTGACTCCTTCTCCCAGCAGCAGGTTGGAGATGGAGATTTCTCTTAGCTGTCATGTCAGACAAGAGCATGGACTCTGAGGTCACATTACCACCAGATATACTTCATTAACATCAGCTTCACCTTCCACCTCTTCTCACTTAGAACCTGTCACTTGGACCATGCAGCAAATAGACCTTTTGCTCTCCTATCACTCAAGCACTATATTCCTGTCAAGAAAAAACCCCTGATGCTGAACCTTTTAGCAACTTTCAAGAAAATTGCTGCTGAATTTCACTCTCACTGAGTCAGTTTTGAACAAGTGGTGATCACTTATTTCCTTGAAATGTATTTCCTTGAAATTATTAGAGATGAAGTGCTAATGAAATATATTTGGAGTGCAGAATGTGGGTGGAGAATAAAATTAATGTTAGAGAAAGCCATTATAGATAGGGAACTAGTGAAAATCCTCCATGGAAAGGCCCAAGCATGCATACTAAACATAGATCATGAGGTTAGCAGATAACATCAAGTAACACCATCTTTTTCAATCTTCACAAACATGGTTTGCAGATCTTTTGGTAATTAATTTATCATCCTTCTTGTTCTAATGTCATGCTTTGCCCCTGAATACTTTGGAGGAAGAGACAAATTTCTTATTAACATACTTTCATAGGAAAAAGATGAGGGCAAATCAGGCCTGGGATATCATTCTGCTCTGCTGGTTTTATGCTGCTGTGATATCAGAACACACTGAAGTTCAAAAATTACAATGGGAGCAAAGTGGTCCCTCCAGATGAGAAGGGTTGATTTCTGAATCTGTGTTGATGGAACCCCTTCAGCAAGAAGCTGGAACAGATCTATGCATTTATCTAACCCTATCCAGTGAGCAAAAAGTCTCTTCATATCTTTGCATGATTCAGGCCATTTACTCAGGATCAGTAGCATGTCTGGACTCTGCCTCCACCCCTGTATTTGTTGCACAGGAAAATAGAGTTATGTAGCCTTTCGTGCCACATCACAAAATTCTATTATGTGGAAATATCTGAAAGAAGAGAGGAACTGCTCCAATTTTAACTTTTTTGCCAAAGTTCTTTTAGAAAAATCAAACCTTCAAAGCTCCAGACTTCTTTTCCAGTAGGTAGGTTTTTCAAAGCAAATGACAGAGGGGCACCCAGAAAAATTGCATTCTAAATTGCATTCCACACCTATACTGATCATGACCGATCAAACATTTCAGGTCTGTGATCTTCGTGCTCAAAACAGGCTCTGAGAGCTGAACAAGAACTTCCTCTACCCGCCCTATGGTTAATATCTGCCTGTTCAGGAATTTAAGGTGTGTATACATTTCTCTGGAAATTAACTGTGATGCTTAAAATATATAATAGATAATGTATAATTGAGCACTGCAAGAGGTCCAAAAGAAATAAATAATAGATTTTTCATATTATTTATTCACTTTTTGCTGAAGTAAGCATCAGTCTCCCACCAAAAGAAGCATGAAATGTTCTGTTTTTATTTTGTGGGGAGGGATTGTAAATGTCCCTCAGCAAATGAATTCACAACCTTGCCATTGATTCCCAGTATGTACATAAAGAGAACTTAGAATTCCATTAAATCTCATCAGAACTTTGCTGTACATGAAGGCTGAATTATGAGTTTCCTTATAGTGACTGTAAAGCAGAAAACTGAAAGCTTGTTCTTTTGTGTGCTTACTAGAGATGGGCCGGGACCACAGTGCTCTGCAACAAATATATGAAAAATACCTGGATATGTTGTAAGAAATCATCCAGTGCTGCACTGAAGAAAAAAAAAATAAAGGAAAAATACGGTATTTGTAATTGATCCTTTAATGGAAGATATCTGTAGGAGCATGCCCAACAGCACAAGTTCCCTAACACCTTCCATGACAACACGGAGTCATGGAATCATAGTCTTGGTTGGAAGGAGCCTTAAAGATCATCTGGTTCCAAGCCCCACACCACAGGTAGGGAGCCTTCCACTAGACCAGGTTGCTCAGAGTTCCAGTGAACCTGGCCTTGAACACATCCAGGGATGGGGCATCCACAGCCTCTCTGCTCAACGTGTTCCAGTGCCTCACCACCCTCTGAGTAAAGAATTTCTTCCTCACATCTACTCTAAATATATGATATTTTGGTTTTAAACTGTTACCTGTTGTCTTACCACTACCTGCCCATGTCAAAAGCCATTCTCCCTCATTTTCTATAAGCCTGCTATAACAGCATCTGCAGGTAAACATACTTTGGCCCCAGAATTAGAAGGTTTCCTCTTTTCATACAAACTGCTCACTTGAGTCTGAATTTAACTTGCATTATTTCTACATCAAGAACCACAGACTTTCCAAGAAAGCTGTCCTGGCTACAAGTCACCTTCCACAAACAAACTGCTGCTGCAGGCATTGCATGGTGTGCTGACACTCAGCTGTGCTGGCATGGGGTAGAAAGCAGTGGCTGGTTCAGCCCTGTACCCTGCCTGGTTCTGACACTGTCAGAACTGGGGCTGGGCCAGTGCTGAGTGCCTGGAGAAGGTGAGCATGGAACTGCCTTGGTGATGGTATCAGATTGTGAGGGCTGGCTAAAGGGGTGTAGTCCTGCTGCTGGCTCTGCACAGAGCTGATAGCACTTGCTACTCGACAGGGAGAGCCTGAGATACTTGGGACACTGCTGGTGGGGAGGGAGGCCTCCCAGAAGGGAACCTGTCCTTGTCCTAATCCAGCCAAAGGGGCCACAATTTCCTGAAGTATCCTCCCACACTACTGTCATCTTTTGTCTCTGGGGTTGAATTTTGTTCTCTCTTTGGAATAATCCTTTCTTCCCAAGGGGAAATTATCTGCCTATTTTATTGTGGGGAGAGCCAGACCCTTCCCAGGTGTCTGGATCTGAAAGGAAAGATCCAAACACAGAATTGAGGTGAAAAAATGTGGACATTTGACAGATCTATGACAAATAATGAGAAGAGAGAAGGAGAACAGGGAGTTCACCAAGACACAAGAGTATCCAATGGAATAGTCAAGCAACGGGGTAGAACGAAGGAGCAGAATAGCACAGCTCAGCTGTAGAACAGTAATTATTTCCACTACAAGTTTTACCAATCAGTATTGAGTCAACCCCCTCAAACAGCTGGACACATTTATCCATCCAAGGCTGGATACAGAGACAGGCATAAAATCTTTGGCTCAGGAAATTTCCACCAAGAGCTGAAAACCCCAGGGCTGCATGGCAGGGAAGGGATTGTTTACTCTATCCAGTACTTTCATACTGTTATCGCTTTCCTACCAAAGCACTTTATCCAGTGCTTTCATAGCTGTGAACTGCTTCTCCCCAACAAAGCTTGCATGAGTGGTGAGCAGCTCCTCTCTGCTCATGTGCACAACTCACAGGGTTCCCCCAGCACAGGTTCACAAGCATATACACAGGAGATGATTTGCATTACTTCTTCATCTAGACTTGTCCTCATGTTACCAAGGCATTGGGCCATTTTCTTCTAAAACCAGGAATGCCTCATGCTCTGGAATGGTTGAAAAGGAAAGAAACAAAAAATAAAATCTGAGTTGGAACTCTTTCTTCTCTTGGTTTTCTTCTCTTACTCAGTTGCAAAAGACACCAAGGGAATCAGACAGTGTAAGTACCTGGCATCCTTGACAGGAGCCACACAGAGACAAAATACACACTACGACTCACTTCTGCTTTCCCACACCTTTCAGTACTCTTGGAATGAGTAGGTACTAAATTTGACTTGCAAAGACATAGTTAAATCAGAGCCAGGGGTAAAAGATGTAGGCAAATATCTGGTTGCTTGGGAGAAACAAAGCCCAACAACCCAAACCCCCTAAAACAATATAAAGAGGGCCAAGAAGCTACTCTTGGTACCAAAGATGCAATAATAAATTTTCAATAAACCTTGCACTAAGGATTTATTTTCAATAAATCTTGAACTAAGTTGAGAAAATCCAAGAGTTGTAGCCTGTGTGCTGGGTATCTATGCTTTGGGAAAATAAGAATCTTCCTTTCCTAGAGCATCCTCTTGCTGCAATTTTTCCTTGTGTCCTGTAGAGTGCAGAGTGGTGTTTTGAAATGGAGGATCTATTAGTCTGAAAATAGGATAAAGTCTAAGCCTGCTTGAAATTCTCTTTAGTAAAAGCAAGGCAGGCAGGCTGCTCTGAGTTATGAAGGTGGCCTTTTAAAAATGGAAATAAACAGACAGAGAGAAGAGATGACTTTAATGAACAACTACCCGTGTCTTTTTGGGTCTCAGATTCCATTAGCAAATGGAGACTGAAAAACGAGAGCAGTTCTGTCAGCAGCAACCCCCTCTGCACCTGAGCATTCCCCAAACACACGTGCTTTCACTGCAGAGAAAGCCTGAAATAACAAGGGACATCCACCTGCAGTTCCCAGCTTAGCAACAACCTCATTATGGCTATGAAAGCCTTTGGGAGAATCAGCCTCAGCTGAAGGGGCTCAGGAGTCAGGTCCAGATGCCTGACTGGATCCATCTTTGGTTTTGCTTTTGGCTGTGCATTCCATGAGTCTCCAGACATTCCAAACACCTCAGTTTGGGGGAACTGATGTTTGAGGTGAAACACTAAATACCATCTCCTTCTCTAGTGTCTTGAACAGCACCATGGCACCTGCCAGAGATGCTGTGGTATGAACTGTAACAATTTAAGAGACAAAGTCTCCCTGGGTGTCCTAGAAGGGCAACCCTCAGACATATGGTGGGGTAGTGGCTGAGGCACCAATCATTTTCCTGTGCTACTGTTAAGTGGTCGTGGCACCACACCTGTCAAAGTTCAAGAGGCATTTGGATAACACTCTCAAGGATGTGGTGTGATTTTTGGGGTGGTGTTGTGCAGGGTCAGGAGTTGGACTTGCATAATCATTGTGGGTCCCTTCCAGCTCAAGATGGTCTATGATTCTGTGATTCTGTCTGATTTCTATTACCACGGTGCTGCTCAAGATGTCACGCAGGGCACAGATGTCACCACTGGAGCCTGAAAACAAGGATAGTATTAGACTGCGCAGGCTGCAACAACATGGAACCCTTTTTGTCGTTAGAGAACAAGCTGACAGTCTTCATTTTGTACCAGTACTGTCCTGTTCCCAGAAAAAGCTTTTCTCAAATCACAACACCCTTACTACATCCTTTGCTGCTGTGAACAAATGAGAAAAGGAAAACCTGAAGGAGGGATCTGGGAGAAGAGTTTTTTAATCATCTCAGGAGTTCACAAGATGTTGCACTGGAAGTGGAATGGTGCCAAATTGCACTAGGATCTTGTATGCCTGTGCTGACTTGTCTCTCATGTTCCCTCACTACCACCTCCAAATCCTGCAGCACAGAGTAGGTAGGAAAATAAAGCCCATAAATTACCAAGGAGGATGGGGAAAAGGGCAGCCTGGATCCTACTGAGTAGCAATCCTCTCTTAGGTCTGAAACGTCTGCCAATGGAGATGAAGTTAATTCAGACTTGCCAGTTAGCTGCAGGAGGCTCAGGGACCTCTTGCTTCCTCACAGCCATAGCATGCAGAGCTGTACCTGTCACAGACACCAGATGAGACAGTTCTTATATTATTCTTATAGCTTTAGGGCAACTGGAGGGACAAGGAAGGGAGAAAATCAAATCAAACACAGAAAAAAGAACACAAACAAAAACTTCCCAAATGTCTTCTACTTGACAGGGACCAAAAGTGACATTTTCTGGGAGTCTGTTCTGGGAGCCTCTGTCAGTTATTTATTAACACCTTGGACACAGCAGAGTAGCTGAGCATGTTGCAGTCCAGGGTTTCTCTGTGTGAGTATGACTGAAGTTTTTAGCAAATCAGGGCAGGGAGAAGAGATACTCTTTGCCCTTCAGGGCATGCCTTTGCAATTCTGCATGTGGCACAATAAAGGCAAATTCCTTTTACTCCCTCCCTCCCTCCTCCATGCAGTGACAATCTCTGAAACCCATATTGGACTTATCTTTTTGACTGCCAGAGGGAAAAGTTGCCCATCCTGATAGCAGTGTCCTCCCCTTCCAGCAAGTCAGACTTCATGGATGGCAGCAAAAACTGAATCCCTTTCTGGAACAAGGCAGGGTAGTGCCTGTGCTTTCCAGTGAGTCCTCTCTTAGCTGAGAGCAGACAACACCTTGATCTTGGTGGGTGTGGACATTTCTTTTTCTCTTCTTGCCTTTCAGGTCCTTCAGGGACAGCTGCCTTTCTAATTTCTAGCCTGAAGATCCATCAGCAGTGGGAAATAACAAATCTGAGCTCTGTTAGTGGTGTCTGGGCAGTCCTGTGGCTAAACAACTGGTGTAAATAATTGACAGAGCTCAGAATCTCTGCTTCCCACTGCTTCCCACTTACTGGTGTAAATAACTTACACTGGTAAGTCATTGATAACACTGGTAAGTCATTAGATTACTTGCACTGTTAAGCCATTTACTTTGATTTTGTGTTCTTGACCATCTCACAATGATTGACATACTTCTGTATGCTCAGTGAGCTCGTGATGGCTTCGTGATGGCTGCTTTCCATTGCAAATGTTTTGGCCTTCATATTTTTGCCTTAGAAAGAGGGACTTAGTTATTCTTATTGCTTAGATCTCACAACAAAAATCAACATGCAGACAGGTCTACTAAGGGAGTCCTTGGAAATCTGAGTATCATTGTAAGGCAATTGATCTTTAATTTCCAGCTGCTGAAGTCACCTTAAAAATATTATTCTTTCATTTGTTTGAGGAAATGCTGTTCTATAATGGAGCGTTGCTTGCTGCAAATGTTATAGCATAAGCTTTATAAACTATCTGATGTATTTTTGCTGCTGAAGAATGCACATTGGACTGTTCTTCTGGTCAAAGTTCCCTGTCTATGTTCCCTTTGCTGTCAAAGGAGAGATGTGAGTTCTGTCAGGAAGACAATTTATCTTCCTCTACTTTACAAACACCTTAAGTTGGATGAATTGCCAAGGAGAGCTCACCTTTCTATTCACTGAACTCAGAGATAGCCTGGGTAGTTTGGTTGCCCTTCGTGCTGACTCTTCAATATAGATATTCTGATTCCTTGCCTTTAGGTTGTGAAGATTTCCAAAGCAGCTCCAGTGATTTCAGTGGGACGAAATATAGTGCAGGGCATGGATCTCAGTATGCAAACACCTTTTGAAATGTAGTGCTTATTTTCTAGGGTCCTTTCTTATGTTTGAAAATACTGCTTAAAATGCACTTAATAAAAAAGAGGGAAAATGTCATACAATCCTAAAGAAAGGAGATTTTATGTAAAGCTGACATTGAAGGGTAGATTTACAGATGCAGCTCTATTAAATCACTTCTAGAAATAATAGTGGGGTTTTAATTTGAGAAGTCTCTGCTTGGAGACATCCACTTCACCACAGGAAGGAAAGGTGATACCATGCTATGAGGTCAGAGAGCTCCATCTGAAAAAATGAATTGTAATTTTGATCAATTCCTACAAATCTTTCACAGTTGAAATAGATTTGGAACCAAGGGACATCTTAATTGATGATTCCCCAAGACTGTTGGGATGGGCGGTGAACATCTAGGTAGTTTTTAGAACCCATAAATTATCAAGACAGTGATATATCAGCAACTGAATGAATAATGTAGAGATCAACATGGCTTATTTAAATTTAGCTTAACCTTTTCTTCCATGGGAGAGCAAAAGAAGAATAATTGCCTCAATTAAATTTTAATCTTGGATATGTTGATCTGTAACTGGGCTTGCCACAGACTAGGTTTCCCTTTCCCATATAGATGAGGCAAGGCATCTAAACTTGAAGTCTCCATACTAATATTGACTATAATATGCCCCGAAATTTTGCAAGGTAGACATTTATGTGTAGCAATACACATATCAGCTAACCCAAGGGTATCAGTTTTGTGTTCCTATTTTCCAAAGCATCATGTGCATAGAATGGAGATTATAATGTATTTTCAATACAGCACATCAAAAAAGAAAAGAAAGGGGAAAGTCCTTTTATTTGAAAATTATTTTCATTCAGCCTCTGCTGTACATAGATGACTTTACTTGAATTAAAACAGAAATTAATATAAAAATTGCAAATGTTGCAATTGGCTGGAATTAGGGGATATTTCCGGAGGTTGCTTGAATTGACAAGAAGCAGATTCCTTTGTGGTCAGCTGAGCTGTCTGTGAGCATTACAATTCCTTACTCATTATTTCATCCAAGTGTAAAACTGAGAACAGACCTCACAGTTTGCATATTGTTATTCATTATTTTTATTTTCTTTTTTAAAGCTAAGTAGCCCATATCTGCTGAACAACTCAGGGACTGAAAGCTTTTGTGCAGTGACTGATGCTGCATACACAGTATTGCCAGCAGTGAAGTCCCTGAGCGAGAAATACCTTTGGGCTGGGAGAGGCTCTGCTGTGCCTTATCCTATTCTACTGTATTAGCAGAACAAAAGGCAAGTCTTTTACTGAAGCTATAGAGGAATAGAAGCTAGAAAATGTATGCGTGAGATCTCTCCAAGAGTTTAGGACTCCACTGGCAATTAAAAGATAAATTCTGAAATGGCAGAGCTGGAGACTGGTAGCAAATCACTTGGCTGTGCTGTGTGCTGGTTGAGCCAGGGGAAAAAGAAAGAGAAATAGGTTTGAAAAGAGGTGGGTGGCTACAAATTCTTCAGAGCATCAAAGGAGTTGTTTTGCTGATCATTTCATAAACCAGAGAATTAAAGCATGGCTCACCAAAGAATCCTGCATTCAAAACTGCTTGATTGAAAACTTCACATCTGCTTCTGTTTAGGTGTCAGTCTGTGTTTCCAAAATGAGGATGCCTCTGGGTGCAGGCTTGTTGCCTGGAGAAAGAGTTGCCTGGCAGAAGGCATTTAATGTACAGATTTTGAAGCTGGGGTGAAAGCATGTCACTTCCTAAACACCAAACCAAAGTAGCATCTCAATTATTTTTGTGCAGAATACAAAATCCCACTCAAATATGAAGAGAAATAATAATTTGGTGTTGACAGAAACACTTGGAATGCATGTCTTCATACACTGTATCAGAACACAGTACTACACCTGTACCTCTAATTGCTCTTCTGACACAGAATCATTTACTCTTTGGGGTCTTATTGCATCAACCAGCCTTTAAGGTTTCCCTTTGATGAAGCCATAGTTTATTTGCATCAATAGCACAGGGAATGCAAGTCATAGGACAGATAGGTAAAAGTATTTAGACTGGGTAGAGATGAACTTTTATGGTATCACACTTCATTAATCTCTGGTCTTGGCTGGGATTGCAAAGGTGACCAGAAAGTTGCTTATAAAGGCTTGGCTGAATACATAACTAGGAAGGATAAAATCATCCCAGTCCTTAGACTTTTGCCTTAAATACATGGTTGTTCTGTCACCCAAAGAACACTCTCTCACTTTTCAAAGGTATTGGTAATTCTGTTCAAAGACAGTTAAAGAAAAAGTACTGTAGGAGGAGGGAAACATGAGAAGGAGGAAAGCAGATTTAAGTGGAAATTATAAATGAAGCATTATTATGTAAGGCCAGTAACAGATTTTCACTATAATTAAGATAGATTGCTTTAATAATCCTTAAGGGCTTGATTCAGAACTGCATTACAAACCATTTATGTGGGACTTCTGCACTCACTGCCTCTGTCAGGAGATTGCAGGTGTTTAAATAAGAGAAGGCTAAATTCAGAGTTTTTATATTTCTTCAAGCAGCCTCCTTTGGTTTGGAGAGATGAGTGACTGCCTCAGATTTATGTGCTGAGGAGGGTGCCTGAGCCTTGATAGAACTCTTGGAAAGTAATTACCTTCTGCAGATTTTACACCTGAACATATATACAGGGCATGGCAATATGGCTAGGGAAAAAAACACCAAAACAAACCAACCCACAAAAGCTTTTGTGCACAGAAGAGCTGCTGTTTGGATTAATGAACTGCAGACCTAGCTTTCTCCCCTCCACAGATGTCACACGTACCTCTAAAATATACTTGCTTCCCTTGAAAACACACAAAAGTTGGAAGATATTATGTACTTCATAAGTGAGACCATGACTATCTGGGAAACCAGAAGGCAATGTTCCCGTTTTCACAAGAACATCTTTATGTGAGAATGAGAAAAATGATAAAGAGTGCTAAAACTCAGAAGAAATTTTTAATGTTAGGGTATTTCAGTGTGATGTTATAATCTTTTGAACTTTTGTTTTAGTTTTATCTGAGCTCACAAGTATTAAAAAAAAAAAGAGATTAATTTGATTTTTTTTGAGTGGGAGATGGTGGGGATATCACCCTCCTCTTCTAAATATTTGGAATCAGAATAGTTTTAGAGCCTAAGGAAAAAGATTTCCCTGGTGAATATGTAGACCTTGTGAATGTGAAAGAAAACATCAAAACATCTACTTCTCAGCCAGGAAATGCATCCAGGTTATTGTCACAGACAAGCTGCTGTGGGGTTTGCTCCATACTGCTATGGGCAGTATAGAGCAAACACCTCCTGGAATATCCCCCCTGTGAAGAATCTGAGGAGAAAACCCTGTTCTTGGAAAAGATGATGAATGCCAGCTCATTGATCTGGGGCAGCAAGGACCATCTGTGGACCATCTGTTCTGTAGGGATTGATAAATCCTCAGGCTGGGATTTGGCAGATGCCAAAATGCCCACAATGTGGGCTAGGACTTAGCAAAGCAGAACTGTGTGGGGAGCCATGACCAACTCCATGCCTTGTGATGGCCAGCCCCAAGGGGTCTGGCTGGACTGTTTTCCCAGCAAAGCCCAGGATGGAAACCTGACCACAGATGCAAGAATATCTTTGTCCCTGTTTTCTTTTGCTTTCCTTGTTTCTTAATAGTAGTTCTGCATTACAAGTTTCTAGTGAAATCCTTTGTGCATTGCTGTCTCAGGTGTTGGAGAGGTTTTGTTGGGAGAAGAATCAGAGCATTGTTTGTCAATCTTGAGCTTTCTGTTCCTGGAATATTCACTGCTAGGGCAACACAATGAAATCATCATTTAGTAGGATCTGACCAAGTCTGACAAAACAGAATTGATCATTCTCATATAGGTATATTTATTGCTTTTGCTGTTTACCAGGTCACTTTATTTTCCTCCTAGTTGGCCAGACCATGCTATGTATTTTGATTCCTAGCTACTGAGGTCAATGAGAGTTAGGAGGCCAAATATTTTTATGGATCTGATCCTAAGCTGTATAGAAAATATATCTTCTGAATAGCTTCCCTTTGTGATGTATTTCATTCTTAAAAAAAATTTACCATATCATTTTATTAGTTCTGCAGGAGCTCTGTGCCTCATTTTTTTGAAGGGTTTGTTGATACCCAAGAGTAACAAGCAGCTGCATTGTGTATGCAGAGAACTGACTTACAGGGGGAATGTGCAGTGGGTTGACCACTGAATGTAACTCCACTTAAACCCTTTCAGTACCAAATCCAACCCCCTGCCCCAGGTCACTGCACTGCAGACCCATGGACACTCCAAGTGTCTGAGCGGCTGTTGGGAGTCAAAGCCTGCAGGGTTTGTCTTCAGTAGTGGGGGTAGCAGGAGAGAGTAAGGACAGAAGGAGTTTGTATTACAATTACACTGAATATTATTCAAGCATTTATTAATAAGTGGCTTCCTAATGGTAAACCTCAATCAACTTGTCTTTCATTAGTTTTTCTGTTCTCCCCTTGATTCCAATTAAATTGTTTTCATCTCTAACATCCTAAGTTTCACAGCCTGATAGTACACTCCTAGAGGAGCTACACATTCGTTTTGAGCTTACCTCCTTCAAGTTTAATTTGAATCTGCTTAATTCTTGCACTAGAATATAGATGCCTTCCTCTGATACATCTATTCAACATCCATGAAAGTGCGGTATAAGAGTTTTTGAGCTGTAGAATTCAGCTGATCAGCAGTATCAATAGCTCCTGATGGGCCATTCCTTCCTGAATTTGCCTACTTCCTTTTTGAATCTATTTACACCTTCACCTGAAAGAGATTCACACACAAATATATCTGACTGAGAAAGTTCTTTTTTTCTGCTAGCTCTGAAACCACTGCCTGATTGTTTCCTTGGTTGTCATGTGCTGGGAAATACCAAATACATTATTTGCTATTTGTCTTGTCTGTGCCACTTGTGATTTTATAGAACTCTGCTCCATTCTCCTGAGTCATCTTTTCCCAGGCTGAAGAGTCACAGATTATTAACTCTGCTTTCTGAAGAAACTACTTCAAACCACTGAGCATCTGTGTACCTCTACTCTTCCTCTCTGTTTCTTCACTGTGACCCTTTCAAACAGGTGACTGAAATTGCACATGGCATCCAGGAGATGAACAGAGAACTAATGCATTCACATCATTAAGTTACTGTCTCTAATGTCACAGGGCACAAAATAAGTGTAAGTGGGTTAGGGGTCAAGATCTGATAGTGCTGGAGGCATATTGATTTCATAATGTCACTAAATTTCATATGTATGTATGTATGTTTCTTATATATATGTATGATTTCCTTTTCCTTTTGCATGCCATTTTCATTCTGTTTTCTTATTTAAGATAAAAATATGTATGCTTTCCAATTATATTTTCCTGAACAGTTGAAGTTTTAAAATTATGTTTCAATTTACTGTGGCCAAGAAAGTTCAAGAGAACACCAGGAATTTAGATGCTTGGTTCAAAGACCTCTCAGTCTTTGGAAAAGTCAATTCTTGATGATTTGGTAAACTGAAAATGGGATCAAATGCAAATCCTTACCATGATTGAGTTGCACCCCAGTTTAATAATAAAGGAAAATTATCACCTACTATTTCCTCTGACATCCCCATGGTATTCCGTTTGTTTTCCAACAGATGATTATTCAAATTACAAAATCAGAATAAATTCTTGATATGCGGAATCTCTTTTCATTCTTATTTGTGTTGTCTTTAAGGAGAGAAACAGAGAAACTCAAATGCACATTCCCTTCAACTTGGAGTGATACTTAAAACTTGGACACATATTGTGCAATGTCCACAACTTGCTGTTCTCCTTGAGGTCCACAGACTCAAGGCCCCTGTGAGAGGAGTCTGTGATTTACCCAATAAATTATCACGACAAATCTGTAGCCTTATGAATAACACATAGGAGGGAACAGGGATATCTGTTGCCATTTCTGTGGATGCTACTAATAACCTGTAAAGCCTCTCCTCTGGGAATGCTGTTCTGAAAGAGCACGGGGCTAAGGTTGCAGAGCATCTTGCTTGGCATGTAGAACTGCTGTTTATAATGCAGATTGAATTTACCAGCACACACACAGACACAGACACACACACACACAAAGAAAAGAAAAAAGAAAAGATGGGAAGAGGCTGAGAAGCAGAAACAGCCTTTGTGCTGGGAGGTAGAAGGAGAAATGATGGTCCTGTAATATGCTTTTTGGCAAATAATCATTTAGGAGACATTTGAGAAATAAGTACAGTATGAAATAGAATGACATTTTTTTTACCCTAAAGGGGATGCCTCTTACTTAGCAATGCTGTTGAATAAAAGATGAATCACACAGAAGTTTTTTTGTACTTCTCTATTTTTATTAAGATTTTTAAGGTTTACAGCTTAATAAATTGCCCAAAGAAGAAAAAAATAATCTGGAGATGGTGTTGTTTTTATCCAGTCTGGATTTATTTAACATGTAGCATGCAAAATCTATTTTCAGAAAGTGGGTTTTAATTTAAAAAGCCTTCTGGCCTGTCAGTTATTCTGTCCCAAACAACCCAGAGCTGATATACTGCTTTCTGATAAGTTCTTCTCCATCTTCTCCTCTTTTTGGTGGAAATTGGCCCAATTTCAAACCTATGTGGAGCTTGTGTAAGACAAAGAAACAGATCTGATCATTAAAACTTAGTTAATCTTTGTGCCTATCGAATACAAGATTGACAGAGGTGGGTACCACACAGCCTCCTGGGGGTTCACCCTGGTCAAGATGGATGTCCAT
This sequence comes from Sterrhoptilus dennistouni, assembly GCA_013397095.1. NCBI lineage: Eukaryota > Metazoa > Chordata > Aves > Passeriformes > Zosteropidae > Sterrhoptilus > Sterrhoptilus dennistouni. The sequence continues at coordinate 624,186 of VWZU01017706.1, forward strand.
GAAACCAATACACAACGAATGGAAAAAATATGTTTCATACAAAAATGGAGATGGTCTTGCAGCTATTCTGCACTTAAAAACACTTGATACTCCCTGTACATTTAAACAAAGGTAAAGGAAAGAAAATGCTTGCAAACCCCCTTAACAGCAAAAGAAAGGTCCTTGGCAAACCTGAGTGCAGACTATAAAGCCAGGAAGGTAGGAGTGTATTCTCAACATGCAATGGAAAATTTTGCATAATTTCCAAAGTCATGACATGACAAGTATCTGTCCAGGACAGACTTTTCTGTAGTTGGAAAAGAGAAAGACTACTTGTAGGCAGGTTTTTTTGGTAGAAGAGAAGCAATCTTTTTGCTTGAAGAAACCCTTAAAACACTAACCTGCCTAAGCATCCATTTTAACACCTCAGTTACAGAGAGACCTTTATGCTGCTCCAGAACAGGTGGGCAGAAAATAGTCTTTGATCTTCTGCTGCAACCTCTTTTCTAATATCTTCCAGCCTCCTCCCATATTCTTGGCCGCCTGTCACTTGCAAGGTAAGAATCCTAATTGCTTTGCCACAATCTCTCCTTCACAACACTTTCAGTTTTTCTTCTTTTCCCTTTGTGTGCCATTTGGCTTGAGGACTTGACCAAGTTTCATTCTAGCTGTTTGCTGACAGCACTGCTCATATATCCTGCATGTGTGTGTGTGTGTATGTATGGGAATTGTCAAAATAGGAGTGTTCAAAGTGCATTATCTAGTCCCTTTCCCTCTCCTGTCCCCTATAAATGGACAGACATTAGTATTAGTATGAAAGGATGTTTCAAGCTGGAGAAGATCTCAGAAGGTCATCCAGTCCAACTTCTGCTTAGTGCAGGATCTGCTGTAATGTCACGAAGCTTTCTTCTCATGCAGCAAATTTCATTGTGTTGGTTTCTGGGTCTGCAGGATGAATTTAAGAAAAAGACACTCCTGGATACTTTCTCTGGTACCCCATGACTGCCAGCCCTGCACTGCTCCAGAACATCTGCAGACTCTGTGCTATTTTACTGCAGAACTCACAGATGCTGGATATTAAGATTGAACTTTTCAATGTCTCTGAAGGACACCATGAAAAGTAGTACTCACTCAGTCCTTCTGTGTTCAGAAAAATTTTATTATGTGAGAATTTGAACTTTGCAAGAACAAACACAAAGGAACACCTTCAGACAATTCCAGCATCCCTTTGTGTTGTTTCATAGGGAAGAGAGGAAAATTGCCTAATCTTTGACACCAAATGGCCTGACAAAGCCTAAGAGCATAATTAGCCCAAGCAAAATCATGGGAGACACACATTACCTCCTACTGTATATGGGCAAATCCGTGATCAGATTAAATCAAAATAATAAGTGGAGTCATCCTGATATCCACATCTCTGTCTTTTGTCCAACACCAGCTGCTGAGAATAACTTAATTCTATTTGCAGACTAATAACCAGGATGTTTACTAAGAGAGAGGAGTATTTTTAAATATCTAGAGTGTAAATTTATCAAAGACACTCATAAATCCAAAACCAGAATCTGCTCACACCCAGGTTGAACAGACAGGGTCAGATGCATTAAAGGTATCAGAAGGATTAAATGTGCTAACACAGAGAGAGTTTTATTACGACTGAGAGAGATGAATATTATTAAGCTTGGTGATTGTACATGTCATTTTGGGAGACAGGATAGTAGAAATGGAAACAAACATCATTAAGAGAAACTAGAACAGTTTCATCTGCATGCATAAATATTTCAGTCCTTGCTCTTCCTCTGGGCAGTCCTTAGAGAAATGCTAGAGAAAAAACAATAATAAAAAAGACTGTTCACTCTGAAGGCATTCAACTGCAAAAATGAATACAAGGTTAGGGAATGTAAGGAGAAATAAGAGTGAAGGGCCAGGCTGTGTACACTATGAAAGCAGAGCAGTGTTTGTGATATTTGCACCAGCAAGAACTAGAATCTGGTTCTGCCATATTAACACTGGGTTTTTGGAACAGCAAAATGTACATGAGTTTTGTTATTGCTTTGTGAATTTCAATGACTGGAAACATGATTGCAGTTATATCTGGACCTCTGACTTTAGTGGGTGACTAGGACCAAACCTCTGAGGATGTGCCCAGAGGCCTCCTCATTGTGGCTTTTGCCATTGAGAAGCATCAAGCAGCTGTTTAAAGTGAACGGAAATGCAACATGGCAAGTTTGTGCTTGGTATCAACACAGGAGAAAAACCACAAATCTGATGGGATTTGCATGGCCTGTGTCATGCCATAACACAGCACCCAAATCCACTCTCCCCTCAAGGTACCATCCCATTGTTCTTTCCAGAACTAGTAATGGAGATATCTTGCAGTCCTCTCCTTGATGTTTCAGCTTAAAGTCACTGCTTTATAACTATTTCAAAGCTTGAAAAGGAGGGTTGTCTTTGCTATAGTGAAATGCAAATCAGCTTTCCCAGGTTTATATCCACAGCACCACTGCTTTTGAAAGTAGCAATAAACTGTTTCCTAAGAAGAACCACCTTCTCTCTTCCCTGTCATGGATGAAAATCACTTCAGCATGATGCTGGTCTATCTGTAGAGTCAAAGCTGGCAGGTAATTCATCATCCTGCACCAAGCTGACTCATTAGAAACCCAGGAAACTAGATATTAACTAGGTCTTTCAATATGTTTCCCTTTATTCTCATTTCACAGTTTCCTGTGCCTCTGTTTTGTCCTCTGTCGCTAAATTGCAATTATCATGAAACTTTGATCTCTTCACCTGTAGATGGCCCACTCATCCATCACCACAGTGATTTTTTTTTCAACACTAAAAATCCAGGACTTTCTGCAGGTTTAAAAAACATTTAAAGCTAGCTCTTCCCTGTAAAACAACCATGAAGGCTGCATAAAATGAGGGGCAAGGATGCAGGGCTTTACCAACCCAAAACAGTAAGAGATCATTTGTGACTTAAAAATCAGATTTTATTTAAAGAAGAAACGTGTGTTTGTCATTATTAAAAAAATTCCTTCAGTTTCCAAGATTTCATTTTTCATCTCTTTTTCTTTCTGATAAGTAGTAGTGACTTGATGGCCAGAAATGAGGGTTTTACAGAAAATGCCAAAAATCACAAATGACCCCTACCACGGGCTGCTAGAATCTCTAAATTGGAGATGCTACCAAACAATTTCCATCATTTTTTCCTGATTATCTGGAGCACATGTAATCTGTCTAGAGCTTTCAGCTGGATTTACTGTGTGTAAACTGAATAGCTAGACATCATGAATACCAGATTTTTGCTCAGCATCTCCCTACAGTGTGGTACTTATTACAGATCCAGGGTAGAGCTGATTTGCAAAAATATTATGAGACTGTCTAGATTTTTCTGAATGTGGATCAGATCTGTAAAAAATCATGCTGGCTGGATATACAGAAATTCTAGAAATAAAAAAGTAGAAATTATCCACAAATTGCTTGTGCTCCTTTCTACACAGAAAGAATAGAACTTGTCTCAAGTAATGGCTGCTTCTCCCTCAATATAAGTTTCAACTATTCTATTTCAAGACTACATTCATTTCTCAGAACTCATTTTTACCTGCAGTGGGTTAGGGTTGAATCTACATCTTAAGAAAGATTTAATTTTAAAAAGAAGGGCATCACAGAAAACCAATCATGAATTCTTCTCTCTTCCCAATAATTAAATGAACAGAGGCCACATTTCTGTCCTTATGGGAGATTTTTTTAAATGTATTTTTTTCCTTCATGTTTTATCCTTTTTAACTAAAACTTCATTTTTGTACCAGCAAACCCCAATGTATCTCTTTAAAATTTTAATTGAATATGAGGGCTGATTTTCATTCACACTCTACCATCCTAAGGTGCAAAAAGGAGGCATTTCAGAAATGACCATATTTATGACACATTGCTAATGAGTGTGACATGCCATCCTTTGTCAATCCTTTTCAGCTCTATGGTCTGCCTTGGCCACTTCTAAACTCTTCCATGGGATTAATCCTGCATTGCCACAGTGCCAGCAACACCAGATACATAGAATTATAGGATCATGGAATATACTGAGTTGGAAGGTGCCCATGTATTCCTTCTGCAGCCTTCACTGGTATCTCAGGCATTTGGAAAACTCAAAATTTCTAATTGAAAATATTTTGTGCTTGAATATGATATACAGAACGTTCATATTTGGTGAGGAGAGCAGGGAAGTCTTAAAATAAGAACACAAAATGTTTCATGCAATTGTATGGGGACCTGTACCCAAAGTTGTACATCGGTTACTCATGTGGGAAATCAAGCCCTGATGCAGTTCAGAATGCTCACTGGATCTAGAGGGGGATTATCTGACCTGAGCAACATGCAGAGAGTTCTTATTATCAGACAGAAGCCACAGCACTGATACTGGTAGGGGTTTTCTAAGGCAACATGACTGGGAGGGAGTACCTTTAAAATAACCCTCCATTGAGCTTAATAATAAGGGCCCCATGAAGTTCTAAGCATCCACCTTCCTTTTAAAGCACCTAAAACTGAAGATTTCATAGTATTTTTAGAGGTAGGGTACCTTTGTGAAGGCTGTAGTGCCATGGCTGCTGACCTCTGTCTGCAGACAGGTCATGGCTGTGCTGATCCCCCTGTCTTTGGACGCCCCCTTCTGCTTTAATTATCATTGATACTCCTGTGATTGCACTTTTATTTTTCTTGTTAGTTTCCATCAGGTCCTTTAACCATCTCACTGCACAGTCACAGTTCCAGTGGTAATGCAGGACTGGGGACTGTGCACCCAGAGATAGAGCACAAGACTCATCCAGATTTGCTGGTCTTCTCATTATGCTGCTGAGTTTGGAGCCAGCCCAGCACTTCTGTCTCCACAGTCCAGAGCATTGACACTGCCTTAAGGCCTGGAAAGACATGTACAGGCAGAAAGGCTCTTGGAGAGGATTGGTTTGGGCCTGCAAACACAGACACAACCCACTGTGCTTCTGTGGTGAAGATGTCTGACAGAATTGCACACCAGAGGGGACAAAAAATCTTCACAACAAAAGTTACACTTTGCTTGTGAATGCAGTTAATGACTATTCGCCTTTTGGAAATGCCAATACACACAAGAATGAGTCAGGGGGGGTTGTTTGTTTCCTTGTTTGACTGTCTGTTTTAAAGCAGATATTGTAAGGCACCCACCATCAGCCCTACTATTTAGGCCATTTTTGCTAAGCTGTACTGTCTGCACAATAATACCACTCTGTGCTTCATGACTTTGGGCAGACTCATGCAGCAAGGGCTGTAATAAGGTGTGAAATAAAGATTTAGTAGCACAGCATTGCAAATGCAGTCTAGCAAAGGAGTTCATTACAGTTCCATTAAGACTGCAGAGTTAACATTAAAAACAGCCAAGAAATACAAAAAACGTATGGTATTAACATTCCTGCAGCAGTATTAAGTCAGTCACATTGTACAATCAATAAGCTCTGTTCCTTGCTCTGGGCCAGATGGCACAACTTTCAATCTTAGCACAGTTGTCTGATCATAGTCATATGATCTGGAGGTCCCAAGAACCATCAGCCCACAGGATTAAGAGCTCTGCCTAAGTGAAAGAGCCTTTGTTTTCTCTGATGAACATCATTCACCTTGCACAGTCCCCCAGCGCACAGCACAACTGGGAGGTGTCAATCAGAAGGAACTTAATCGGGTCAAACATTTCAATTTGTATCAGAAATTTGTTTGAACAGGAAAGAGCTGCTCCTGGATCTATGAGGGCAACCTCTTTGCTCTCATCAGCTCTTGCTAACTTATTCATTTCTAAGTGTTTTGTCTTGACGTCCAACAGAATTGGAAAGGAAGTGTTTTCAGGGAGCCAAGATTTCACTGCCCAGGAGAACTTAGCTGATTTGTGGTTTTGTCACAGATCTGCCTTCTGTCTTTGGGCAAGTACTTTGACTCCTGCATTCCACTCTTTTAGGGAAGAGACATAACTTTTGGGTTGGCTATTGAGGCTTTAGATCTCCTGTCCAGGGACTGGGTGGATATTATGGCCTTAGGTCTTGATATTAAGGAGCTAGGGTTGTCTCTAAGTCCCATGTGGCTATAAGCCACGATCACAAATATTGCCTGTAAAGAGAATTGGCAAGGAAATATGTGCAATCTTCACTCTCTGAAGTGAAGGCTGCCAGACTGAAGCAATAGAGATTTAATGTATTCAAACATTGCAGTGCTGTGTGTAAGTGGATATGATTTAAGGTAATGCATTTTAACACAGCATTATACACTTGCCAGAGGGATTTTATGTAAAGTTATAGTCCTGCTTTTAAATGACAGTACATCAAGACACATCTTGAATTAACTTGAATGAAAGCATTTTGTGATAAATAGCTGGTGCAGTGGTACAGTGTACAACTGACCCAGGCTCTGCAGGGACAATGTGTCTGCTGGATTTTGGGAGATTACTCTGGGCCGGTGAAGATGATGGCTTGAGCCATGAGTAATGTTTTGGCTTGAACACTGTTTCTCTGTGCATAGGTGCACAAGAAGGGAGAAAGTCTCCACCTTTCCAGCTCCACTGGTAGTGCTTCGAGGTATGGTGGGGTGCTCTGTAAGCTTGGAGGCTCTGTAAGCAGAACCAGGGGAAGGCAGCTGCCCTCTGGGGTATCAGTTGCCCCAGAAAAGTCACATAAGCAGAATACACACCTCTGGGAAGCTCATCCCCAAGTCAGTGCCAAACTCATGAGTCTCAAATTCATGAGCCACAGAAGATGAATTTGACAGGGAAGCAATTAAGAGGCTGAAGAGTCTCCTGCCTGGCAGTGCTGGCTGCTTGGCTTGAGCTGCCCTAAAGGAGCCCCATCGTAGGGGAAAGTTCCCCTGCAGTGCAGCTCATCCAGAGTGTTCCCTTTAGATACTCTAAATGGGGAACTCTTTTAGGGGTAGCATCAGGACTGGCATCCTGGTGCCAGCTACAGAAGTCTGGATTCTGCAGAAAGCATGATAATTGCCAGCAAAACCAAATTAACAGTCTTCGCAGCTTGCATCCAAATTCAATGGATTATTAATTGTGACCAAACGTACAAATGCGAAAAATATCTCCTTTGGAAAAAGAGATTTATCTAAGTAACATTATGAATTATCAGTTTATCAGCAGCTTGACATAAAACACATAATTATATCAGTGAATCATTTAATAATTAGAACACAAGTTAATTGACATTATTCACCCGCTGAATAAAATCTCCATGAGGCAAACAATGGCACTCACTGGGGTGGAGGTAATTTTAACACAGTTCTTCAATCAATTAAAGTAAAAAATATAAACCAAACAATATTACAGTGATCGACAGGAGTGTGTGTGTGATTGTAGGGAGGAATAGGAGTTTCAACAAACTCAGGGCAGTAAATTATCAAAATTTAATGATTTCCCCAAGAACTCATGTTCTGAGGAAAACTACTCTGACAAGACAGGAAAAGAAAGGAGAGAATAAAAAATTGGAATACAATAGCAGTAACAGTATCACTGACTTATTCTGAGCAAATCTGTGGAGAAATGCATGCCTGGTATTTATGGGCTTTCCACAGGGACAAAAAGAATTTATTTGTGATCAAAAAAGAGTGAAACAACAAGCAAAATATCCTTATAGCTGCTTTGTAGAGGCTTTTTTTTTAAACTACTGCTATTGCAGCACATTGTCTGGATGGGGAATTTGGGCACTGAACTACTTCTCAAACTGATGATATTGGAACAATTATTCTGAAAGCTTGAATGAGCTGTTCCATGCCTTCAGCATTATCAGATAGCAAGGTTTCTAAAAACTGAATACTTAGATGTCTCCATTTTAAGTTTTGGGTCTTGAAATTGCTTTCATATAGCAGTTGCCAGATAATTTTTTTTTCTTCATTCAGGCTAGAAGAGCACTTTAAAAAAACAATAATGAATGTCCCAAATAGTCATGGTACTCCAAGAGCTGGGATTAATGAAGCAAGTAGCACATGTTGCCAGGTTGGCAGTAGCTGCAGGGGCTGCAGACAAAGTGCACCAGTGGAGGAAGAAGCGTTCCTCCAGCTCACCTCTGTGTCACATCTAATCCTCTGCATCCCCATAGCCTTTGGTTTTAACTGACACTGGGTAATGACACAGCCAGGTAATCTCAGCTGAACTAGATATTCAGAAAAGATTATAGGAGTATATGTTTTATTTGCTTTCCATTGGTTACACAGCATTCTGGACATGCAGCAAACAGATTTAGATTGATTTGATCTACCTCTCAGTATTTTACATGAGAGTTAGATCACTCCCATGTCTGTACTCAATGTGAGAAGCAGGAAAACACAGATAACCCATGTGGACTCTTTGTAGTCCTACAGAGGAGTCTGTCATTTATGCTGGTGGAAGAATATGGCCAGGGTGCTTATCATGTTCAGCCAAGTGTCAGGTTGTGGGGACTGAACCCAAACACGAGGATACAGACAGGGTGAAACCTCACCACCACCAGTTTGGATAGGTAAGACTTGTATGTCCATCAGAACCTGGAGTTTTGTTGTACCACCTTTGCTAAACTACAGGCAACTCTATTTTACCTCCTCCTTGTACTGTTTATCATTTGTACCACTATCCCAATCTAAACTGGGATTCATTGTGAAAGAAGCTGTACAGACACAGGGTGAGGGATAACGCAGTGAGACAAAGCAGGTGAAAGAAGCACCTGCTTTGGAAATGACCTGCGTGGGATCCTCTGTCATGGTGCTCAGACTAGGACACTTCTATCTTGTTCAAGGTACATTCAGATACTTAAACAATGTGAAAGTCTTCTCATTGTGAGTGAAAGCAACAGAATCCCTCATTATTAATTGAACTGTTCTTGGAAAATCTGCTAATTTTCCTCTGTCTTGTGTAAAGAAATAGAAGGAGTCAGAAGGAAAGAGACTATAGCAAGAAAAGTTATAGAGCATGGGTCCAATTAGACCATTTCTTAATATTTTAGGTGAGAGAGATAAATGTGAAATGCAGACAGAATATTAATAATCTAATATTTGCCTGAACATTTAAATCAGAATACTAAAAACTAGGCTGGGTCAGTGTGTTTCAGACAATAAATTTCCTTATAAAATCCTCAGCAGACCCTTTGCAGAGGTGATGGTGCCTGTTGAGCCATAAGAACTGGAAGCCAATGAACCACAGGTACTTGCTGGCTAGTTCTTAAATCACATATTCCTCAGCTGGAACTTGTGTTCTGGGTATCACCTTCAATAGCAATGATGCTAACACCAGTGACTAATTAACAGACACAATATATAAATAAGTTTGCATTGGAAGTTATCTTAATTTTGTGATGACACTGAAGATTTAAAGAGCAGTTTAAATGAGAGGAGTTGCTCACTTTTAAATGAGATAGGAGAACAGGTAGAGATGCTGCAACAAGTACGTGGAGCTGTTGCTTAGGTTGCCTTGGCTCACTCAAAGAACTGGACCAAATTATGAATAAACAGGCTAGGACAGAGTAGTCTAGCTTAAAGGATTGTACTTTGAATGATAAAAGTCTGGAAAACCACACAGGGAGAACTCCTCTATGAAGCTAATTATAAGAGTTAAATTAAAAGATCCTAACAGCAACAAGCTGTTGCCCTGAAATTATTCACCATACTTAATGGTTTGTTGAGGAAATAAAAATATTGCTTTGTGAAATGTCAAACGAGGAAAGACTGCAAATGTCCTGTAGAACCAAGATGGAAACCTGATTTGGAAAAGGAAATAGCATGCAAGTCAACAAAATGGATGCAATGTGCCCTGCCTCATAGGAATAATTTACAGTGTAAATATAGAAAAGAAATGTGAGTCAGGTAATATTTTAGGGAGGAGAACAGTGGGAGTAGGATAACAAATCAAACAGTTTCAGACCATGCAAATAATGCAGATCTCATTCCAGGATATAGACTAGAAAGATTTCTTGCAGGCTGTTTGAGATAATCATTCTTAGGACTCAGTAAAGGCTTTCTGGGGTGCCAGAATGTGAGTCTTATCACTGCATTTCAGGTGGTGCAGATGTTGAGAGCCTAGAAAGAGCTGAAAACTTGAAAGTTGCTGCCAGGAAAGTTGAAAGAAACTGAGTGTGAATGGCCTAGGGAAGAGATAGCCAAAGGCAGGCATTCATCTAGCAGTCTGCTTCAAGGCAGAAGGGAGAAAATTGCTCTCTTCATTCATTGTGAAAAGGAGTAGAAGCAATGGCCTTAAAGTATAGCAAGAGGTGTTATGTGTAGTGTTATGTTAGACACTAAGAAAAACTTTGTAGCAGGATAATACTTATGCCCTGAAAACAATTGTGTGGAAGGATGATGGTTTTTCCTCACTGAAGTCTCAAAGAATTGGGTAAACTCACGTGGTCTGATGGGCAGTGGGGAAATATTGGCAGAGTAGGGAGAGAATTTGGAGGTCTGTCATAAAAAGAAGTGCAATTGTCCATATTCCATGTGCAGAAAATTAAAACCTCCTTGTCAGTGAACTGAATAAAGGCACATTCTTTCAGAGAAGAGCATCCACGAGCTGCCAGGCCCTCATCCAGCCACGTGTGATTTCTCCAGGATGGGGAACATATCAACTCCTTGTCTATCTGAGAGATAATAATTGTTTTCCCTAAAGATATTCTCATCTGTCATTCAGGTTTTATGTTTAGAGGATGGTAATTAAGTGCTATTAATATGAAAAAGTCTTTTATCTGGTCGCTGCTAGAATTTGATTTGCACAGGCATTAACCTAGTCTGGCTTGGTCCATGAGCATGATATACTTGTGTATGTAATAATAATCATGACAGTAATGAGAGTAAAATTAATAAAATGACCAGTTATTTCTTGAGCTATATACATCTATTTATAAATGCATATTGCTCTTTGTAAGAAATATTTGAGAAATTGCCTTTTCTTTTCCTTGTGGAATTCTGAATTAGTTTCCATTTCACAGTGATAAGCATGTCACTTTTAATTTTTTCTGTTTTCAATGCTTTTCTCAATTCTTTCATATCCTTTTTCTACTTTAGGCTTAAAAAAAGATCTTTTCTTTGTTTCCCAAGGTCTTCTTTTTGCAGCTATTTCTTATGGAAAATTATCTTGAAAAATATTATGATTAAAAGGAGGCAAAAAAGGTACAAAATAATGGGGAAAGAGAAAAATGCAAACAATATATACAAATTCTTTTTCAAGGAAAGGTAAAAACCAGACAGGCTATGGTAAAAAATGTGTTATGAGAGTCAATTAAAAAAACTAATTACTAGGAAAAATATGACTATTTCTATAATTTCTGGATGTGAATTCTCTTTTATATATTTGGTATTTAGAAGAACCCCAGACTGTTTCCTATGGCACTGAAAAGTATATTTTTCAGGAGTGGAACTTAGCAGTCTCCAACTGTTTGCTACTCTCCCCTGATTTAAGATCAGAAGAAGATACTAGCACTACCACTACCAGAAAATGCAAGACCACATAGGAAGAAAACTAAAATGTTAACTAGTGATACAACACCACCTGATCTGCAAAAATACCAAAACCAGAGGTCTCCCCACCTCCTCTCCCCTCTCACTGTTTTACGTCATTAAAACCCACTTTCACTTTCCATCCCTCAAAACTCCTTGCTCCAAACCAATAACCTATTATTACTCCCCAGACTTAAAATTTTGCAGGTGCTTCTGTGCTTTCTTGAAGTCATAATGAGCATTTGATATCTAGGACTATTTCTGCAGTTAATAACAATAACTGTGTGATATGCTATAAGAACTTTCGTATCCATCTTACTTGGGTAGAAGACAAAGCAAGCTCAGGGGAAAGAAATTTTAATGCAGTAATATCTTGGGTAGTGGCAGAGTAAAGAAGTGAAAAATACCAGCACAGCTAATGCCTCTTTGTGCAATTATTCCCACTTTCATAAGTTTGCCCCAGTGTGAAAGTTTTCTGCTTTAAAATGGGCTGGCAAAGATAATCCATTAATTCAACAGCACTGGAAAGTTAACATTTTTTCCCTTCATTAGCAAGTTCAAAATTGCATTTTATTTCCATTTTGATGAGATTTTTATGAGTTAGAAGAGAGGAAGTTGAACCCCAGGAGCTTAATGGACCTAGAAAGATCGTAGATACAGGATTGAATTCAATGAACTATGAGGAGTTTAGTAAATTAATTAAATTTAAGAAAATAATGACTTTTTTTGTCTGCTGGATTAAAAATGCTAAAATGCAATGAAAAGTTAATTTAATACTAAAACTTTTTCCCCTAAATTTATTTTGCATTGATATTAAATAACTTCTTCAAAGCTTAAAAGGCAGAGAAGAAAGAGGGGAAAAGACTTCTAGAAAATGAATTATTACATTATTTTCTGATTCCCTATTGCATTCGCTTCAGTCTGAGGGCTGTCCTTCAGAGCTGTGAATAGCATTCTCTGGGGTGTTGGCACCATTTCCCAAACCCACATTTTCCCTATAACTCTTTTTTACTTAGTCTTGTTGCAGGAACATCTCAACTGTTGGGAAGTGGCTGTGTTCTTACGGAACATTCACAGCCCAATATTTTCACAGATGTCTGTGGTGCAATGCCCTGAAGCAGCTCACAGAGCTACAAGACCTTCTAGGGTCAGAAACTGTGGTTTCCCTTTCCAAGTGAAATGGTAGAAGGGTTTAAATTTGCCCGTCAAGCTCTCTGTGTCCCACTGTAGGCTGATGCAAGTTTCTTCTTTTCTTGGTTCCACCCAGTGCCAGCCCTTTGCAGCATTTCTTACACAATATTGCAGAAAAATGGAAAAATCCAATCTTGAGGGCTGCCTTCCTGCATTTTTTGGAGTTAAAAACAAAAAGAAGGCAGCTCCCCCAAACAAACATTAAACTGTTGAATGAAGCTTTTTGCCTATATTCTTCGACCCAAGCAAATGTGTGAACCAAACAAATCAGTGGACATATAGAGTCAAGAGCTACTTTAATTCTCAAAAACTCAGTATTTTCTTTTCATTTTTCCTTTTCACACGCAATGTCAGATACTACAGAGCCAGCTTTTCCCATATTAGCTGCCCGAGCCGTAATAAAGTGAGGAACACAGATAATTCCAGCAATTGGTGGGTGGTGTATTAGTGGCACTGTGGAAACAGGCACTAGAAACCCTGACAGAAAGAAAAGACATAATTTTGAAAAAGCAGTATTAAATTCCTTTCCCTTCCTGCTTTTCTTCCTCAAGGGAATCCTGTTGCAATGAGTGACATTTCAGAAGTCTATCATTATTGATGATATGACAGATTCAGGTGCAGTCATCAGAGGAATATGAATTTATTCTGCATTCAAAAACAATGCATAAATTTTCTCTAAAATGGCTTGTCCTATGATTAATGACCTGCCACTCAAAGCAGCTAACCAATCTCCAAGGCATGGCATCCAACAGAAAATTAATCAGTTGTTGAGAACGGGTGTGACCAAAACCAGAGACGAAACCTCCTAAAACCTATCAGCAGAGTTATGAGTTGAAATCAGTTGTATGGTATGTTCAACTCTTCTTGACAGTGTGCATTCAGCATTGCTCTCCAGTAGAGTTCAGCTAGGGAGATGGGCTCCAAGATCACTGGGTGTTGATGAAACCCTACAGAAAAACCCTAGAAATTACAGTATTTTTCCATGAACAACAGATACCAATGGACTCACAATGCTCAAGGGCTGTGAATTCATATGCCATGAGCTGCTGCCGATTGGAGGTGGGCCCAGGCTTCTTGAGTAGAAAAAAATGATTACTCAGTATGCGTTGAAGAGATATGGAAGATGACAGTTCATGTAAAGTAAATAATGCAAGATGTAAGGGGCTGATTACGCATGTAGGAAAGGGGCATCACTTGAGTTAATTGGATGTTGGATCCAGGATATCTGTATCTCCTTGTGCATTGCTGGCAATTGATGCACCACATCAAACTTGGTTCCTGCCATTCTGCAGGAGCAGTGAGCACAGATTTCAATTTGTGTGTGGTTCAAAGCAGCTGAGAGATACGGGGTTTCAGTCAGCAGGGTTCTGTAGCATCTCTCTATCTATCTGATGCAAATAAACCCCAACACCTTCAAGAGCAGCACCTTTTCAAGGCTTATCAAATAATAATAATATTTCAGAATATAATGTTTCCATGGAGGTGCTGGGAATCGTGAACTCTTCTCCAAAAGAACATATTAAAACAAATTTCCTAATATCTTATATTGAATCAGTACTTTAATTGCTGCAAAGAGCTTTGAAGCACTGTGTGGCAATTTGGAGAATGATTCTGGACTCAGTTTATGAATTCTCTTTGATAGTAGGAACTATCTGTAAAGGAATGCAGAGCATCCAATTTTTTTTCTTTTTTTTTTTTCTTTCATTTTTCTTCCAATTCAGCCAAAACAAGAAAGGAGACTTTTACTTCGCTAGAGCAGGGCTAGTACAAGGCTAGCAGTGAGGATAATAAACTTTGATAGCCATCCTTAAAACGAAGCCCCCTTGAAAACAAAATACCTCAGCTTAAGAGGAACCATTCTTTCAAGTCTGGATTCTTGGGGGATGAAGAAGTAACTACACAGTGAATCAGATACTGAGAGATTTTTACTTCTTGCTAAGATAAGGCTTGTCAGGGAATGCTGTGGCTGTAGGGACTGGAGGTTAAAAGTGTTCTCTGACCAGCCACGCCTGAGGAGATTTGAGCAGAGAAGGTCAGTTGAAAGAACAGTGGAACATCACCTCTGTTCAGAATAGAGCACATTTCTTCATCCTTTGCAGGATCTAATATAATATTCAGAAGATGTTCATGGCACACCCTCTGATGGCTAGGAAAGTAAGGAAGCCAGATGCATAAAAACACATATTCTGTCAAGAGCTCTGTTTTCCTGTAGTGGGGAAAGCAAAGAGGTCTTGAGGTGCCCATATGCTTGCATTAAAGCACATCATTCAAACAGACCAACTCAGAGCCTGTGTGAATTCAGTCTTGGAAAGGATTGCTTCTCATGTTTGAGGAATCAAACTGAGGCAACTTAACCATCAGATCTGTTTTAAAGAAAGAAGTAACAAGTTCCTAAGCATGTTAGTCCTACTATTATTTGCTCCCACAAAGGAGGTTTGAAGGCATCCCACAGAATGAACAGGAGTGATCCTTTTCTACAGTAATGCTGGCTTGGTTTCCTCAGTATTTGCAGATTTAGCAGGTCTGTCTGCCTGGTGTGTAAGGACTCCCAAAGCGGGTTCCCTCAGCTCAATATTACCACGAGACATTTTCTTCTAATCAGCAAATAGCCACATGATAAACTCCATTCATCCCAATTTGCATTTAACTCAAAAAT
Organism: Sterrhoptilus dennistouni; assembly: GCA_013397095.1. Classification (NCBI taxonomy): domain Eukaryota; kingdom Metazoa; phylum Chordata; class Aves; order Passeriformes; family Zosteropidae; genus Sterrhoptilus; species Sterrhoptilus dennistouni. The sequence goes on from VWZU01017706.1 coordinate 639,469, forward strand.
GGGCTGGGGTGTGCACTTCACATGTCACCTTAATTTACCCTCTCCTGCCTTCTGAACATTTACTAGCAATTGTAATATACTTCAGTTATGGAGGTTGTGGTCTCTTTCTTGCTCTGCTTTTATTTTCCAGGGGAAGAATAGGAAAGCAAATTTTTTGAAGCCATTTAATAATTTTCTCGTGTAACACTATCTTCCAGCAAAGTGAGAAGTAATGGATAGAAACTTCAATAGACTGTTAGCACATGGATGCTGAGAATAAAATGGGATGGATAAAACTTTAATGGAGTCCTGAAAGCATCTGTAATTATTTTTAGCTTAGAATTATACGTGGAGATTGAGCAGAGCTCCTGGAATATGTTACAGCATCTACCATGACCCCTACCACTTACCAGCAAGCCAAATTTTGCAGTGAAGAAACAATTGTATCTCTCTTTGGAGTCACTTGGAGTCTGAGGAGTTTGTGAGCACTGGGACTTGGTTTTAAGTCTTCAGGCAGAGAAAGCAATGGGCCTGGCATCCTCTTGTCGCGCCAGTGGCCCTGGGGATGACAGGAGAAACACAGCAGTCTCTGTAACACATTCCAAATCACCAAAGATACGAACAGCAGGGACTGGTTATAGCCAGAGCTTGAGATCTTCCTCTCATTTTGTTATTATGGATTTTCATTGAGTTATTCACAGTGGCTAGCTGCCATGCCCCAGAGCAGGCTCTTCTGCCCTTACTGGGAAGGAGAGGGACTCACAAGACAGATGCTCTGTGTATGTTGTTGGTTCCCATGCCTGAGGTCTGTCCTGGGACAGAGCAGAGGGTGTTGGGCTCAGAGAAACCCTTGTGATAGGGATCCAGATGTGGGTCAGAAGTGGTGTAACTTCCCCCCAGGCTCTCCTCTCTGTCCTACAGCAGTGGCACTGCTGTCCAGATCTTTTGATGCATGCAGTAGCCATTGTTGGGGTAGGAACTCACTCTTCAGAGGTAAATCAGCAGCACAAATCTGTCCCTCTGTCCATTCTCCCTGTCTGCCTGCATCCCCATGGCTGTGCCAGGGAACAACACAGCACTGGAAACTCAGTGTCCTGGGGATGGAGGGACCTGCCTGTCCTTGGGTAGTGAGGAACTAGGCCCTGAAGAGGGGGAATGAGCTGTTAACTTACATGCAGTACACTCACAGCTACTCTCTATATTCCATCCCCCAGTGCTTTATCCAAAGTAATTTAAATGTCTTAAGCTCTGACCCCCTTCACTTTACCATTTGCATTTTCCCTCCCTTTCAATCCCTTAGTTTGACTGAGCACTTTGCCATGTACTCCACTTTCCTTCCAGTGCCTCCCACCTCTCACCCTGGCTCCTCTCCTTTGTATGTCCCAAACAGGACATGGCATGCAGTGTTCAAAATGCTGAAGCAAAGGTAGGATGGGTTATTTATGTCTCAGTGATATATAAATGGCTAGGGCACAAATCTGAGATAGAGGGCCACAAAGTGCTCAGCCACTGGCTTCCTGCATCCCACTCTTCACTTCCCTGTTCCTTATCACCTTTATAATCAGTAAAGTATTTCAGAAGGGAATTGAGGACCACTTTCATGCCATTTAGCACTTTGTTTAGGGCCAAGCACCTCTCTTCTCTTTTTGTCTAGAAAGATACCCTAGACATCACCATTTCTGTACACATAATAAATCTTTTTTGGGTCTGATTCAATCATTAGAGAAGCTACTGTTTACACAGGATTTGGATGAGTATTTTAAAACAAAAATCAACATAGGAAGTGTGTCCAGGTAGTTTTGGCATGTAGGTTTTTAAAAGACTAAAGGAAATAATCAAAGCATTTGTTAGAAATTATGGAAATGTTGTTGGACAACAGGGATTATTGATTTCAATACTTTTGTATAAAAATGAGAAAGGCCTCTAGGCAACCTGCAACAACCAAAGGGGTTAGTGTTATTTACAAACTGTAATGGTATCCAAATGTTTGGGTTTTTTTTATTGGGATCCCCTGAAACAGACATTGAAGTGGGTTTAGGAGTATGAACATTTTGGGTGTGCTATAACCTATGGGTTTAATAACAATAAGTCGTTTTCTCTGGCTGATTTAAAACTTACTTGTCCCATAAATGTGTGGTGGATGGTTTTAATTAACACCTCAACAAAAGCAATTTTTCAGGGGGGGGATTGAAGCGTGGGCTGCATTTAAAATTGTATCTGGCAAAAGGAAATCTATTTTATGCTTGTTCTTCCCCTAGAACATAATTTGTCACTGGAACTCATTGACATTAGACATCGCCCATGAGAACAATTTGATAGGAAGAACAGTAGCATTTTGACAAATTATAGACCCTTCATTGCACATCTATAAGGTGGGAAAAGAAAGTCTTAGGATATTGATCCTCGTGCTTTAAGGCATAACAGCTCTCATTAATGAAGGTTTGGCCAGAAGTTGCCCTTATATTATTCCAGTTTTAATTTATAGGGCTCCAAGAAACTTTCTTTGAAGCTGCCAGTGTTTTGGAGATAGGAACATAGGTGCCAAGGAGCCCTACTCCAAATGAAATATCCTTTTGCTCTTGGTGGAATCTCCATTTCCTCTGGGGAAAATATAGAGAAAGAAATCAAGACTTTTGTGGTGCTCTGTGTGATGACACTCTAGCCTAACCTATGGCCAGTGCTGTGGCATTTGTTGGACATGTTCATCCTGCTGAGAGACATAGTCTTGAGGAATGAGTTTGAATTAAGTAACTTGCTTTTGAAATGACTCAAGGAAAGCATGTCCCATATGGAGGCCTGGAAAAACATGTCTGAGTTTCTTGCTACGCTCAAGTAGCAGATGAAAGATTTCTTCTGATATATTTTCCTGTTCCCTTCCCACAGTAGTTACAAACCTTTTCTTTGCATGTCCTTGTGAAAGAGTGCCACAGAACACGACCAATTTTTAGAGCTTCCATGTACTTTATTGTTTTAATTTTTTCTTGGCATTTTCCTTTTTTTTTTTCTATGACCAGTATTGTTCTGTATCAGAAATCACTGTTCTTTTGCAGTATTAGTTTCCTGAAAGAATCTGTAATGAGCAAGTATTTTTTATGTGGTCTTCATATTGTTTGGTCAAACAAGCCAAATTTCACAAAAATGTGGATATTAATATTCTTACCATCTCAGGAACCTGTGTTTTAGATGTACTTTTGTGTCATTCTTTTGAACACGCTCAGGGGACATAGTAACCCTTCTATTTCAGTCATCTCCCTATAGTCACTGGCTATTAAAATCCAACTCACACTCGAAAATATTTGGAAGTCATAAGGGAAAGGGATCTAATTACTGCACAATGAGAAAACTCTTGTTAAACACCTTGTTTTGACTGCTAGACCCTCCTGGGGTGCCTAGTGAAGCCATGCGTGTCAGGTTGAAGAGAGATGTGGGGAAGTGAAGCAAATGCAAGCCATCTGTCTGGAGAGTTTGTAAAGTATTTTTTGCGCTTGATATATCAAACAAACAAAATCATCTTTGGTATCAGCACGTTAAAAAAAGAAGAAAATATGAAGGATTTTGCTCACTACAGTCTCATCATTTAGAGGTTTGAATACATTGGGGTGCTCTAATGATACCCAGAAACACAATACATACAAATGGGATGACTTCAAGAAACAAAGGAAAGGAAACTTTTCTTGTATTTGTAGATATTATCCTTCTTGGCATCTGCTTTATCTATTACTTTAATGCAGAAAACTGTGTCATTTGAGCAAGATAAGGCAATTTGGGTGAGTACAGGAAATGCTGAAGACAAGGCTGTTGAAGAAACCTGCACAGTCCTGAAAGTCCATTTGAAATATGTGGTAGCCTAGAACAAGATGTAAGTAAAGAATGACAGATGGATGTGTACATGTTCAAATTAATGTCTGCAAATGCAAATTGAACAGGAAACTCTAATTACATTTAAAAACAATAACAAAGTAGTCCACTGATCTGAAATCAGAACTTCTGTCTTTGTCTTTTGACTTGCTTTTGGCCAAATTCCCATCATGGAGCAGCAAGCTACTCTTCCACTCAGGAGAGTTCAGTTCAGCTAATATCTCTCTGGCTCTCACTTATCTAGTTTGGTCAATTTACTTCTCATTTTCTCATTATGGAGATAATATCAGCACTTCCTCTGTCTTTCCCATTTAGATAGCAAGTCCTTGAGTGCATTTTGTATGTTATTATTTCTCTGCTTAGACTTTCTCTGCTTAGGCAAAGGAGAATCTGGAATCTGCCTTTGGTTAGGACATACATTTTCTCCTTTATTGGTTTCTTACACAAGTACTGCTTTTCCCAAAAACTTTTGTCAACTCTTTCTGCTAAAAACACAGCATTATCACTTTGTTTTTATATTAACTTAATACAACTTAACACTTGCTAGTGCAAACTTAGCTTCCTTTCTTTCTGTATATCCATTCTTGTTTCTGTATATCTTCATTTAAGATATGTTTCCTTTAAATTACAGTTATATCATGCCAAGAAAGACTGATTTCTCATCTAGAATAATCAGACCCATTTACTTTATGCAGTGTTTCACTCTGAAACAAAGTAGAAAGTAGATGTAGATGTGTGAAAATCAAAAAGGGGCTGTTGTTCCAAGGCATGTCGAATGCACAGGTAGAAGCAAGGAAAACTCTCTTCAGTGGAAAATGTTGATAGCATGTATACAGGAATATACAGGATACACAGCCTCAACTTGCAAAAATAATTCTGCAGGAGTTGTATTGACCACCAGCCATCAAGTCCATGGGTTCATGAGCCATATCTCCATTTTATTCTAGCCTGAACGTGTATCCAATTGCAAGTTGTTGTTTTCAGATATTGCCAATAGAGAACATTGTGAGTATATATTGTATGTGCATGTCAATAAAACCTATTTAGAATATGGTTTCATTTCCTTACTGCCACCTACTAGGAAATAACTACCAGGTATGAAGTTTAACAGCTGCCCCCATGATTGGAAAGTGATTTTCATAAGGTTTTGAAGAAACACACAGAGAAAACATTGATTCATATTCAGCCTTATAGCAAGCATACAGGGAGCCTAGATTGATAAGGACGTAAGACTGGTAAATCATAATGTAAATAAAAGCACTATTTTTCATGCAGTTTATTTACAATGGCTTTAGTATGTTACATTTCCAGGGAAATATATGTTCTTGTCAGGAAACTTCAGGGGAAGTAAATGAGTTTGAATCACATGAATAGGTTTAAATGCCATGGCTGAAATTTAGTAAACTATTTTGCACTATCTCTTCTTCTTCATTAAAAGTGGAATATTTTTCTCTGCCTCTTAACGTACTTAATAATAAGACTGGATTACCCCGTGGGACACTGGGTAGGAGAAGCATCCTTTAGCTTTTCTGAAAAATCTCACACTTTAGCATTAATTCCTCATCATGAGTCAGAATCTGAGTCTGAATCAATATATAATGGAGTCTGGATCCATGAATATTCTTGCTGGTTTCTATTTATCTGTGTATCACATAGTTTGGGACCCAAATATCAATGCAGGATCTGAGCAATTTCCATAGCAAAGAATTTTAAACTTTAAATATACATGCTGCTTATGAAATGTCCAACTTTTTCACAGCTTGGGGTCCAAATTTTGCATTTGGGAGAAATATCAGCAAGAGTTTGGGAGTGGCAAAAGACATTTACTTTATGACCCAAAGAGATGAGTGTTAGGGTTTCAGAGGGATAGTGTGGTTACAGATTCCCAGTTCCTAGTGTCACACAGAAGTGACAGGATTATAGGATGGTGTGGAAGACTTGACTATAACTGCATTTCTGTAATTTCATGGCAATTCAGATGTGCACAACTGGATGCAATTTGCAGAAGTCGCCACATTTTTCTGGCCTCAAGAAAGTAGAATAAATTACACAGGTCATAATCTGAAAGGTATTTATGTAAGTTAGTAAATACTTCTTAAGAACAGGATCTCACAACTATCCTAAGGAAAACTGAGCACTTTCCCTAATATCCACACCAAAGGGTCTTTACTGATTTTGGAAATATTTCCTGAATTTTGATGTAATAAAATTCTCTCATTTGGCTTTTAATTTCACATGGGATTTTGGAATTAGGATCCCATGAGCTACCAGACTCTGAGAACCACAGGACACTGATCAGTTTCAGAACCTGTAGTCTAAGTTTTTTCCTTTCATTTTTTAAAAAATGTTTTTCAGTTTTACTGCATATATATGTTTCAAGTTGTCCACACTCAGCATTGGAGCCCTGTAGTACAAGGTGATGAACAAATATAGCAAGCAGATGTCCATGGGAGAAACCTCTCTAGGTCTTAAGAGAACAGATAGCGGGGGGAATGGAGGTGAGATGAACAAGGCAATGCTTTGTGCAGTTTAGGCAAATTTGAAATTTACTTTTTTTTTTTTTTTTTTGGGGTAGGGTTCAAATTAGAAAAGAGGCACAAATAATGGCAGGGGTGGGAGAAACTAAGAACAGTATGAGATTTTAGATTTTAGATTTTAGATCAGGAAAACTTCTCATGTTCTTACCAACTGCATGGATCAGCTATGAATCTAGTAACTTCGGAAATCTTTATTCTTTGATAAAACCTTTCTACCTGGGTAGGAGTGGCTCTCATACTCCTTGCCACATGATTATATCAGATTCACTAAAGACCTGGAGCTAGTAATGAGATAAAGAAACCAAATCAGACGTGAAGCATTCTTAATTCCTTGTGAAGACATATTGCGCATGTACCAGACAATTCATGATTACCAATTAACTTTATGTGGAAGGTACTAGGATTTTATGAAGATCAATGACATAATAAAACCCATACTGTAACTTAGGATGGGTGCATGGTTTCTGAGTCTTGAATAGACTCAAGTGATAACTGAGTCTGACTAGCTGTACAATTACTCACCAAACATTGCTACCTACAATTTTCAGCAAGGAATCATTGTGGACTCAGTGAATTGAAATTTTTCCTTTAACTAATAATACTTACATTTTCCAGGCTGTTTTATTTTTCTAAAACTTGTGGGCAGCACAGGCAAGACACTTCTTTTCACTTAAAGGAGGTGGAAGAGGGGCAGAGACAAAGAGAAACAGAGCAAAGTCAGGGAGAGCAAAGACTTTTTTTTTTTTTGCAAATAAAAGTAGGGGTGCAATGATATTTCTTTTGTTTGCTTTTGGAAACACTGAATACCTTTCTCAGATTGTGTTTAAATTTCCAAGAAGTGAAAAGTTCTTTGGAAACAGGGCATTGACCGACAGAGATGCCCAAGGACAAGCCCCATCCAATGTAGTTAAGTCTTTTTCCCTAGGAGATTTTCCTGACAAGAAAGAGCCTAAAGATAAATACAGAAAGAGACATTTCTGAATTGTCACCATTCTCAGCAGCCAATAGATTCACCATTCTTTGAAGCTGCAACAGTATTTGTTACATATTCAATCTTTCTCCCAGCTGAATCCTTCTCTATAAGAGTCCACTTCCTCCTATAGATTAATAAATATTTCACTACACAGGAACCTGAGAAATGTGTATATATTTATTAGCCAGAGCTCAAAAAAGACACAGCACTTTCAGGTGAGTGATCAGAAGGACCAGGAGGTAATGTCTGTCTGCACCACTAGTCCTTCTCTGCCTTAGTTGAAAGGCATCATCCTCAGTTGCAAATGATAAAAGTTAATGTTTTTTTCTATTGGCTCTAGGGTGAAGCAGATACTATAGAGTTCGAGTAATGTTTCACAGAGTGATAATTCTTCAGCACTGGGCAGGAATTAAGTTATAAAATGCAGGTTGAAACCAGCCTTTCTTTAGATGATCAAAAGCGTGGACATGTCGGACGGTATAAGCCAAGGCCGGCCCAGCTTTGATCCCATTTTAGTTGATACTTCACAAAGGGTTGATACTTCACAAGTGAAGTCCCTGCTGAGGCTTCCAAATGTCCCTCCTTCCAAATAAAACTCCTGTATTACAAGTCCAGCTGAAAATGAAGCTCTCTTCTTTGAGAACAGGAAAGTGGAGGGTCACACTTGAGCAAGGTGATGTAGGGAAGTGAAAAGAAAAACAGTCTTTGCCACAGGGTAAGGACTTTTTATTCTGATTTATATAAGTCTAGTCATAATGAGGTGTTGACTTATGCCTGAGATGTCTTGGTTATTCCAAAACAAACAAAGTAAGCAAAGTTAGTCAGGAGAAAAGAACAATTACTATTTCCAATGCATATAATAAAGCTATGTAAAGCCACTTAACTCATTGCTTCAAGACATATTAATGCAATTTCCAGTGCAAATGATAAACATATAGGTTCTTTAAATAGTTTTCAAAATTACAAAAATTGATGCCTAAAAGTGAAAAATAAGTAAAAAAGTTTATGAATCATTGTGTAAACCTTCATTTAATGGGTAGGCGTTAGATAAGGTAATGCATAATTGTCAACTGTGAATTCCCTTACATTTTCCTCCTGAGAATTTCATACCTGACTTTGTGCCAGAGACAAGATGCTGTATTAAATCATCCATAATTTTCTCCAGCAAGATGATTTCTGTGTTTCCAGTGATGTCTGTCAATGAACAAAAAAGAATGTCTCTCTAAATCTTGCAGGAAGTGGGAACTGGCCGCTTACTAAAATACAATGTACCTGCAGCACAAAATAATTCAGTTTCCAAACTGCACAATATTTAATAAGCAATGTGATGCACAATGCCATAACTATTAATAAAGCCACTGCACTGGATTGATTTTAGCATTATTAAACTTTTCTTTACCTTATTTCACAGTCCATTTGAAATGTTCTATTTTTTCTTTAATGGCAAAGGAAAATCTGATCTTTAACAAAACACAGCAGCATAAATTCAAGGCAGCATATGGCATAGATGAACAGAAAGCTTTATCAGGAAAAAGGCAACAAAAACTCCAAGCTGCGACACCATGTAATTGATTTAGATAGAAGAGCATCTGTATGTATTGAACAGTGAGGAACTCTCAGCAATGGGCCAAGTTACAGTTTTTCAAGATTTTTTGAGAATATGGTCATGCAAATAAATGCATCTCAGTGGGAGGTAGGAAGAGGAGGAGAAAGTTTGCAAGAGATTTACAGCAGTTGGAGCAGTAGTTGATATGTTCAACTTTGGTCTTTTTTTGGGCAAAGCCCAGACTGGCTCAAGACCATTCCTCCTCCTCTCCTCACCATGGAAAGACGCTTACTTCAGCAGAAATACCTCTCTAAATGCAGGGCAAGTTTTGCAGTATTGCTCAGGGTGAGGTGTTTCCCATTTGCTAAAAACACTATCAAGGCCAGGACAGCATGGTTGTATTTTTCAGGGGGGCAATACAGACCTTGTTCCTTATAGAAAACCATATTGGCACATTGGTTCAGTTTAGAAAACCAACTACCTCAATCCAGGAGTCTTCTTTCTCCCTTTTTTGAGTTGAAGAGTTACAGCACTTGTCAAGTAAGTAGGAGCTGTAGGTCTGAGTTTCCTCAGTATGAGCTCTCTAACCCTTAAGCTTTGGCATAAGACAGGAATTTCTGTGGTAGATATTTGCAAAGTAAATATAAGCTGTTGTGCATGTAGTCCAAGGCCATCTGTATGTTATGCAGTTAAGGCCCTCTGCCACAGAGACTGATGATGATCCACATCCAGTTGTGTCAATGGTTGACTTCTGCTCCAATGACTTTGTTGGAAACTGCATAGGCAGTGCTGCCTAAAAACTTAAATGTTAATGAATTAATAGTGCTTACAGTACAGTGCAAGACTAAAATGTATGATACAAAGGCTGTACTCTGTCTCCAAAGAGGGGTGGTTTTGTAGGTGTTGGATATAGCCTGTTTTGGAAATGAAAGCTGTCAAGTATAGGGCACAATAGCTTTGATAAATGACTGATGAACTGAAACTGAGGACAAAAGTATATGATGGAAGGCATTTACCACCTGCAATGTATCAAGTCCTTTCCATCAGCAGCCCCAGTGTGACTGATTGAGCACACATTCATGCTTGCTTCAGCTGTAAAATGAAATGTATTAACTTGAACCACCATGGTTTATGTTCCATTTTCCTTTCTAACGGGGATAGGCTAGGAGTGCTCACAAGGTCACTCCTGGTGCCTCAACGTCTTCACCAACAGATGGCAACTTGATGAGCTGTGGTAATGCCATCATTTCCACTCATGTGCTTGTATCCCAAGGAGTCCTGAGCATTTGCAGCTCTATAAAATACAAGAGCTTACTGTGCCTCAAGAGAAACAATTATAAAGGACACCACTTCCCACCCCATGAGACCACAGGGAGCAAGTTGCAGAAGTTGCCTGAGTTTTCCATCACAGCAGAATCCCTTTTGCAATTCACTGCATTGATGTTTTCAAACCTGTCTGTCTGACAGCCCCTGTTACAGCAGACAGACTGTCTGGGAGCTGACAGTTTTATCTGTATCTTTTTCACACCTCTTTAGGAATAATTTTTGATGTGAGGTAGGTTTTGATCAACTCCCTCCTCTCTTATACGCTCAGCTAAACAAGCAATTTGATTTTTTTTTCTTTTTTTTTTTTTGTATTGTGATGGGTAAATATGCCACTCATGTTGTGGAACATGTTGGCAACAGGAGATGTAAATATGTCTTAGCTGATGATTATAAGCCTCACTGATCATCCTGGGCTTGAATTAAGGGTTATTTTTGTACTGCCTTTGCAGACACTAGCAACCAGTGCTACTGCCTTTGAAATCCAAGGAAATGGTTTGGGACCACATGAAAGGAGTCACTTTCCATAACTGTAGAAGACAGTGGTATTTTTCACATTCATGTGTGTTTTTTGTACATGGGAATAAATAGGGCCAGAGAGAAGAAAGTAAGAATAGCTCTCCCATGTGAATTAGCCAAGAGGAAAGGGGTTGTGGAAATTTTCTTAGATGTTCTTGTCATAAGCCCTCCCCTGCTATCGCTTGGCCAATCCAAGTAATCCTGCAGGAGTCAACAACAGAATGTGTTTTTCCCAAGAGTGGTGCCTAATGAAAAAACACTTTTTATGCTCCTATCCTTTGTTCATGGAGGGAGGGTGGTGAAGAGGCTGGTGGGAAGGGTGTAGACAGCATGGTCACAAACCTCACCTTTAAATATCAGAAGGGAAGTAAAAAGGGAAAAGTAAAATGTTTTTTGAAAGAAATCAGATTTTTTTCTAGCGACAGGCTTCATGAAGCCTGTGGCTTGCCCAAAAGTCTTTGAGTCCTTCTGCCTGTAAGGGCACAAATCCCTCTAACACCATCCTAGAGTATTAGCATTGTGCACCAGGTCCTTCATGTCCAGGTCTGTCCCTTCCTACAGACAATATCGTCTCAACTGAGCTGCATGACTCTAAAACTATTGCTGACCAACATCTGTCTTTACCTGACTCTAGTGAATCTTTTATTTTATTCCAAAATCAATACTGGGGAAGTTAGACTGAATCTTTAGTCCTTCTTCCGCTTAAGGTGTTCTGAGAACTGCTCCTACAGGGTTTTCTGTTTTGCTTTATTTTATATATTTTCCCTTTCCTCCTTTTCTTTTGATGGTTTTTTCACTGTTTGTATACTAAAACAGTGGTTGAAAATCCACATGCAAGTGAACGTCAAGAATCAAGATTTACAGTCTCTTAATATTCCTTCAAAATGTCTTCTTATGTAAGAAATGGAAGAACACCTCTATCTTTTCAAGCCGACCACCAGCCTTTGTTCCAGCCAATTTCCTTGCTGATAGGGTTATGTTTTGTGGCCATGTAAACTCCACATGAGCGTGTTTTTGACAAGTTGTCAGGACTAACCATCTGGAGTGATATCCTGGTGTATTTATTTTTTTTTTCACACTTAAAACCCAACCAGAGAAAACCAGTGTAATGATCATCTTGTAAAGTGATGTCTTAGGATCATATCAGCGGGGAAACAAATGTGCTAAGAATGCTGTTAAGCATCTATCCCAGGTGGTAGAATAATTGAAGGTGTTTACTGGGGAATTGTCATGAAAAGAATAACTGCCTTAAGACAATATTGCTCTGGAGAAAGAAAAGGTTTTGAACTTCATTAAGACAAAACTTTTGGACCTGGCATAATTAGAGTTCTTTTCTAAAATTAAAAAATTAGGATAGCCTTTTCTGCGACCATGAAATATTTCTGATAAAGCCAAATACAGATTTCTTCTAAATGAGTATTGAAGTATCCAGTAATGGATTCTGAATTCAGAGGGAGGCAGGAAATGCCTTTCTCAGAGAGGAGGGGAGTAGGGATTCCCCTGCAAACTTCTCCCTGCAAGAGAGTAGTATTGTTAGGGTGGGTGTTTTTTATGTTAAATACTGGTTACCATCACCCTCAGGATACTCTCCTTAGAATTAAACCATAATTTTGGGTGCCTTTGTGGACTGACTCTCATAAGAAGTGCTCAACACTGGCAACAGGGAATGCACATTCTTACCTGAGGCTGTCCAAGGATACATGATTTGTCTATTATTAAATTTTAATTAACAGATGCTTCTGCACTGACTAATTAGCCACTGCGGTATGAAGACCCATGTCAGTGAATTCATGTCTTCAGTGAAGAATAAAATTTTTCACAGTGAGGACTCATTGCTCTCACTTTGTGTTTGTATAGCATCTATCACAACAAGGGCTTGATTTCACTTTTTGGTCCATTGCCATAGGATAAATATTATAATAAAAATTAGAGCACTATAATTATTCACCATCATAATTTTCTGTGAATGTCTGTGTTACTTTTACCAAATAGACATTACAGTATGTATCAAAGAAATAAACAATGAACTTTATTTTTCCATGGGGCTTTGAAATTGTCTCTTGAAATACATCTGTTTAACATCTGATAATCAGGCTTTGTTGAGCCTGAGAAATCCCCTTGGGGGAGAGTAATGGAGATAGGCTAAACCAAAGGTACTGTGGGAGTCATTTCCCTTCAGAGTTAAGTCCTCTCCCAAAGGCTGAATGAAGAGGTAACTATTCAATAGAGGTCTCCTAATAGCTGGGCATACTCAGTTCCTTGTAGGATTAACCCAGAAATTCATGAAGTTGGGCTAAAAATTAGTAAAAACCAGCAGTCCTGGGATCAGAGCAGAACAAAGGTCTGCAGCCTTGGAGATCTCCACCTGCATCTCTGAAGGGCAGTGACTCCTGGGAACTGGGAAGAAGCCTAGAGAACTGGGATGTGAGTTTCACCAGACACCAGAGTTGCTCACAGTACCTTCTGCAAGTGTTACTGAATGGAGGCATCTTACAGCCCCTGCTGTGCCCTGGCTGAGTGTGCCTTGCCAGTGATGTTGCAATCAATCTCTGAAGCCCCTCAATGGATCAGAATAAAAGACCAGGCAGTCCTATAGGACTCTAGGTTACAAACCACAGAAGTAATTAATTCTCAGACAAACGTTTGTAGCGGAGATCTCTCCTCAGTATCTAAAGAACTGTTGCCTGTTTTGCTTATGCATTGTGCATCTCTTATTAACAACGTTCTTATTTTTATGGCACATTTTTTCATCTCCCATACTCCAGTTTGTTCCATCTATTACAAGCTTTTATGTTGTGCTTTACTAGTGGATCTGAACTTCAAAACTGTTGAAACCAAAGCCCTATTGCTGTAGTTTATATATCCAATTTACTGTATTTGTTTTCATTAATCATGCCTTTCTTCACAGATGGTTTCTCGTATTACGTTGTTATTGATGCAAGAAAAACACAGGGTTTATTTTTTTCTCTCTTATACATTTACTTTCCCCATTTGAATTATGCCTGTTGCATTTATAAATGACCATACCTACAAGGCATTTGGGCACTTAGATGAGAAATACTGATGAAAGACAGAGCTTTGAGACACTCCTGTCCATTTGTGTTAATTTAGGCAGCATCCACAGCTCATGGATTTCTATTTATCTGCATCCAAATCTCTGGGTGGTTGTGTTCTGCTTCTTGCATTGCAAATAGAACAGGAAAAAACCCAAAAAACAACCAACCAAACCAAAAAAGAGAGAGCAATATACCAGAATATAAGAGTATAATGAGAAAACAAGTGAAGGGTCAAAATGGTCTAGATGTAACATATTTTTCTCCATATGCTGAAAGAAAAATGTCTGTTCAGCTTTGGGAGAAGCCGTATTACAAGCTTGAACATAATATAAGGTGAACATAATAAGAAGGCAAAACTGGAATTATTCTTGGTCTTTTTTACTGATTGGAGTCACTCCAGAATAGACAAATGTTTAAAAGCATACTTTCTTTTTTGCTCCCTGCACTCCCCTTTCCCCCAGGGAAAGTCTTCCAGATTTCAGACACACAAAAGGCTTTTAAAGGTACCTATTTATCATTCCATAATGAGAATTATAACACTAATAAAGTATATAACAACAAACCCTCAAACTAAGAATTCCAGTATTCAGTGCTGTAACTTCTCTTTGTCATCTTGATGTGAGCAAAATGTCTAGAAAAATACGAGGCGGTGTTGCTGAATCTTATTGTACTTTGACAGAGTTAATCTAGAAGGAATCTAGAAGTTAATCTAGAAGGAATCTTATCATCTTTGGTGATTGGGGAAAAAGAGGACACAGTGGATCACAAGAAGAAAGGGCTGTGCTTGCATCAGCAGAACTAACAGCCTCAATACCAGCTCATGGTTTTTACAAACTGCCAGAAGTCCTTCAACTTAGCTTGGTGGGAGCTGACAACACAGGCCTGAACTGAAGCCTTAATGATTTTTTCCATTAATAATACTCTTGTACTGCCTTAAATATCTAAGGGTCAAAATTTAAATGAAGATAGCACACAATCAAAACTCAGATACCTTATACTGAGCTCCCTTTATAGCCCATTTAACCTGCATGTCCTTTATCTTCCACACCCAGATCACAGCTCTATTTCTTTCGGTCACCTGTGCATGTTGTTTCACCTCTCCTGTTACAACTGAATTCTGGTCCTGATCTGTCAAGACTGAAATAAATTCTCCTTTTTTGTTAAGTAGGTTTGGATCAGGGTCTCTAAGACGAGAATGGCAATTTAATGGGAGACTTTGGCTTTGGAAAGAGAAAGGAGAGAAAAACAGCTGCCAATAAACCTGGACTTTCTCAACTGACAGTTATTATGGGACCATATGTAGGGCTCCTTGCTCCCCGTGTCCTTTCTTTTTCCTCTTCAGTCTATTTTGAGAAAAGCAGCTATTTTTCTCTCTTGGTGCAGGATGTGGCACATTTTTCACCTTGCAGTAGCATACAAACCAAAACCATTAAAACAGCCAAAGACCATCATAGCAGCATGGCAGGATCGTAAAAATGAGTCCGCCTCCTCTCTGGAAATGGCTCAATTTTATTTTCCACCTGCCATATTGCCATAACAAATAAGAGCACACTTACAGACCTGTGGGAAGGGCATCCATTATTTCTCCAGGTTCCACACAAAAACTGAACTCAGCTTTTGTGCAGCTCCTTTCAGCCTCCCTGTCCATTATTAATCCAGAGATTTACCGTTGCTTGGGTTGTATTTTTAGTGCATTAGCTACTCATGGTCAGATCTTACCTGCTTGCGGAATCTGTAGTAAAGCACCTGCCTTGTCTGCTAGAGTCAAAAATCTGATCCTAAATGTAAATCCAGAATAAACATATTTAATCCTCCCCTAATTCTTGCTGTATTTATCCAAAAGAATTTAATGAATTCTGGAAGCTATAATTGTCTTGAGAGCAGTCAGATGGTAGATACAAATTCTAATTCTTTCCCATATTTTCTTCATGCATCTGTTGAAGAAAATCATGGGTGTTAACACATTTATAAAGTGCAATCCCATGTGCAAGGCACAGAGTAACACAGTGCTTTACTGAGGTATATCGCTTAGGGAATGTGTCTATAGGTACTGAAAGAAATGTATTCAACAGGAAGAATACAAATGCCATTTTAAATGAACAGGTAAAAACATTGCATGGGGCTTTTACTGGCATTCTAGTCTACACCAAAGAGACCTGGCTTGTATCCTGCCATTGCTCCAGGGTCACCTGGAGCCTCTCTCCTCTCCTCTCCTCTCCTCTCCTCTCCTCTCTCCTCCTCCTTTTTTTTTTTTT
>VWZU01017706.1:655669-670272 GCA_013397095.1 Sterrhoptilus dennistouni
GCCTCTCTCCTCGCCTCTCCTCTCCTCTCCTCTCCTCTCCTCTCCTCTTTTTTGCTCCTTCAATTTGTATGCACACTGGGATGTGATGGGACTCTGATTAGGCTCCTCTGTAAAAGCAGTAGCAGGTTGATTAAAAATAATTTCTTTTTATTTTGTTTTATTTGAGGAACCTTGCAGTGCCCAGGATGGTGGACAAAAGTTTGAGTCCAAAATCTATCACACAGAGGACAAGCAAAGTTCTCCCTGCTTCCCTTTTGAAGCCAGTCCTGTGGTTCAGGGACCCCAATACTCAGTTTTATTTAAACTGCAGTCCAAGAAGACAAAGTGAAAACCATTCATAGTTTAGCTTAAAGAAAGACTGGTCTGTACACATAAAGTAAGTCCACACAAATCCATACTCTTCTGCAAAGCTGGGACAGACAAAAGGTTGACTTTGCATTGCCTGCTCATTCTTGGATAAACTTCCCCAACTAGTGGGCAAGCAAATGAAAACTCACTAGGGGAGGGTGCTTCTTCATCAGCAAGCAAAGAGGCTGACATTGCCTGCTTTACCAGAGCTGCCAGAAGTCAGACTTTTGCAGCACATCTTCCTGGCTGGGCTGCATGCAGCTGGATGTTCAGCTCCCCAGATGTCCTGGGTGCACTGATGTTTTGTGCCAATGGCATATCTTAGACTTTGTAAAGTGGAAACACCTCCAGGCTGCCTTTTAGCATTTCAAAGAGCACAGGATTACTCTGCAATTCTACAGTTTGGGTGAGAAATCTCAGCACAGGGTGAATCCCTGTTGCTGGCGGAGATGAGAGCTGGGTCTCCCACAAGCAATTCATGCGAGTCCTGCTGCAAACAGCTGCCTCTGCCCTGCCCTTCCCCT
Organism: Sterrhoptilus dennistouni; assembly: GCA_013397095.1. Lineage (NCBI taxonomy): Eukaryota > Metazoa > Chordata > Aves > Passeriformes > Zosteropidae > Sterrhoptilus > Sterrhoptilus dennistouni. Next base: position 656,542 of record VWZU01017706.1, read on the forward strand.
GGCCCAGCAAAGGCTGGCTGCAGCTAGAGATTGGGTCCTGTTTTCTGGTTCTCCAGCCAGCCTGGGAAGACCTGGCACAACACAGTTGTCAGGCAGATTGGCCCTGACAAGCATCATATGCTTTCCTGCACCCGTTAGCTGCCTGCTTCTCTCCCCAGCCTGGCTGTCACTGCCCGAGAAGTAGGTGCTTCAGCATCTCTGTGAAACTGCCTAAGAGACAATAAATAGCCAGATTTGCCAGGTGTAATTGTGATTCAGCAAAGCCAGGGATAGACAGCCTTGTCTTTACACTGCTGAAGACAGGCTTTGCCCCTCTCTCCTTCTCACAGCCTGTCCCCAATGTTTCATACCGCGGTTATTTGAGAACTCCTTTTAAATAATTTCCCTGCGGTTGGAAGATGCCCCAGTGCTCACATTACTCACACTTGTCAAAACTGAGCAAAGATAGTAAAACATCCCTCTGGTGTCCTGAGGCTTTGGGCTGTCTTTCCACATGCTGTACTTGGCTTAAAGTATCCTCTGACTCTCGGTTTCAGGATGAAGAGGATGTTTGCATGCCTGAGGGAGGAATACTGTCCAGACAAGACTCCTGAGCCCTATTCTTGCTCCTCTGAGCTGTGAGAGACTTGTGGGAAAATTAACTTTTTGACTACAACACAGTCTTGCACCCATTAACACCAGCCTGTGTTCCTGACTTTACATTTTTGACCTAGTTTACCCTGGAACTCATTTGGAATCGATTATCTGTGTGTAAGGACATTTCCTTACACGGGATAACTTTTTGCTTCTTGAATTTATCAAAGTATATGTATTAAGATATTTGGAGCCTTAGCTCGTGTACATGAAAGCCAAAGGTAATTGTTGAGTGCCTGTGTTGAATTAGGTGCTTAAATAATTTAAGGACACCTAAGATATAGGCTTGTTCAGATTAAAGCATGTTCTTAAACTGCATGATGGCACAGCATATGGTCAATATAGCCCTGATCACAAGCAGCCTTGCAAGAGAAGGCACAGGTAGCACGCTTGATATTGTCTGCCAGTCATGCTGTGTAATTAATAAATGCACTTCCTCCCACAAAGCCATAAAGTAGCTGTTTTCACTGAGTCTGATTCTGAGTCGGGACATGCAATTTAAGGGCAAAGTGCTATTATTGCTAAACATCAGTGTAGAGATTACCTTTCCAAAAAGTAATCTCACCTCTGCCCCCAGTACGGAACCTTAGTAAAGTACTGCGCACTGCTCATCAAACCAGCCAGCCCCATAGCCAGGTGTTTTGTTTACCCCAGTGCCCTTGCTCCCTTGCTGTTTTTATTTTGAAATAACTCTCTTACAGCTCAGCCTTATCTTAGGTGACATCTGAGTTTCATTTAATGCACTGTTGAAGTACAGGTTCAGTCTGACTCCTTTAGCTCATCCAGGCACCTTTTCCAGAGTAACAATACCTCTTTTGAGAGTGCAAATCGGGTCCCCACAGCTACTGGGACATGAGAGGCCTGTGTGACAGTCCAGCACTGCTCTGAGTCAAACACCCTGTTCAGCTGGAGGGGAGGATGTCTCTCAAAGGGGAAATGCCTCAGCATGGAACCAATGCTAAGGTGCCAAACTCTTTGTGTGCAAACTGGTGCAAGAAATTAATACTTCACTACTGCCAGTGTTCCTCATGATGAGACATAATCCATATGAGACAAAGTCCACAGGGAGTCTGCTAATTTTTCCCCATCAGGACAGTGACATTTACAGCTCTAGCAATTTCAGTGAATGTTGCTGCTTCACTGTCTCATAATGACAGTCCTTTGGCTCTGTCATCCTGCCACAGTGCTGAGAAAAAGACTTGGGATATTTTACCAGCACATGAGCTGGACTGACCTGGTGCTTTCTGTTTGTCCTGCTGTGATCCTGGCTAACATCATTATTCATGGTAGTTTTGTTATAAGTCGTAGTAACTTTCCCTGTAACGTAAAGCATCATTTTCACTGAATTAGGTATTCGAGATGGAAGAGCTCAGCGCTCACAGCAATTAACAGTCAGCAGGGTATCCCTGAGCTGGGCAAACATCCCTGCTACTGGCTGCCATCAGAGGATGCTGTAACACCCTGGAGAGAGCTTTGGCTCAGGTGATCATATTGGCATATACACACTGTAGACACCCAGGTTAATACAGCAGGAAGCTGACACGTGGCTGGTGTTGGACTGAAACACTGCTGGTTGTTGGATTCCTCAAGAAAGGTGAAACTGGCAGAGTGTCTGTGGACCTGGGTTGTGCTGAGCACCTCGAGTCACTGGCAGGATTGCTGGGGCAGGAGAAGTCTTTTGGCAGGGCTGCTGCCTGCAGGCACATTTGGCTCCCTTGCCTTGCTCCAGTGTGTGCACCATGATGGGGCCAAAGGCTGATGTTTCTGGTTTTTCCAAGGAAAATTGTGTTTGGATTTTCCCAAGGTGTATGTTTTCCTACAGCAAGATGCTAGAGTGCTGTAGCTAAAGCAGCAGACAGGTCATGTTTTTTCCACTCATTTGCGGATACTCCAGCAAATCATCTCCACTGTATCAGGCCACAGCACTGGTCGATGCCAAGCAGAGAACATTAAGCCCCAGAATCACCTTCAGCATTAAGGGCATGAATGTGGACAAAAAAACAAGTTAGGAAAAAATGAGGCTAGGAGTTTCTTCTGGTTGCTTTTAGATGAATATCCACCAGCAAGGAAGAGAACACAGGAATGGAGTGTGTCATGTAGGTCACTGGAGTGATGCTCCTGGGACATTCTCTATTGATTTCAGCAAGATCCAGGCGTTAATCTGTGGCATACAATTTCATTCCCTTTCCTACTTCTCTGGTAGTAATTTTTTCCCAACACACTGCAAATTCAGAGCTTCCTTGTATGTTACCTCAACCCTATCTTTCTCCTTCTTGTGTATCTTCATAAATGTCCTGCTTCTGTGTGGTAAGGACAGTATGATTCAGATAGAAACAGGAAGAGGATAAGGACAAGGGTTGATTTTAACAAATATTCCCAGGAAAATTCCTAGGAACACCTGTGTATAAGTGCCAGGGTACAGTATGGCAAGGAGGCAACTGAGTGGAAGAAGATAGAGAAAAAAAGACAGAGAGAGCAGGCCATGCTCATTTGCCATTTTTAGTTTCTAAATGAGCTGTGGAAAGGTGAGTTTGGCTTTTCACTGTGCTCTTGGTGTTTTGTTCCACTCTTGCTGCCTGAAACGGTGTATTTCAGTAATCAACAAATGTGACTATCACAGAAGAAATGGTAATAACAAAAAGGGTGAGACTTCAGATCTGATGGGCTTAAAATTGCTAGTGCCTACCACTGAACAACAACAAAAAAAAGCCTGATGCAGACAGGATTTGTTAGGGTGGGTAATCCACCAGTGGCACTCCCCTGATGGCTGCCTTGTTCCAGCTGTGTACCTCCAGCTAAGAAGCTGTAAATTATTTACCAAGGCAGCAAATTAATGGTAGCAGCAGCACCTTAGTGCTCAGTAAGTCATCCATAAAACATGCTTCCTTGTGTGAGGGCATGGTGTGCTGATGGAAAGCAGACTGAGGAGGGAAGGAGTGTGAGATGAGGAGTTTGGGGTGGTAGAGGTAAGAATCTTCAAGAAAGGGGAATGAATAAGGGGAGGAGTAATTCCAAGTCAAGCTTTCCAGGTGCCCTCTGAGTTAATGTGATGGTGGGCAAAGAGAGAAAGTATAAGAAAAAACCCAGGTTTTAATACTTGGCAGGAATTATTAGAGGTGACAGAGAAAATGGCTTAATTTATTGCTCCCTCCCAGATATGTTTCTATGTGTATGGAATATGGATTGTAAAAGTTTTGCCTTTCTGAAAAAACAGCAGGAACACAAAGTAGCCTCGGCCCTGGAGTGAAATGTGCTTCCAGCTCCACAGACCCCTGTTGTGCTTACCTCTCCCTGAAGATTCTGGTTTTAAGTGCGCTGAGCTCTAAGGCACCTCTGCTGTAAAGGCAGTCACCCCACACAGCAGTTCCTAGCTGTGCTTGGAAATCCCTGAAGATCTTGCATGTCCCCTAGTGAAATTCCCCTCAAGGCCAGTGACATGAAGATATTAGCCTTTTTTGGGTTGATGAAGCCCTAAGGTGCTGCTGACTTTTTAAAACCCTGTGGCCCGGAAAAAGTCGCTGCATCCTCGGCTGAGTTTGGAGACAGAACCAACTCATCTATTGATGTAAGAAGTGAAATACCCTTTCATTTGGGTAAGGTTTTCATGGTCCTCAGGCTTTAATGAAAAATTATTTTAATGAAGTCTCTTTATAAATTTGTCTTGGTGCTGGGTGGATGTTGGAGAAAAAAATGGAAGCTGCTTTGAAAGAAAACAAGGCATTTCTGTCAGAAAACTAGCAGGCTGTGGGCAAGCATGAAAGGTCTGCTTTAACAGTGCAGGAAAAGCAATTTATCTGTGCCATTAATGGGTTACATTGTGGCTGGAGCAATATTGCCCTAGAACTAATCATCCTAGCCCTTTGTTCAGGGGTTACCTATAGCAAGAGGCTGACCCCCCTCAGCAGGTTGTCAGCGTTTAAGAGTGGGGAATTTGCTCTGTGGTCTCCAAGTGCAGGCTCCAGACTGGGGAAGCTGGCCCCTTCCACCCCCACCGTGGTCTGTGCTCAAAATAATTTCCACATTGTGCACAAGGCAGTAGATGTGATAGGCAGTTCTCTGCAGTGTATATGTGTGTATGACTTGGTGAGCAATCTAAACAGCTTTTTAAGTGTCTGGAGCTTTCCCACAAATGTGACAAGCTAGAAAACTATTTCACAGACAGGAGAAAAAATAGGGAAAGACCCCTAATGGCATAAGGAGTACAGAAGAAACTTGTATCAAACTCTGCATGTCCATATCAGTTTAGAGGTATTTTCTGCTAGCCAACTTTGAAAATCAGTGCAGTTTAGTCAGGTTTTGGGAACCCTATTGCTGTGTGAGTTTCTTTTAAATTTTTTCTTAGCCATCAAAGCAAGCTCCTGCAGGAATACTTGAGTATTAAGCAGTTAATTAAATCTGACTGTCCTCACAAATAGCATTAGAAGGATGACACTTCAGAATCCTAGTATGCAGCTGAGGTTTGTGTGGGCAGTTAATTCCTCTTGCCCTGCCCTCCCATGATTTTCAACAAGTTCTCTCAGGGTTATAATGAGGCTGGTGATTGCTGGTGCCCTTGCCCATTTAATAAATTAATGGTAATAACAAATGTCTGTGCATCCTTCATTAGGTGATATGGAAATGACTTTACTCTGAAGCTGGGATTGCTGGAGCTTGACAGCTTTGCTGGATGGGTGGACATGGGGGTTAGTTATTCAGTTCATTATGTGTGCAGCACAGAATCTTTTCTCTCACCTCCTGGAACTCTCAACCTTGTGGGTATTCACTGCTAACATTCCCCAGCAGCATAGTAAAAAAAGACAACGGTAAGATTCCAAAGAAATAAAACTGGTTTTTGCACTGGAAGAGTATGAAATAATATGCTTGGTTTCACCCTCCCAGAATCAAAGGAAACACAGAATCTAGTTCACCAAGATTTGCCTCCTTGTCTGAGGAATGCAATTTTTTAATCTCAAGTACAAGAATCTGGTGGGGTGATGGCTGGGGACTTATTTCATCTGGCAACTGTCCAAGAAAATCTCAGAGGATCTGTAAGGCCTTCATTATTCAAGTGCAGAAGGAAGGTACAGTCTTGACTTCTGAAAGAGATCAGAGGAAAAAAAAGGGAAGAGCAATGAGGATTTTGAGTTCTCTTTTACTGATAACTTTGCACCAAGGTCTTCAGGGTAGTTCAGTACATTTGGTGCTCCCAGATTTACAAGGAACAGACTTCAGCTATCTTTCTCTATAGTTTCAAGTACCCCAAATTTCTGCAGCCGAAGGTACTGCATTCAGATGAATACAGTGTTCAGCGTGACCACTTGAGCAAAGCAGGTACTACCATGATTTGTGATTGCTAGATGTTTTCCCCCAAACCTCCTTGGTCAAGACTCATGGTAAAAAAAGAAGGCTGAGAATTCAATCATTCCTGTTTACTCCTCTGCAGTAACACCTTTTCCTTCCTATATTTTTGTGCAGTGAACTTACCTATACTCAGAACCCATTGTATCCTGTCTTCCTTCAGACCTGAGTCCAAGTTACTTCCTGGAGACAGTCCAACATTTGAGCTGACACAGAGCTAGAGGTAGCACATGAGTCGTCTCCAGAAGTTTTTCTTTTGCTCTTAGAGAAAATTAAAGTATTTCTTAGAGAAATACTCTCTTAAAGTATTTGATGTCACTAGGATTATTCCAGCAGTCAGGACCAGAAACTAATGTTGGCATTGGGTTATAGTCAAAATTGGTGCTTTTTGGCTGCAGAATTGTAAAGCTACCAGAGTCTGTAGAAGTTCACTGAAAAATACCTTGATGCTCTCCGTACTTGGGTTTCACTGTTTTCTGATGCTCCACTTGAGTTCTCCATCCTGTAGTAAACCTTGTGTCCTGGATCACCTGATCAACAGTATAACATCTCCAGGTAAGTGCTCTACTCAGGATGTATCAAACAGGTTTGAATTCCATCATGGCTGTTGCATTATCCATCCTACACCAATTGATATTTGGCAGTAACTTGTGGCAGTCAATCCAATTACACCCCACTCATTGCTGCTCTTTGCACTGCAGCAGAGAGGAATGCGAGATAAATAAATGTGGCTTAACCATTGTAATTAAAGTAAAATGAATTGGTATGCTGTGCTGATTTTGTTTACTGTTTGGTGACATGTAAGCTGTCTTTTCATCTGCTCTTTATTTCGGAGATCAAGTGTACAGAGGGGAGTTCTGAAATATTTTGAGGAGGGCAGAGAGGGAATCGTTGAGTTGCATTCTCTTTCTCTTGATGTAGACATAGCCTCTTTGCCCTGCTGTAATCTTAGTTGTTGTCCAGTTTGGGTCTTCGGTTGTACTTTTATGAGCCAGAAGAATTATAGTTTGGTTTATAGACCATTATTTCTGATAGTTCCTTCCATTTTCAAGGCAATATATGTCCTCTATAAATGCAGGTGCTGATCCTTTGCTGATAGGAAACAAAGTTTTAAGAAACTATGAAACCAACCTGATTGTTTCTTGTCCTGGTCCTTATTGTAGGAAATGAATCATGAAATGCAGAGAAGTGATGGAAAGAGAGTAAAAGTGTTCTGCCTTGAAGAATATCCTTATTTCCTAGTCTCCAGAAAGCTGAGATCTAGTCAGGAGCAGTCTTCATGCTGATTCTTTTATATCCTTTCCTCACCAGTCTGCTTTCAATCACACAAATCTTCAGCAATGTCTTTGTTAAGGCCTGGTTAGCAAACACATGGGAAGGCAGAGCTGGCCCAGCTGCAACATTGATGGGCCTCACACGGACAAATGTGTCATTTCTCCTGCCTAGCTGAGAAATTAAAATGGTCCTTTCCCCCTGCTCTCAATTTTATGGTGTGCTGCTCCATCATAAAAAAATCAATTAAATTGCATCTGATGGAGGCTGGCCCGGAGAGTTGTCTCTCTTTGTGTCACCCCAGGCAGGTACTGCCAGCAGTGCCAGAATGCAGGAGGGCTGTGGAGCACAGCCAGCTCACAAATGGGATATTCTACTACAGGAACCCAGCTTACTGCATGGCAACAGCTCTGTTTTCCCTGGTGACCCCTTATGGCTGGGCTCTGCTTTATCCTAATTAGGCCAGATGAGGGATTGTCTGGCTTTATTATCTCCAAAAATAAGTGACCATAACCTTGTGGCTGCTATTCTGCTCAGAGGACAGAAATAGTATCAACATTGGCAGCTAAAACCAAGGGAGCACCAAGCGACCTGTGGATTTTAGCATTCAGTTGCTCAGGCTGAGAAATTTGAGGTAGATAGGAATGTAGCATTTTTTAAATCTGCTTTCTCGTGGTGTCAATGGTATAAATTAAATTCTTGTATTCTTTGATTTTTCTAGTAGCTTCCTGATGCTGTTTTCTTCCTTCTTATAAGCCTATATTGTTGCTTAGAGAACATAAAATTAAAGTGGCCGTGTAGTGTGTTTTAAACAAACCACCCTGGGAGTAATTTCCTTCTATTAAAATATATTTTCAACACTTTTAGAATGAAGTTTTTGTAGGGATACTTCATTGCCCTATTACATTTTTCTCCAGGGGTTATTGCAGTTCCTGAAAATCTTTGAAATCCACGCTGGTCTATTGCATAAATAAGAGACATGTTAGTAAGAAGCTAACATGAAAAATATGTTCTTTCCTATGGCCGCATTCCCTATTATCCTGGTCTTTATCTCAAGCCAGAAGTGCTCTCACTTTTACTGTTTTGACCCTCTCCCCCATCTCACTGGGGGAGAGAAAGGGTGTCTCTGTGGAGCTGAATTCCTGGCAATGCAGCACAATTTGGAAACAGGTTCCAAGTGAACAGGTTATCCTCATGTGCCTGCTGTGAAGTTGTTGATATGTTGTTGTTATTGTTAAGTCTTCTCTTTAGTTTATGCTCCCAAAAAACATTTAGTAGAGCACTTTGGGCAGACAGGTTTTTAAATTGGATGGAGTCCATCATTATTCTGCAGAAGTGATTAAGACCTTTTTTACAGCAATATTTGTTTGCTTGCCATCAATCTTTTTAGGTTTTAGAAGCCACAGATTGTCAAGGTATACATGTTTACAGCATGAGCACTGTATTTAAAGATTAATGGTAGAAGCTCAGCTTTTCAATACTGCCGTTTTCTGAACCTAACTCAGGGGAGATGATGGTTAGTTCAAGTGTTAACTGTTCTCCAGAACCATTCTTCAAGCATGTTTTCTGCTGCTGTTACAGCTTCTTGCATCTTCCCCAAGATTGCTGGTCAACAAACAAACCCATCCTGGTGTGATCTAAAGAAGTTTTAAAGCCACCCTTGACATCTATCTCTGACAACTCTACCATTACAGATTCATATTTTGTTTGCTTCAGTAAACTTGAGGCTGAGTCTTCCAAAACTTTTACTTCCTTTCCATTTTGGGGATAGATGTGTAATCTGGAGTGTCACTTATCTGACACAAGGAGATAAGAAAAATCCTAGTCTTGAATTTCTTCTCTAATGGATGTTTTATTATTTAGCCTGAATCTTACTCTTGTGAACCATGCCTGTCTCTTTTTGACAATGCAGGACACTGTTTCTGAATTGTCTTCACTTTGATTTAAAAAGTAGTTAATCACACTGAGAAAATGCGCTTGATTTTTAAAATGAATTATTAATTAATGCCAATAAATAATCTTATATCCAGTGTCTAATCTTTCTAAGGTGAGGGTTTTGTTTCTTGCTACCTTCTATGTTGGGGGCATGAGTATTAAAACCATTCTAAATGGCTAATATGGAGAGGTAGATAAGGATTTACTAAATAAGCACATCTTTCAGAAGTCTGCTTTTCTATGTCTTCATATATTTTGAGTCTCAAGTTAAGAATACCCATAATGCAAATGTGAAAGTGGCATAAGAATAAATAAAGGGCTTTTTAAAAGTTTAATAATAGGGTTGATAGTTGTGGGAACATGACAAACAGATCAGCAAACTGAAAGAGTGCCAAGCTGGAGAAGTAGGAACAGAAACTTAGAGAGGAATGGGGCAGGATAGGATTGCCCTGCACTCTACTGTGGAGCTGGCATCCTGTGGAATTACAGGCTGGGGAAACTGTGCAGGGGAAATTATGCACCACAGTCTCTGAGGTGCACACTGACCTGGCTGCTTTAAAGCTTGTGCTTTTGAGGTGACACTTCTTATTACCAGAGCTTTTGCATATTTGAAGATGAAGGAAGGCAAAGAACTTGAAGCCAGCCCTAAACACAGACACAGAGATCTGAAGGTATGTGACAAGAGTATTAGCTCTGAACTTATTTTTTTCTGAACTTATTTTTTTCCTCCTTCATTAAGAGGGAGAATATAGAGAACACACCTATGGTAAACAGAAATAAATCAGAAAGGGGTCTTAGAGGTTGCTTTTCAGCTACTGCAAAAAATACTCTTGTCATTGTGAGTGATTGCAGAAAAGCTGACATCTCAAGATACCTTTTTTCCTTACTACTGGTAATTTAATTAGTCTTAAGCAGTTTGACTAAACATTGATTTTAATTTTTGAAAAAATCTTCACATCCTGTTTTAAATATTGATCCTTCACCTTTTCCAGGTGAGACGTAAAAAAAGATTTGTTGCACAGATTTAGAATATTCATATTGCTTTTCCTTCCAACTTAGCTAGTTACAAAATCCATGTTTATATACCAAGAATCCATATTTATACACCAAGAAAGAAATGCTCTAGCTTCTGTGTTACACTGATCGTAGTTTAACAAAAGTTAAATTTTCTGCAGCAGATGCTTTGAGATTTCCATTTTAAGTCCTGGGGAATAAAGAGAAGTTAGTGAGACTATGAGTTGGAAAGTTCACTGTGGATCAAGCTGCTGACAAGAGAAGTGACACTTTTACTGATAGTAGTAGTAGTAGCATCAAAAGAATATGCCCCAGATCTGAACTAACAGGATTCCTCTGTGACAACCACCAGATATACACACACACACATAATGGGAGAAAATTCCTTCCCAAGTGAATTTGCACTAACAATAGCCAAGATGAATAGAGTAAACTTTTCCAGCCTCATTTTTAGGCATGATGAACCAAGGCGGAGAGACTGAATTGATGGACACAGGGCCATCCTGCTTCATGGGGAATCGACAGTTTTGGGTTTTTGTTGTGCATCCTGCTCATTTGTTTCACCTGTAAGAGATTCCCTTTCTCACCTGGAAATGGTAGAGCTGGGTGAAATTCTGCACAGTCCAGCACCCACTCGCTCTAACAATGTAGTCCTACAAGTGCAGCTTGATGAAAAAGGGCACTTCTGCCACCAGGAAAAGAATCCAAGGTGTTATACACTTCCTGACCAGAACAATTTTACGAGGCTGCTCTTTTTACCTTGTGGTAATTTTGTTTAAACAAATCCAGCAATTAGTCCTGGGTGTCCGGACATCAGACAACTCACACAAGGTAGAAATGCAGACCAGCCTGTTTGTTGCAACCAGGCTCTTTTCTGCAGTGTTTTTTGAATGCAGTGAACTGACACTATCTGAGATAATTTTCATAGCAGTGATCTGCAGGTCTGCTACAACTGAGGTGTCCTGGGATGACTCAGGTATTTGTGATGAAGTGAAAATATTCTTAAACACTGAGACCTGTGAGCGAACCGTTATTCTGTAACCTATCCCTTTCTATTTACAGAAGCATGGAAGATTAGATCCCTAGGAAAGATGAGGTCTGATAGCAGGCTATCACCATCAGAACAATTTATTTAACCAGTGTGTTGTCCTAAAACATCTCTAGAAATGGACTGAAAGTTGTAGCAATTGTCCTTTACTTGCACAAAGTTTGCAGGTTAAAGGATGAGAATCCGATCTTTGCAGAATAGTCCCGAATTCTCTTGGTTTATGGTTCCAGGAGCAAAAAAAAAATTCCAAACTCTTTTTCATGAATTCTAAAACTAAGACCATCCTTACCGCTTCTATTTTTTAATGCTGTACTGTTATTTCAAGAGAATGGATGGCATTTGCTTTAGAAGCAGCTTGGTACATAATGTTTCTAAAGCCTCAGAACTGTGGAGAACAACTTACACTGCAGCATTTTTGATTGGAGCTGGCAGGCTATGCCAGCAGAATTAATTAAGGGTGTTAATTTCCTGTATTAGTCCTTGGCTTCTGTGGCTTCTCTTCACCTGTACTAACTGTAATTTGTGCAACTTCCTTTAGCTTTGCTTTAAAAGCTATTTAAACCCTGAGCATCTCAGGAACCTGCTGCAGAATATAGATATACTTTGTTGAATTGTTATCCTGTCTCCCAGTAAGAGAGCTTTGTGCTGTTAATTACAGCCTGAAGCTATTGAGTGCTACTGCTGTGTTAAAGTAAGTGGAAGAAATGCTCTATGTCTCTGAACATAGGCCACTGAGCATGATGGGTTCTTTATAATCTTGCTAATTTTTTTCTTCTTTTGGTGATAATTTCACAATTCTTAAGAAACATTTTGTCATATTAAATTATGTGGTTGAAAGTCCTGCTTAATTATTGATGTACTGAGAGCATCAGTGTGGATTTAACCTACCATCAGATGGTGACTTTTTTTGCTGCACAGTGAAAGTTCAAGCTTCAGGAATGGTATGTTGATGAATTGAGGCAGGGTTCATTGCCAACATTCTCTTGCATATTTTATGAGGCAAGGAAACGATGGGGAAGGTGGCTGATTTTCCTCCTGGAAATTCCACCTTTCAACAAAGATTGAGGCTAAAGGCAAGCTCTCATATCCCCGAGAGAAAGTTTTTATGTAGAGATCAACTATTTTACTCAACTCTGGGTGACATTTAGCACTGAGAGGATGAATCTGTCCTTTTCAAAGAATATGCTTGACTATTTTCCTAACTTTGTGAAAGGTGTGATGACTGACAAGCTTGATCAGTGCTCTTCTCTGTGCTGGCTTATATCAAGAACTGCTGATATTTTTCCCAATCCTTTCATGGCACACCTGCTTGCTGTAGAAAGTCATATTGAAGATGAACTGACCTCACTATGAGTAAGGCTTGAGAGATAAATGGATGGGTGTCCAAAGTGATCATCTGCCAATACTGTGCACAGAAAGATAATTCCAGGGCTTTGGAAGATAGTTTTCCTGGGCCAGTGAAGCTATAAGACAGTGAGGAAAACTGGAAAAGCTTTGAGAAAATGAGGACATCCTCCCACAAGCTATGCTGTGTCTTGGTGCTTACATTACCTTTTTCCTAGAGAGCAAAGAACTTGAAGCCAAAACTCAGAATAATGGGTTCTTCAGCTGGGACCATAAAAGATGAGCATTAAAACATTTACTGTGTAAGAACTAATTTCTTTCTGTGGATCTCAGTTTTCCATTTCCTTTCCATGCATAGAGGAAATGGGTTTGGCCACCTGATGGTTGTGCTATCATGTCTTTCCATAGGACAATTTAGAAATTATATTGGTCTACAGACTACGGTAAAACAAAGGCATTTTGTTCAGAGAGGTCCCTCAGAGGTCAGAGGAACCATGGGCTAGATGGCTCTCATCTAGCTCATCTAAGGCTGCTTTTGGTTGTCACTGCCTCATGAAGCAATGGCAGTCCTTGCCTTAGGCATGAATGCTCAATGCCCTGATCTGTATTTAAGATCATGAAGCCCAATAGCTGACAATTATTGATAACTACTCTGAGAAAAATGCACTGAAGATGAGAGTATCTGTTCTCATGCACTCATCATGGCAGAGGGGCAGTGCAAATCCCCTCTGTTATAACCTGCCTCTCTTGACCCTTGTAACAAAACCTATGAACCTGGAACAGCTTCAAGTGAATATATTATCAAATTGTCAACAGACACAAGAAAACTCTGCAGATCCTCCCAGTCAGCTGTAGCCAGGTACCTGTCTGCATTAGACATGGGCAGATTTATTAACGAATGCTCAATGTTATTTTAACTTGGTTTTGTGCTAGATCTGGCTTGTGAACAGGATTTCGACACTGTACTTGAACAATAATATCCAGTATAGACATATCTGATAAGAGGTTAAAGGTCTGAGCTTTCCAACAAGTGTGCAGAGTAGAGTCATGGAAAATTACAGCAATCTGCAAATTGAGACCTGCTTCTACACTGTCATACAGCACCATTGAAAGAACACCAAAACAAAAACACCACAAAAACCTCAACA
>VWZU01017706.1:670332-767431 GCA_013397095.1 Sterrhoptilus dennistouni
AAATATCCATCCTTTTGAATAACATCATACTTCAATTTAGATACAAAAAAAAATTCTCATTACCCACCTCCTCACCTCAGTACCCTCTGTGAAGAGATTAGCTGGGAATGTGACAAAACAAAAAGGCTAAGGCATCACTGTAAGCATTTGGGGTTTGTTGAGGCTGATCACAGTAAAAGTGGGGAATAAGCTTTGCATGACATTTTGAAAATATTTTAACCCATTCTATATATCAAACTTCTAATGTGCAATTCAAGTCCAATTCACACTCAAAATGGCTACAGATTTTCATTTTGCTTTAAACTGTGCTCTGATTGCTATATATTCAACACCCTGCCTAATTGAATTTATAGGTAAATGCTTTTTTATGATTGTTATTAATAATTTAATTCCAATCCCTGTGGTTGCTGTTCCTTTGTAGAGAGAATATTGTACCTCTCCACACTTTCATTGTGACAAACTTGATTTAGAAGTCAAGAAAGGAAACGCAGGATATTTATTCTACCACAGAGTAGTAAGGTCTGCTTCTGCAAGTTCATTTAAATATTTTCTCCCTACTGGGTAGGCCAAATCTAAGTTTGGACCAAATGCTGAAATGACTTGGTCCACCTACATTTTAAACTCCTGTAGTAATAAGGGCAATTATTTAGAGACAAGTCTACCTTCCCTCAAATGCACTTTCTGCAGTTCAGCTTGCCTAATCTGGAAGCTGATGGCAGGATACAACAACCAGAAAGGTTGTTCAAAGCTTTTATTTTCTCTAGTCATTGTACAGTGACTCAGCTTTGAAGGAAAAGCTTATAAACCATAATGGAAGAGAAAACATACCTGAACTATGCAGCCTGTCTATCCTGTGCCCAAAGCACTCTGTGCTAGGAAACTTAAACAGCTTGGGGAGGGTGAAAAAGTCACCAAGCTGAGTCTGATTGCTGTTTATGAGGTTTTTTTCAACTTGTGTTGCTCCAAAAGAACAAGAGCAGGGCAAAAAGGCGATATCCTGATGTGTTTGCCCAGACCCCAATGTCATATTCTGGAGCTAGAATTGGAGATAACAGCACAGAGATAGTTACAGTGGCTCAACTGGATGTAAGAAGAGTGCAGGCTAGACTGGAGCCCTTCCTCACCATCTCTGCAAGCCTTTGTGCCTGAGAAAATGCACAGCTGCAGTTTTATTTTGAGAATTATTTGATCTGAAGTTCAACTAATGGGGCTGAGGAGTTAGGAAATGGAAATGCAAGCAAATTTGGATTGCATCATCAGTGTAGGTCCCTTTCTACTGAAATATTCTATACCACAGGTGATGAGCAGTAGATTCTGTATTTACACCTGGTTCCCTGTGTCACCTCCTCTAAAGCCAGGCAGTGCCAAGATTGGCCTACTTTGGAAATCAGTATGAAAATCTCTTGCTTGAGCACTATTATACATGTATCTATAAAAACTTAAAAAAGAAAAATGAGTGTTTCAAAGTAATGTACTTGATTATATTTAAATTCAATCTCTGTCTAAAGGAGATTAATTTTAAGCCTGCCTTTTTCAAGGAAAACAAACAAATATGCCCAAAGAATAACTGCAGGTCTCTGAGGTTCCCAATAGAAATGATATTTTTGTTTGATGGATCTCTTCTGGGACTGCTCCTATCAGGAATTTGGCTTTGCTTGAAGCAGAAATTTTCCAGTTCTGTAACCTCAAAACATAACTTCTGAAATGTCAGAAACTTTGATGGGCCTTGAATGACTGGGTAAGATACAAACCACAGTGCATAAAGAATCCTTAGTCCAGTTGCTGAGGGAGTGGAACCTCTTTGTGCGTGGAGAAGACCAGGGTAACTGAGTCATCCTGAGACTGGGTGTGGGAACACCACTCCTGCTGCATCTACCTAGAGCCACCTCAGCTTCAGAAGGATGTTTCTTTCGCGTGTGCATAGTCTGGCTTGTGAATTGGGCAGTTTTTTTAAAAAACCAACTGGCCTAATGCTCTGCTACAACATGGCCCATCATGTGGTGAGAGGTCCAGATGAGTGCTTTCAGCTGGCAGACTTGCACTCCCTATCGCCCAGGGACAAAAAAAGTAAATATTGAACTTTCTAGAATGGAATGCCAAACTCTTCAGCATGTATCACCAGCCATGTCTGTCACCCTCTGTCTCTCACTCCAAGCTGCAGTGTAAGAGCTGAACTGAAAAAAACATATACAAAAATGTAATTAATTTCAATTCAGACAAGGGAATGAAATCTTGTGATTTCAATGAGGATCAATTTGGCAAGTTTTGGTTCTGCTCCTTGCACTTCATGTTATCCTATTTGCTTTTTTTTTTTTTTTTTTTAAATTGCATTTGATTTCCTCATATCCCCTCTCCAGAGTGTTTGGTCCACTTGTTTCTCTGATTTCAAGATTTCATTCTCTCTCTGGAAAAGAAGTAATCAAAATAAATTATCTGGCTAAATTCTTACCAATATAATTTCACATGAATCTCAGTTAAAAGCATCTTGAATATATTTCTTAGAATGGATTATAAGATGTATGGAATGTTTATGGTGAAGTAACATATGTCAATTTTGTCTGTAACAAATTTTTTGAACTTTAAAGTCAATAAAATATTTATGTTAAATACTTTAACTGCCTATACTTTTTTTTCATGTTTCATTTTTTTCTAACTATCATGTCTTTTTCATGTTTTCGGGGTTGGGTTGTGTTAGGATGACTTTATTTAGTACTTTAGCTGTCTGCAAATTAACAGTGTTATTTGTCAGAGAATTTTGATAAACATTTCAAAGAATGAATGTTTAGCTGATCCTCTTTAGTTTTGAAACTGGGCTGGTTATCTGTTGTGATTAGGTTTTTTTTAAAAGAGCTTTCTACAAAAAAGGCATTTGTGGAAGAAAGATAAATTGTTACATGCAAAGATGGATGTTTATTGCCTTCTTTCTTCTGTTTTAAAGATGAGCTAATAAAATATCTCGGTAGGTTCACATTGAGAGCTTCATCCAACATTTATTATGTAGACTAATTGTGGTCAAATCTCATTTTAGGCCAAATTATGTATTATTTGCAGTAGTCATAGTGTTCTCTCTATTAAAACAAAATGATATTTCCTAACCTTTGAATACTTTTAAAAGGCCAATTCTTCTTGTACATGTGCTACAAATGGAATCCCCTTTTTCAATTTTTTTTAAAGCTATTATGATTATTTTTATTATGTCTATGTGTTTCCATCACCTACCTTGCTGTGGGTGGAAACATATTTTGCCCAGGCAATATCTGGAGGATTACGACACTGCAGTTGAAATTGTTTTGCTCCTGATTAACAGCTTTCCCTTAATTTTAAGAGAATACGTACAAAATTAATGCCAGAGATAAGGGTTTGTAGCTGAAAGACCTCCAGATTTTCTTGAAGTAGAAGTCTGTCACAAAGAGAGGGCCCCATTTCTTTCATCACTTGTTGGAAAGATTGGTGTGCAGTGACAACACAGTTCAAACATTTTTTTGTAGAGAAGAAGTTTATAGACCTCCTCTCAACGGCAATAGCCATGTGCATTTTATCTTCAAACAAATGATACTTTAATAAATCCAAATATTCTACTGAAAAAATTGGAAACCAAAGCATGATACTGATAAATCATGATACTGTTAAATTGAATCAATAATTATAAAGGCGAAAGGAGACCATCATTTTTTATGATAACTTTAATCACTAAACCTGCCTGCCTACTTACCTGGTGAAATTGGAGCTGGAGTCAAAAAATGAAGTGAAGAAAAAAATGGGCTTGGACTATTTTCTCTGCCCCTTTGTTGGTTAATTACAGCAATGACTTCACCTATTGAGGTCCCATGCTTCTCATCTGATTTATGAGTTTGGAATGGCAGCTCTGAGCCCTGTGGGGTGTAGGGACGGGGGTCTTTGGGGTGCAACATCCTCATCTTGATCCTTGGAATGAGAACCCAAGGACCCTGTTTAAATCGTCTGGATTTAAATTGGGGAGTGAACTAACACTCATATGCACAAATGACAGAGACCTGGGCCCCGGACAGAAGCAATGAGCTGACCAAATTGCTGGTGTTAAATGCTCCTTGAAGGGAGAAGAAGGGAGAAGAAGCAAGTTACTCCTGTTTTTAGAAAAGGATCTTGTGGAGTCTGTGGGGACGGTTGTTGGCATCCCTTGGTGTGCATGCATTCCTACAGTGTATGGAGACCTCTTGAACCAAGGAGTTCAGTTTATGGTGTTTGAAATTCACTGACTACATTCTTAGGTAAGTGGCTTCACCTCTGAGCCTTGGGCTGCCTGCTGAAATACTTTGTAAGACTGAAACTGTAAATGTAATTCTGCAACCAGAATGTGCTTTGAAATCCACAGGGGATAACTGCACTGGTAAGGGAAAGTGTTACAAGGGGTAGGAAACTCAGCTGCTCTCTTTGCTGTAGCCTTCCCCAGGTGAGTTTGATCCTGGACTGGAACGAGTTTCACATTTTGTGGGTATTTTTTTTCCCCTGCTTCTTTGTTTTTATTTTGTGGGGTGTGGTGTTTGGTTTTGGTTTTTTTAAAAATCTGCTTTTACACCTGAGACCTAGAATTTCTTAGATTATCTAGCCACCTTTCCTTTTCTGCATTCTATTAAAGTACCTGAGTGTCTTTGGGGCACTGTGACATGTTGAGTCAAAAATGACTATAATTACCATGATCTCTGTGGAATTTGAAGTGCGAACAATTTATGCCTCAAGGGGCTTGAATCCTTGGAGAGTCTATTTTCTGAGACAGCAAGAGCTGTGAAATATACAACTCTTGATCTGCACTCAAGATCAGAGTCTGATTTGTATGGTTAAATAAAAAAATGCTGATTTATACAATTTGTTCCTGGGTCATAATTATGGTCTAGAATTAATTGAATAGCCTGGAGGTTTCACCACTGTACATGGCAATGATTACTAAAAATTGATTCTCTCCTATATTTCTTTATTAACTTATCTGAAAATGACATGTAGTGAAGAACAGCTTTAAATATTGCTGTGCTGAGCAACTTTGTAAATTGCTATTCAAGCTGTTCATGTTCGTGGTTTTTTGGGGTTTTTTCCCTTCATTGACTTTTATAGGTGATTTATTATTCTATAAGTGCCTGAGCTATACATTTAACCAGAAACACAGTAAGAGGGGTGTTCATGTTTCTGACTAAGGACATTGCTCTGTTAGCCTTCTGGAACAAGATATTTATGCCTTTTAGAAAGACAGGCTGGATTGCACTCTCCAGACACCAGGACCTTGCACCCCCATGTGGCACCGAGCATGGTTGGGTTAGCTCAGCATGGCCTAGGTGCCCACAAAAGCAGCTGAGTTTCAACCTGCTTTTGGCCACTTTCAAGATGGAGGTTTTGATCTCTGAATGGAGTGAATTTAATGCATAGCTACAGAAATTTTTACTTTTTAACCTTTGTTGATTTTTATTATTCATTATTATTATCTCAATGGGCTTCTCTGGTTAGGCTCCTAAATATGGATATTTTTGTCTGGCACAGTCACTTAACAGGTAGTTCTGCAAATGCAGAGGTGGAGGCAATTACATGGAAACTCTCTGGAAAAAGAAAGAAAATAGCTGTGAAAGTAAGACCAGATCCTCTGAAGTTATAAAGCAAACAGTAAAAATAGAAGTAAATTTACCACTACTCTTTTGATACTATTGTCATATATGTTTAAGTTTTGTTATTGACATAATAGATATTTTTTTTTCTCATTCTCTGAAAAGCATATTCTCAAAAGGTTTCATTCCATTTGTCCAAATGTTTAATTTAGATAAAAGTTAACCATGGCAAAAAGATAATATTTTACCCCTATCATCAATAGTATTATTTCAAATACTATTACTTTTAGACAGATGGGAAATTAGACCATACTTACTCCCCACTCTCCACAAACCCCACTTAGGCAAAATTTTTCCAGTGAAACTTTGCAATCAAGTTATTACTATAAAACTTTACATTTCATCAGGTCAGCACTTTCCTGCAGCCTATTGTTTTACTGGGAAGTTTTCATCTAGTTCTTAATTTGCACTGAATATTCTAATTCCCAAGAAAAAATGAAAGCACTTCAACAGTGCATGTCCTAAATCCCAGAAAAGGATTAGGGATATAGCCTTATCTAGTATGTTAGTATATTCCCTAATTAGTCCCCTAATTAGGGAAATAGTCTGTTGGTTTTTTTTCTGATGCACAGGAATAACAGTCATAATTAATTGATTTATCTGCATTTCATCTGAGTTGTCTTGATTAGACAGTGGAAGAAACCCCGTTTGTGACCTCAGTGGGGCTTCTTTGGCTGCCTTTCAAAGGTGGTGAACTTGCTGCCTTCTTCACCTCCCAAAGCCACTAAGACCTAACCTGTGCTGGTGTCTGCCAGAAGGAACAGATCACGATTTGCTGCACTCAGGTCTGTCGCAGATAAGAGGCTGGCACGGTACTCCCTCTCCTAATCAGCTGCCAAAATGATGGAGGAGAGATAATGACAAGTTCTTGCCTTTTCCCAGATTGGGAAGAGCAGGGCCTGCTAAAGAATATTCTCCTCTGTGACAGTAAAACCCTTGCAGATATGTCCATAATCTCCATGGTATCTCCCTGTCCGATGGTACCACTGAGGTCTGGCCTTTTCTCTCCTTGAGGCCCTGTATTTTCACAAATTCCAGCTCTGGTCAGAGGAGCTGATTTTACTTCACACCTCAATGACAATCTCGCTGTCTGTGTGCTGCATGGCTTATGGCACTTGCAGACTTGCTTCCTTGGCTTTGTGAGTTAGATCTGCTCGAGAATGGCCCTATTTTATGTTGTAGTAGGCTGTTCCCATGAGAAGTGAGCTGGGTCAGAGGTAAAGGCGTTGCCCATCCCTACAGCATGTGTTTACTTTCACCAAAGTAATTTGCAATTGCTTTGGAGAGAAGGGGCTGAATGTGAAGGGATGAAAACAGAATATAGGGGTCTTCACCAATGGCTGGAGAGACTTGGCAACAGTTTGCAGATTGCTTAGGACAGAGACAGGGACAGATTATGGTGTATGTTGTTGAAAACCCCAACCTGCCCTCTGCATTCTCAGCCTAGAAAAATGTCTTGAGGTAGATATGAGAAACTTTCTTTCCCTTTTACACCAGAAAAGGAGTAACATGGCAGAATAACCTCTTTTCTATATCTGAAATAAAATGACACTCTATTCCTCTTGGGATACTCATGGAAAATTAGCCCAGTTTGTCTTTCTGACATGAAGGGAACCTTCACACCAATTATTCACGCTTCCCTGCATCAAAGCCACCTCTTCTTTTTCCTCTTTCTAGGCCCTCTTAACTCTGCTGCAGGTTTCCTGGCTCTTGAGAGCCTCAGGAGAAGTGCAGCAATAGAATATTTTTTTCTCTCTCTGTTATTGTTTCCTCTGTTTTGTTGTATAAAAATGTGCAAGGATGTCTGACTGTTTATTGGTTTAAGTGCTCTGGGCAATGCTAGCATTCAAGCTATCAAACTATGAAGGGTCAGACTCTGCAGAATGTCTTCTAAGAGCTGTTGAGATATTTCTGTGTTTTTTGATGGGCTTGGATGGCTATGGAGGACATTCATCCCTTCAGGCAGAGCTGAGGATCAGGCCCTAATTAGTGTTAAATTTAGGACAAACAGCCACCAGTGTTTAGCAGGGATATGTGTTTGCTGGAGAGCAAGGAGCTTCATGCTGTGTTGATTGATGCTGATTTCCATTCCATTATTTCAGGATGTTCACTACATGCTATCAAGAGGCCAATTATCAAAGGTTGTTTAAAAGACACATCTCTGAGTACTGGGATTCATCATTAATTCAGGGGGTTATGCTTCTGCCTTTCCTGAGTTCTCTGTTCCGCCCACAAACAAAACAAAACACTTGTTTTACTTGTATTTCCAAGTTTCCACCTCTGAATGTTGTGCTTGGGTTCCTGTGGAATTTGGTTCTGTGCTTGGTGAAGAATCACATGTTTGAGAGAGTTTTGTCCTCAGCAGAGACATTGGTCCCAGAATATCAGGCCTAGGCAAAGAGGTAGCAGCAAAATGAGATGGCTCATCCCAGTAGTTTATACAATAGGCAGCACTCCTCGAGAAAATAGAACAAATAATTGGTTCAGTTCAAAAGGGACTAACCACCACAGAATTATTAAAGAATCTTGCTAGCAAAAAAACCACTCAACTAAACAACAAGTCGGGGAAGGGGAAAAGCAAGTTTTCTCACAAGAGAGGAGCAAAAAATTGTGGTGCAAATTTGCAAAACCTTGGCACAGTTCCACTCATGCCATTCCACTAACTTTAGCTGATGTAGAAGAGATGCTGCCCATCTGATTTAATCATATGCTTTCAAAATATTGTGTGGAAACAAATCCTACTTTTAATCCCTGTGAACATCTAGCAGCAAGAAATTTAGCAAGTTTGTGGGGTAATAGGAACACTTTGGTGGATGTTGCCCCAAACTGTGCCCTTCCTAGTAGAAGAAATATGGACCAGTCCTTTGCCAGAGAGGAGTCACATCAGGGAGACCACAGGTATTGTGAATCAGATGTCCAAAAAACCGAGATCCCTGCACTGACAGCCAGAGATGTCACCTGGAGGGGGCTGAGGAGGTAGACTGCGGTGAGGCAATGCCATTGGCTCCATCCTGTGCCAGGCAGATGGGATCAGTATGACTTGCTCTTCCACCCTCAGCTCAGACCCTGCTGCATTCCCCGAGCTCATCAAGACCTGATTAAAACTTAGCATTTATCCAAGTCTCTGCACATGCAAACTAATTAATAGTCACAATACCATGGTGAGGAAGATTAAAGCAATATTATTATCCTAATTTTACACATGGGGGCACAGAAGCGGAGGGGAATGCTGAGCTAGTACTAAAAGTGTCAAGCTCCCACACTCACAGACTCTGCCTCTGCTGTACTCTTTACTACATGTTATGGATGTATATGTATATAATGAGCTATCCATGGGGTTTTCAGGATGCTGACTTCGCTGTAAGCCTTGGTTACAGTCACAAATGTGGAAGTGTTCACCCAGTCCAAGAATGTCTGTCTTTTCAAATTTCAGCCTATCCCTAGCGCATCCTGTTTCCTTCCATTTAGGTGACTTCATTATTCTTTTAAATGCAATCCTGTCATTTTGTGGCCAAAATTCATTCAGATTCTTTCTGTAAAATCCCTGGTTCTGATCTGAATCTACAAGAAAGACTTTTGTGGTATGGAAGAGAAATTAAATCAGTCAAAGGAAATTCCCTCTAAAGCTACTTCCTATATGATCATGAGAGAGGAATTTTAAAGCCTACCTAATAAATTATTGTTAGAAAGAATGAATTCTGTTCTATTCTATAGGATTATCCAAAGTGAACTTAAAAAATAGTATATTTTCTAAAAATTCTGTGCATTAAGAGAACTTGTTCTGTGTCAGTCTGTCCTTCCCATTGTCAGTGTCACTCTAAATAGTGGCTTATGCTTCTATTAGAATCAGTAGACAGAAACAGATATTTTTAGAGCAAAAATGATTTCATACAAATGTAACTTGGGTGAATTCCAGTTAAAGAATTTCCTCTTTCAGCAAAGGGACATGAGTTCAACTTGAGCTGATGTAGATGATTAGATGATGTGAAACCTATATCCTCTGTTCTCCTTTTCTCCCTGTATTATGTTGTATTGTCATTTTCTTGTGTGATGTCAGCAGGGATTGACTCAGTCAGTGTTCATCCTTCCATGGATTCTGCTCCAGGTGCTTTGGATCCCTCTGATTACCCCAACACACAATTGGGCTTTCTCCTTCCTTTTTTAAGGGGTCTGCTCCCATGCAGGAACAGTCCCAAGATCAGTTTACTATTTCCTTTTCTGTATTACTAAGTGTATAAATTGCTGCAGTATCCTCAGGGTTCACAGTTCCTGCAGTGCAGGGATGTGATCCTTGTGATAGCACTGCTGTGGAGTTCTGAGTAGCTATGGTCATATCCTACAGAGAGATTGCAGGCTCACCTGGGCTTCCTGGTGGCACTTTATGAGTCTCCAGCAATGCTCTCATAGGCAAATAAATAAGAATTCTCCAAGCACTGAGAGTGCAGAGGGCATTGCTGTAATGGGTCTCCAGGGCTTTACAATATGGTTTTATTACCTTGCTAAATATAACTGCTGGCTT
This sequence comes from Sterrhoptilus dennistouni, assembly GCA_013397095.1. Taxonomy (NCBI): domain Eukaryota; kingdom Metazoa; phylum Chordata; class Aves; order Passeriformes; family Zosteropidae; genus Sterrhoptilus; species Sterrhoptilus dennistouni. The sequence goes on from VWZU01017706.1 coordinate 680,479, forward strand.
CTTATTTGCCCAAGAGAACGAAGAGATTATTTAAGGTATATTTTCCTTTTTTTTCCTTTGCCAAGACAGACTGGCATGTGTGTGAGTGTATGTTTTTGTTTATACAGTATCTTGAGCAATTTTGGTGGCTATTTGCCAAAAAAGATAATAATGTTGTAGTTTTAGTGTCTGTTTATTTCTCCCATCTCTTCTCCAGACCTGTCTCTCGCCTCCCTATTGATTTAGTGCAGCCAGTGAAGTTTTACAGCCTGCATTTAAGGAGGCTGCTGTTTGAAATCCATGAGGGGCTGCTAATCAGAACTAACTGCAAGCATCAGGTGCAGTCGGTGACTCTGTCCTGGCCTATTGGCTTAAGAGAGCATGAAGGGCTAATTTCATGGCTGATAAAGCTTTCTGTCAGGGAGGCTTCCCAAACAAATGAACATTGACTTTTCTTTACAATGGAAATAAAAATGGTCTTTTATCACAACTGCCCGCTTGTGCAAGGTAAGAAGTCATATCCCTGTGGGCTATCACTGAACACTTGGGACTATTTGGGAGCTTGCTAAGGTACTCAGACAAGTTTTACAAATGAATTTTTGAACTTAATTCCTCATAGGTCATTTTCTCTCTTGGATTTCTTGGACTTTTTTTTGGTTTTAGGTCCAGAGGTGATAAAAAACCAGAAGCAGATCGTCTGCAGGCTTTGCAGCACTTCCTTATGCATTTCCCAGGAAATAGGGACTGGGTGCCTAAATCTCTTTCAGAGTCTGGATCTTTATTGCTTTGCCTCTTTTGGTTCACCAGTTTAATGTCTCCTCTGTTTCATCTGACTGATGTCTTGCTATTGCCCACACTCAGGACAACCCTCTGTTCCCTGCTCTGCCAGGAGTATGGGGTTTAATTTCTGCTTGAAGGGAACACCTATTTGCTACTCTTCTGAAGAAAATAATACTGGTTATTTTAAAGCACATGGCTAGAAGCCCTTTCTCTGAGAGGAAATTAGGCCAACTTGATATCATTAAGGTATTCTTCAACTCATTCAGAGTCTCCACTCTGAGAGACTCCTCTTTCTATTTTGTTTTTCTATTATATATTTATATTTTTTTCTACTTCTGTTTCTTGGAAGTATGATGTAACAAGTAGTTAAGTGTGCAGTTAAAGACTGATACTTTCAAGGAAATAATTTACTTGCATAAAATTAAAAAAGTCCTCATATACTTCATGGAACGTGGTCCTGAAGCTTTCAAAGTGGTATCATTCTTCTTTTGTTCTTTTGTGTTTTGATGAAATGTAACTTCAGCCAGAAATGCATTTATAAATTATTTCTTTAAAGGACAAGCACTTTTCTACCAAAATGTTTATTTTGCCAGTGCAACTTCATTTACACAGAAGGGGTTTGCCAGAAGAATGATGTCTATATATGCCGCAATTTTCTTTCCTGCAGCTTGTCAGGGCACCTGAATGCTATAAAATGGACTTGGCTTTCCAATCAGGCTGTTGAACAGCTCAGCAAGGCTGCAGTAGAAGTTTTTTACTATAAATCCACAGAGTTTACTCTGGTCTTGGACTTCAAGCAGTCTCCCTGGTAGATCCAGCTACACCAGCTTGTTCAGGGATGGCAATCAAAGGTGCTGGATGTGATGCAGACAGGTGCATATCATTGGTATTAGAAACTGGTGTGCTGTGCCTTCACTTTGCCAACCTCTGAGACACCTGGCACCAGCTGAAGCTTCTACCTAATTGTCTACATGTTTATTTGTTTTTTTTTTCCTTGCCACCCCTCTTGAGTGGCAAGCCTAGATTTAGACTTTTCCCCTGCTGTGGTCTGAATATTGGTGGTGATGTTTTCATACCTGTTCTTCAACACAGACTGAGAAAAAAATAATGTCACAGGCAGACAATTCTCTCAGGACTAGATACAGACTTTGCCAAGACTTTTGGGATGATGTGTAAGGACAGGGAGCAATGCATTTAAAATATGTTACTTTTTGAATGTTCTATATATTTAGGAAAAATGGTGCTGAAACAAGCTTGGATTTCTATCTCATTGTGTGCTATTGTTAATGCAGGATACAATCACAGGTAGTAATTATAGTTTGTGCTATCAAACAGGGCTGGCTTTAGGCAGAATTTTGCCCTGGGGTTTTCACTGCTCCCCCCAGTGCCTGTATGAAGACGTAATTTGCAGATTTCTTGCACTATGGCCCAACTCTTTTCTTTGTGGTACACATTTGTTTTCCAGTTAAATTAACAAATTTCCCGCTTAAGCAAAAGACATTCTTTTGTTGGTGGGCTGTTTACTGCCTGCCTGGCTTTATGTTATGCCTGAGAATTGAAGGCTGCCCTGCAGCCAGGCAGATCAACAGAGCTCTGCTGAAATAAATGAGTCTTCAGAGGACAATCAATGGTCATAATGTGCCTGGATAACTACAGTGACACCTCTAAAAATGTCAAATAGAGATACTGATCCTTTGCAGACATGATCTGCCGAATGGACAAGTTTCATACAGGGCTCAGCATTTCCATTTTAACCACTGGGTTCAAACAAATTTACAAGTTTCCCCTCTTTTCGCCACCTTTATCACCTTATTTTTTTTTCTTTAAGCCTTTGCAAAACCATAAAACCAGTTGAAGATTAAAATGTTTCACGGTGAGAAGACAGATATGATTACAAATGAGAACACACCAACCCCCAAGGAAGCCCTGGGTTCCCCTTTCATCACCATTAAAGAACACTCCACATGAGAATATTTACTTCATAGTTAATGTCATTGTATACTGTTTATGAATATTTAGTATACACTTATATTATCTGGAGAAATACACTGCATCCTTTTTCACTTCTTCACTTTCTCCTCTATTATGTTCCCTGTAATATGTTATTGCAAGGTGACTCAGGGCTTGCTTTGAAAAAAAAAGAATAACATATTGCCCTGGTAAAGCAAACCTACCTTTGACTTTTAAACAGACTATAAGGAAAGTAAATTGAAAGATTAATTAATTCTAATAGATAATTTTTATTTCATGTACATTCTTCAAAAATGTACTCTCTGAGGTTGGAGGTTGTACAATTTACATAGTATAACTTTACAGATTTTGATTTCTCACTTGAATATCATTTTATGAGTGCTCCAATCATTCTAATTTCCAGTTATTTGTTCTGGAAGAAAAGCTGGAATCTGAGGAGACAATGTGAGAACAGCACATATCCTTCCTAGGCTAATCAATGTGTGATAGAGAGGTGTGGAAAAGGACAATAGTTCCTATGAACTCAGGCCGTACACTTGCTGGGGATGGATATCAGATATCAGACTCGGGGTTTAAATTCAAGAATCACAACTGATTTAGACCACCTGGGCTGCAGGACAGTCAGACAGTGGCTCCCAGGACAGTCAACAGAGAAAAGCTGGTGTACCTTGTTTGGGGTTAAAGAAAGAGGACCTGATACAGCACTGAGTGGGGCTGTGACTTGGGAGCCTTAGCAATTCATTCATCACTTCCTCTTATGTAAATGCCTGAGTCTCTCTAAGGTGTTGTAAAAGGTGATGATGGGTTGAATAGGATCCTTGCTCCTGGCAGCTGGTGCTAACCCAACAGCACTGAGAAAAGAATGAGTCACTGTACCTACCCAGCATCCCAGTGCAGGCTTCAGCCCAGCTAAAGTACACATGTTCTTAAGCACCTTGATGAACTGGGGTTTTAGGCAACAGTTTAAACGTGAGTGTAGGTTCATGGATGTTTTCTGTGTGTGTGTTGAAAGACAGAGGTAAGCTGAATTTCCCAGCTGAATATACACAAATCAAAGGAGTCCTTACTCTTCTCTGGACCTTAAACGTCTGCATGGTGAAGTGTCCAGGAGCCACAAGGTGCTCAACAGGGACTTTTCAGGACAAGCTAAGGGAGAACTACGAGGCAATTGCAAATTTAAGCATAGGCTATTCTTTTCTCCAAGTCCTGCCGAAAAAGGCAGCAAATGCTGTGTACAGTGCTCTCAGGAGGAAGATGAATCCATTTGATGTGCCCTCACTGACTTTGGTGCATCACTCTAGCATTTTGTGCAACAAACAAGAAATTGATAAGAAGGCATTTGGACTTCTTGACAATTGTCACCTGCCACATGCCAAACTTAAAAACAGGCTTTTGTGGATTATATGTGCTGTCTCCTCCTGGCAATCACAGCCATTTTAATGTTTTGATACTTTCCCATTTTCCACCTGGCAGATTTACCCTTTTTCCCAATGAAATTGTGTTTTAGCTGACTGGCAGCTTTTACAATTTGCCTGTGCAGTGTGGAGGTCAGCAGGAGAGAGTAGCAATCCCTCACAATGTCTCAAAGTCCTTTCTCTCTCTCCAAGGGACAAATGCACAGCGATGTAAGTACAGCTCTTTCTCAGCAGCATCGGTAAACTGCAAATATCCTCAGTCTAATCTATTTCCCCATGTTTCTCTGAGAATTCCAAACTTTTACATTGTTCATGTGCCAGTTAGATGCAATTGGACAGAAAGAAACAGATTGGTAATGCCTACAGGGTTACTTTGCAGCACACAGCAGTGACCAGCCAGGTGCACACTGAAAAAAAATTTTTATTCTCTTTGTTCTGACTGCTGGGATACCCTGACTGGGACACAGTTAAATTGTTTAAATGCAAAAGCCCAAGTTTCACTTTAAAGAAATTTAGCAAAGCCTTGAATGAATTACTGGCCTATTTGTCATCCTGGCATAGAAGACATTTTCCATTTCTCCTCCTGAAGCTGTTCCATTTAGTATAAATAATGAAATATTCAGTGAGCCACAGAAAAAGACTGGCTCTGTAGCCTGGGGGGCTCCACTGAGTATGAGAAGTCCAGGTGAATAGCTTTATCATAGATGTATTGGCTATACTGGGTATGATCTGCTAAAACTGCCATAAAACATTTTGGCTTTGATCCAGTCAGCCTTTTGCAACCAAAAGAAAGAAATATTGTGGAAAATTTTCCATCAGCTCTATTATAGATGTGCAATACAAGTGATAGTTTGTAAGGAAATGGGAATTAGAAGAAACAGCACTGTGTTACCACCTTGCACAGTATACCTCTCACTGAGCTGAGCATTTCTAGGGGATAATGAAGTTAGAAATTTATTCTGAACTGCAACAGATTTGTGATTTCCTGAACTTGAAGGGGGTCGAGAAGTCTCCCAAGCCTACAAACTATTATATATCAGAGCAGCTTAGACTACTAGTAGCCAGAAAGGTAAACTGCATATGAATGAATTCTAAGTTGGACTAGTTTGATACTACTGTCCTGAACTTGAGCAAGTGTGAAATGGAAAGTCATACAGAGGATGAAAACTGTTCATTGAATATATATATTTTATAGAAATAATGTACAGAGATTACTTTTATTCCTTTTTTATAGCTAATTAATTTTTTGAAAGATCAAAATGTCTAAAAAATAAAAAAAATATTATAATATACCAGTCTTACTCTATTCCTAAAATGGCATAAATCACATGGTCATCACAGCCTTTAGAGATGTTCAGCAGACCAATATGTAGCCCTGTATCTTCAATTGTAATAAATCTTAAATTAATGTGGGAGCAGAGATCCTGGAATAAAAGAGAAGTTGAAGAATTTTCTATTAGTCTGGGTTTAATGAGAGATGTATCATATCTCCCCAGTTAAGGCATTTGTACTTTCTTTGCAATTATCATTACAGCTAATTAACAGTAAATGCTCACATTCACCAGCTATACTTAAGAGGTGATGATACCAAGGAGGAGTGGAGGGAAAGAGAGATGTAAATTTTTAATACCTTATTTCCCTTATGTCTGCATGGGAACCCTGAATAATTGATGGTAATGGTGGTTAACCCTGAGCCCATCAAAAGGATCTTTACATGTTATCCATTCCCCAGCCTCCTCCATAACAGCTCTCCCTGACACACAAGGTAGCTTTTTGAGGCACTAATCTGTGATGAGAGTTGTTAATACCAATTAAGGATGTTGATTGACGGCTGCTCTCTATACAGAGGTTTCCAGAAAATGCTGTGGCTCCCAACCCTTCTCCAGCTTCTTGTCACAAGGGCTGGAGGTTGGTGTCCCCTTAAATTTGCCATCTGATCAGCTCAGGGGAAGGCTGTAACTTTCTTTGGTCACAATCAGTCAGCTGAGCTCAGGGGGTGTCAGTAGAAGGTTTTTGCATTTTGGGACCCTGAGTGGGTCAGGGATTGATGGCACAGCCTGCTCAGCTGGCTGGTGACTTTCTGCATGAGGCTGGCCAGATGTTTCCTTCAGCTGGACAAGGACATGTGAATTAAGACATTGTTCAGAATCTAATGAAGCCAGCTGGACTCTCAGGTTGCATTTATACAAAAATGAAATGAGAAAGGAGCTGTTCCCTTGGCTTAGGGGCAAAATGTCAAAACTTCTTCTCTTCCTCACAAATTGTGATTGTCCCCAGGGTTTAAAAGACACAGTTTCTGGTCCAGTCTTTTTCCTAAGCTTCAGCAAAAGCTCACTGGCACATGCAAAAACTGTGTTAGAGAACGTGGTGAAAAAAACCCTAAACCAAATCAGTTTGGTCAAAGAGTCTTGCTCAATCTGCTGATATTGGGGTAACCACTGTGGCACCCGAGCTCTCTAATGCACAGCTGAAAGAAGTTGTCCTGTTTGTAGTCTCTACCAGAGAATACTGGCCTGGGATAGAGCTCCAGTCACCCAGTTTGACAACCTTGTTCAATTATTTCTGAACATCATAGTGTGTCCTGGAACTGTCAGGGAGCTCCCAGAGTTTGATATCAGAGCTAGGCCAGATTTGTCTTTTTTACTGCTGAGTTGGGGACCTGTGATAAGCTTGTAGCTTTGAAAAGTCAAGGCCTGGGACACTGCCTGTGTCAGATTGCTTTTTGATCTGAAAGAGAAAAGGAGGGTGTGCTCTGGGGCTCAGGAGCCCTGTGTGTTTCAACAGGATCAGGAAGATGCCTGTTTACTCTGTCTGGTTTTGGTAGAGGTACCAAAGATATCTATTAAAAAAGTTCAACTTTGGTCCATGAAGCTGTTTGACTACTTGAGGCTCTTAACAGTCTTCAGTAACAGGCAAGATATCTGGAGGAGTTCCTCACTTCACCTCCAAAGCAAACCTTTTCTAAGGGGTCTGATACATTGGTTAGCCTCCCACACAAGAGTGTTGTAGAGATGGAGAATCATATAATCCAACTTCCCTGGTCTGGCCAGTTTATGGAGCTGGATTTTAGTGCATTTCTCAGAAAGCTTGTGTAGTCTAAATCCTGTGCAGGTTAAAAGCAAGCTAGGAGCTGTTGGATACACAATGAATTCACTGGATCTCTGCTGTTGGTCAGGAGGAACCAGATTTTTGGCTCCATGTGTCCAGTGAGGCACCTTAGCTCTCAGTCACTAAGGCACAATGAAGTAAAGGCTCAGACAGTGGGCAGCATTTTTGGGCCACTGCACTTTATGCTCCCTTTGCATGAACACCAGGTTGTAACTGCTTTTTGCATTGTATTCCAACAGTGTGAGATTTGGGGCTGATTCAGAGCCTCTGGTGAAATGTTTTGCTCTGAAACATTTAGCTTAGGCTGGCTTTGTGGAGCTCTTCTGCTTCATAATAAAAAGCACAATAAGCAGACCTTCTGTCCCTCACAGCATTAGTCAGCCAAACTGGAGCTATTAGAACTGGGCAGGTTCACACAGAGAAGTGTTTCCTGTCCTTATCCTTCACTTACTGGCAGAAGTGACCAGAGGCAAATGGCAGGCAAAATTCAGTGCCAGTGTTTGCTGGTCTCTCTGGGGAGACAGGGAATAGAGGTAAGGCCTTCACTGCTGCCATTTGCTCCCAGGAAATTTGGATGCATGGGTACCTTCTGAGATCAGCTAACCTCACTAGATGTTAACCCTCTTCTGGCCTTTGAAAGCCCCTAAGAGGAGTGATTTATAATTCAAGTCTCTGTGTTATATCTCTGCTCTCCAAATATGCACCTTTTGCTCTCTGGAGCACGGACAGAGCCTGTGGTTGCTGATGTGTGCATTGACCCTGGTGGCAGCTGTAGCCCAGCATTCTGCTAAAGCCTGGTGCTTTGAAGTGAAGACATGAATGCAGAGGCCTGACTCAAGGACACAGTGGTATAAATCTCTTTCCTGTATCCCACAGACAAGATAAGCAGCATCCTGGTGAGATGGACAGGAAAAGATTGAGAAAATGTGAGAAGCTGAATTAAATAGCACTTGCTACTTACTCCAACACCCAGTAGTCTTAGACAAATAGTTTGGTTTTTTTCTTTCTGGTGCCTGGTATTGAGAAAGGCTTTTTCAGCAAGTTACTGAGATAGAGCACAACAGCTCTTTTCCTTTCTATGTGTGTTTTTCCCCTTGCAGGGCTGTTTGCCAAACTGGGAAGGAAGGAAAACTCATGTATATACGTAGTATAGCCACTCAGGAAAAAGGATGTGGATTCAAGGGTATTTATTCAACTCAAAGTCCTGGATACAAAAGTTAAAGTTTTCAGGGCTTATCAAGGAGAAACACATTTCTCCTTTGTGAGAGACACTGGCCTGGAAACTCTTGCTGGGATGGCTCTGCTTTAGATCTCTTCCTATGTGACAGTGCTTGTTCACTGCTGGGGCCTTCCACAGAGGGTGGTGAGGGCATGGGTAGATAAGGATGGGTGGGCTTCTCTGGTACCTCCAAGAAACTGATTATTTCCTTTTCTGTTTCTGAAGAAATAATCCTGCTTCCTAGAACAGAGTTGAGGGGTTACAGGAAGGCCATCAGGCATGGGTTGATGGTGGAAAAACACCCCTGAGACCCACACTGCCGGCTAGCATTAGTCTCATTTAAACAGCCTGATTTTGTTTTGAATTTGGGTCTGCATCAGTAGAGCTGCTGGGGAAGAAAGCTGTTATCAGTGAACACAAATCCTGCTGTATTTGAGGAAGAAGCAGTTACTGACTTTGGTGACAGGTGAGGACTCCAATAGGAACACAATCCCCCTCACCATTTACAGTCCCCTCCTTGGCATGGGGTCTGCAGAGAAGAAAACCTTTTCACCTCTTTTCTTGATTCACATTTAGAAGATCTGTCGTGCTTTGGGCACGACAAACCAACAGTGCAAACCAACAGTGAGATAGGCCAGGAGTTATGGAGGGGAAGGAAAAAAGGTGGTTTCCTTTTCTGTCCTGCACACCAGCACAGGTGAGGGAGGCTTTTGCTTTGTGGCTGCACCAACTTCTGAGAGACATCTCTGAACAAATTTACTTTTCATTATTAAAAAGCAACAGATAGGACAGAAAAGTTGAAGGAAATGTTGTGTCTAATCTGGGTCAGTGATGATAAACCTTTCCTATGCTCCACTTAATAAAGCTGTAATTGGCAGTGACTGTTTTTTGATTTCCCATGTGTGCCAGGAGATACTCCCCCTCTTTCTTCAAGGGCTGGGTTTCATCTCGGCTTTATTTGGTGAGAGGCAACTGATGTTTAGCACATACTGATTGTGTAGCCTGCAGCACTCTGGCTTGTAATGTGGGGCTTGCAGCACTGTGCTGAGCTGGGAGGATCAGCTGCCGTGTTCAGGGCTCCAATGAAGACTGGCTGATAAGGCACCAAGAGACACATCTGCACCAGTGGGAAGGATGGAAGATGGAGCAGGGCAGAGGAAAAGGAATCAGATGCTTTCTGTTGTTGAAACTGATGTGAAGCCGCCTGCACTGTGGTTAGAAAAAGAGAAATTTTCTCTCTAGTGGTGCTAGAGCAGATGCTAAACCAGCTGGAGAAAAGATTTGCTTTGGGCTGGTTGGCTGAGCAGGAGTTAGTGGCTGCCTTGGAGGCATGGCCCAGGGAATACACAAAGCTTGTGGTAATTTCTGGCACTACAAGGAAAATTTATGCAAAAAACAACTCAGGGGGAAATGAAAGTTGCCAAGAAATGCCTGACAACATTCAAGGGCTGTCTAATTTTGGTGGTCACAGCCATTAGAATAAAGCATATACTTACTTTCAAGAACCCATCAAAGTTATTTTTTCTAGAGCTTTGATGCTGCTCCTGCCACTGTTCAGCCACTTTGGGTTTGAGTTGGATGCTTTACTTCTGCCACCTCCATCTCCTGGGTGGTCGTAGCTGTGAGAGGTGGATTGACATTGCTCCCTTTGTGCAAAGATCACACGGGCATTTGTCCTGTTTAATGGGAGGTTAACTCTGTCTCCATGGTGTCTGGAGCCATGTGGAGAGCAGGCTGCAGCCTATGGAGAGATGCCTGACTTACCTTTAAACTAACTGGATTGTGGGCTGCAAAAAGCTCAAATTAATTACAAATTCTAGGTAAGGATTTATCAGACCTTTTTTCATTATCCTCTCTTAAGTGGATTAGACCATGCTGGTAGAAATAGAACGGTCATGGAATGAGTGTAAACCCAAGCCAGATCTGAGTATATTTGCTTAGTTATTATACACAGAGCAATGAGCGGCAGCAGGATTCCAGTAATAGTCAACTTAATGTGTTGTTAATTTCAAGTGATTGTACATCTCTTCCCTGCAGAAGAATTGTTTGCTACACAAGCACATTACATTTAGGAATAAATAAAAACACACTCTAAATCATAGCATTACTGTGGATTCATTTTCTGTCTCCGAGGGCATCACAGATCCAGTGAACTGATTCTGAACGAAGTCTGCTTCACTGAGACACTGTATGCAGCACAAGAGCATCTGTAAACCTTTCATAGTGCATTAAATGTTGTTAAAAAAGATCTATGCCTATAAGGAAGGGGTACCTTTTATCCAAAAAAAGTGAATTCTTGCTAACTCTCCATTGCAGACTTTGTTTTCTCTTTCCCATTTCAGGAGATACACTTAAAAAAAGTCACAGTGACCTGTTGTCCAAAGGAAAAGGCTCCTGTTGAGCAGAGTATTGCATACCAAAACCTGAACTGTTTTGGGTCTGCTATTTTTGAATTGTGAATCCTAGGAATAAAATTAAGAAGAGCGTGAACAAGAAGAAAGGTACTGATGACTGAACATTTTGGGAATATCTTTCACAGCTTCATGTCTGATTTTCAGAGCAACTTGCCCTAGAAACTGTGCAGAGTTCATAATAGATGCATTAAATTCACTAGGAAGGGAATCAGCTTTGTTGATCAGTAAATTGAATTTATTGTCCTAGCAGCAGAAGGAGCATTTGACAAGTTGCTCTCCGGTGATCTGGATCCCTAAAGAACTCATCATAGACTATGAGAGATGTGCAAACATCTCAAATAACAACTTAAAGCCTTCTTTTTTATTAAAAAGGGAAAAAATTATTCTGCCCTTTTTCCTTATGGAAATTGCCTTAAAAATATTATCCCTTTGCTAGGACTGACAAGTCTGTAAGTGAAAATAAATAAGTAAAATTACAGTTTGCCTGAAACCTCACCAGCTGTGCTGCTGCCTGATGCCTCCCCAGCTACCACAAAACTACTCCTAAGTCAATTAGGCTCCTGGCAGAGTTGTGTGTGCATTTGATGGGAGCTGCCACATTTTTTGAATTTTGGGCACTTTTTTAATATGTTAACCATCACTCTGAATTTCTTGGGGCTCTGATGGATGTTTGTAGGAATAACAATGCTCTGTTTAATGGTGTTATCTATAAGGAAGGAACCAAAAGATCAGAAAAATAGAACAGACTTTCTCAATCTGAATCGAATTTTCTACCAGTGTTTCTTTACATGCCTGTGTGTTTTCCCTCTTTCCTCTGCTTACAAACATAGCCTGGAGCTAGTAGCTTCTTTAAGGCTCTCAAAGCCACTTTCCCTCTATCCAAGTATATTTGTTGTGGGAGACACAAGGAAAGGGCAGGACACCAGTGAATGAATAGCAAGGAACTTCTTAAAATAGAGTAAAACAGAAACACACGTCTAAAAAAAGTCTCTAAATTCGAACCCAGAATTCATAGAAGCCCAATTCTGTCACAGCCTTCCCGTTTGGGTTAGGCCTGTCCCACACTGCTATGAGGCCTCAGCATGTGCATTAGGAAATATTTTTGGCCTCAATTTCAGCCATGGAAATGTCCCAGCATATCTAGGGGCTCAATGAAGTCAACAGGATCAAGAACACAATTTAAGCTGAAAAAAGTATTTAAGTGAACTGAGAGACACTATCTCTCAAGTAGGGAGATCCTCCCCTTTTTGGAGGATTATCCTTCTGTCTTCAAATGTCCCAGATCTTCCAGGAACTCAGATGGTCTAATTTTCAAGTCTTTACCCTACCAGGAAAGGTAACCTTTGTTTTTTGTTTTCTTTATAATGAGCAAAGTAGATTTTTTTGTCTCTGTTTCTCTTGCCTTTTATAACATTAAAATTTAAAACAAAACCATCATCTTATTTTACAAGGAGGTTCCATGTTCTTTCTTTAATCACTTAGTTCCACTGATTTAGACACTTTCCTTTGTTTTTCATAATTAGCCCTGCAGATTAAGAGCATGAGAGCTTCTGCAAAGCTTATTAACTATTGGCAAAAATTGTTCACAGCAGAACTGCAGTTGCTTTTAACCTATGTCTGTGGAAGAAGGGAGGAGGGAGGCACCGACTGATTTTCTTCCTCTTCCTCTCACAATCTGACATACCCTGTAATCTGAAACATTTATTGACAGCTAAGTTTTCACCAGAACCCTTAGTGTGCTCTCTTTTAACTCCCGTCTAATCTCTAGCCAGCCACAAGTGGATACGTCCTCTTGGCAACCTTCCCCTTTGCTTCCTTTTCCAGATTTTCCTCTTGTGTGGCAGCTGGTTGCTCCACAGACATTGTTCTCTCGAACTCCTTCTTTTACTGTTCCCTCTCTATAATTTAAAGGGATAAAATCCTATCATTGCCTTCTCTAAGAGCCAAGACACCAACAAGGGACCTATATTTTGATGGCCCATTAAATGGTGTCACTGATAGACCTCTCATGCAAGAGTCAGAGGAACCTGTACTGTTTACTAGGGGAGGCTTAGGGTAAGGGCCTCAATCACTTCTTCACCTGTATTACATTCTCTCCAGAGCTGCGGTGTGTAGACATATTCTGTTTTATAAAAACAATGTAAGGATGGCAGGGTGAAGCTTTACAACACATGATATTCTGGGAGATGAAGCGTGAAGTCCTCAGAAATAAAGCAAAGACTTGTTTTACATGAAGGAAAAAAAGCCACACTTGCAGAAAAAATGTACTTCAGACTCCCCTTGAGACAAATGTAATTAAAGATAATATATGCCAAGAACTGAGGTAAAGAATATCCAGAGGAAACCATTTGTCATGCAGAACAATGACGCCTTATTTTAATTGGTCTCACAAAACCTAGTAACTAGGCCATGTATTTTGACATCCGTCTACTGACACCTTCTTAATCAGCTGTTGGAATACGTGCAGATATCGTTCTCAAACAATGGGAACTCCATGGCCTTTTTCTGAGGCGTACCTGGAGGTGCAATCAGCCACTTTCCCCAGGTGTGAAGGGTATGGGAACAGGGTTGTTGAAGAGCTGCCAGCTCTGTAAAGCAGGCAGAGTGTGCAGAGGGCAGTGCTTCAGTGTGAGGACAGTAGTTCAAGGAGGGAAAAGGAAAATACTTAATATTTGCTGAAGACCCCCATTCCCAGCCCATTACATACATATACATATTCTCTCCTGAAAAGCAGTGATCAGCCATTGCATAAGTGAATTCTTGTTTGTGGTGTGGTTTGTGAGATGCAGTTACATGCACAGGCTCAAGGCTGCTGGAGCTCTTGGCACAAGCCATGTTTATACAGATTTTTGGTGTCATTTCCTGCTTGATTAGGGAGAAGTAAAACTGTGGGTATTTTGTTTGTTTGTTTGTTTTCCAAAGGACTGTCACTATTTGTATTATTTAAAAATTTCATGTTTCATTACACAGAGTCTCTTGTGAACAAAATGTATTCTTTGGCTGTTGCATCCCAGTGACAGCACCTTCTCTGTATTAATTTCTTTTTTATAAGCCTTGTTGGCAAAGTGAAGTACATGAAGTAGGAACAGCCATTTGATATTCCTTTGGAGATTCATCCAGAAATAGATGTTGGGACTTTTATTTCTGATGATCACTAAAATTGTGCTGGTGCCTCAGTGCCTGTTGACAAGAGAAATGAGATCCCAAGGTCAGAGCTAACCAGGGAACTCTGGGAGCATATAGCGAGAAAGCTCTCCCGACTTGCTGTACCATCCTGCAGTCTCTGGAATGAGAGTAGGTAACACAAATACAAAGTTGACTGCGTTCTTATTTAAAGGCGGTATTATGTGTCTCCCTTTAAGTAAATATATATATGACAGAGATTTGAGACTGAGATATTCAAAGAACATCCAAGGATATTTTCAAGATTAGAGAGCCTCACATTATCATTTAACAAGTAGATTTTAAAAGTCTTCTTTTTGGCTTCAGTAGATAAAGTTCTAATCTGAGAGTAACACACATGCTTAATTGTCTTCAAAAATCAAGGTCTCAGAAAATACCTCTGGTGAGAGCAATGGCAGGGACAGCTGGTGTTACTGTGTCCAGCTTTCTTGTACTGCAGGCAACTGTTTCACATTATTTTTTCATACACTGAATCATATTTCCTCCTGCACCAGTTAGGAAGTTAGCCTTCCCTATGGCTGAGTGTTCTTTCCAGTTTCTTGCTCTCTTGGACAGGAAAGATTTTTTTTTTTTTTTTAATTTTGCAGGCCAAGTGTTTTCCTGGAGAGGCCACAACTGTTGCATGTTACAAAGATCAGATTCAGAGGCTTGAAATTACTGAGCACCCTTTTTGCTTCTCTTCCTATCTCTCTTTACTACATGCAGGTGGTACATTTTTTGTCAAAGCATAGAGCCCCATTCATAAAAATTTGACAGATTTATTAAAAATCCTTGTACCTGAAATTTCCAAAGGTGAAGACAGTCTGACTTCTTCAGCCTTATCTCATTCAGTTCCAAATTCTCCTTTTGCCTCAGATATAGCTGTGCTTTCTCTGCACTCTTGTCCTCACCCTGTGTTTGTCCCCTTACTCTACATTTGTCCCCACAGCCGACATCACTGCCCTTATTGAGGGCTAAGGTGAAGTGTGCAAGGACCATGCCAAGCCCATCTTTAATCCTTGCTTTATCCTCACTGCTTAGTGGCCCAATGTGTTGCCTGTCGCCTGAAGGAGCATCTGAGCCTTAGGATTATTGGTTGCATTTATTTTTCAACATATGCCTGGGAGCCAGTCTACCTTAATGACACAATTCTCACTAGTTTGTCTTTTCCTCTAATAACATTACAGAAATTGCTATTCATATCCAACTCAACCTGGAGGGGGAAGCATCCATAACAAACTCCCAGCACTACTCAATAGAATCTCTTATTAACTTTCCTCTAAGCAATTTCACACAAATGTAGTCTATATTATCCACTCTACTCCTTCTCATTCACTCTGCTGGATCAAGCAAGGCCACTCAGCCATCTTTGCCTTTCTTTCTGTTTCCAAACCCATTATAACTATGGTCACTATTTTGTTATGTTTCTGTTACTCCATTTATTTCTGACTTGACATATAGATAGCATCAGTGCTCCAGGAACCCTCCTTTATTGCCCATGTAATGTGCCCTGGATTAACATATGAAGTTTCACTGGTAATCCTCAATGTCTTGACCAGACCAGGCAAGGTCATTTTAAGAACTGTATCACCATCTTGATAACTGGGGAGTCTCACAATGTGTTAGTCTGATAACATGCCTCTGTCATTATACTCTGATGAAGCCAGTGGAGATTACGGTGCAGTGAGACCCTTTGCTGTAGTACAGGAGATCTTTACACTGTTCCAGTCTCATTCCTTTCTCTTTGCTGTTCATTTTCCTACTCTGTTCTATTCCATTCATTTATTTTTCTTGTATACTTGATTTTCATTTCACCCTCCAGTAAATGCAAGGGTGGACTCAGCACATATAACTCTCTTCCCATTATCTAGTTTGAAGCTTATCTACTTCATCTCATCTACCTTGACTGCACGATGACCTGGCAGGGGTCAGGAACATCCTGACTTACACTGAGAATATTACAGGCACAATACAGGAAACAAGGAGGCAGGCCATGGAATTGTGAGGCAGTGGACAGAAAGCAGATGAAAAGATATACTTAATTCCCCACACTGCACCATTAAACTGTTGAACTCAGGGTATATTCAAACAGAGGAGTTCAATAAGAGATTTAACAAAATCTCGGGAAAAAAATTCTGTAAAAGCTTCTGTGCACAAAGAAACAACCTGAGGCACAGGATGACTCCTAGAGCCTTTGATTTTCAGGGAGCACCACCCCAGGGATGTGTTGCCTTGTCCTTTTAACCAATCTGTAAGCTTCAAATAATAACTGTTAGATGATATAGGACCCTGAACTATGTAGAATTCATGTAATTTTGATAATCTTGGATCAGATGGGAAGAGTTTACTCTTCTGTGCATTCCCAGTTTGTAGGCATTTTTCTAGTGATACAGCTTTGATGATGATTTTTCTGACTTTGGGCTATGAACCCCCCCCCCCTCTTTTTTTTTTTTTTTTTTTTTTTTTTCAATAAGGCAAATGGAAATGAAAATACTCAACTTGTTCTTGCTGAATGTGTTGACTATGTATTCTGCAGCCAAATCTTTAGTGCTGTCATTACACAACAGTATGAAGTAGTAGTTGAGACAGAGACAGGTTGCATTTCTCATCTGGCCAGGTTCATTTGTTTGGCTAGTCTAATGCATTCTGCAAAACAGGGAGAGAGAGACTGCTTTTGCCCTCTGAAAAGCAGAAAGCATTATGAAAAATAATGAAATATGGTAGGTACAGTTCTGATTATTCAGATGCCATAAGGAAAGTTAAATAAGCCTGGATTACAGAGGTTTTAGAAATTCAAGGGATTTGTCAGTAGAAAGTTCTGGACAACAGAGAGGCAGATGACCCAGGGTTATATTGCAATACCAAAGCCACATTGTAGCTTCCACAGCTCTCATCTTAAAAGACTTTCCTTATATCTGATTACTATCCAAAAATGCACTCTGCTTGAGAGAGAGAGAGAGAGAGAGAGAGTAACCACTATGGACACTACATAAAGTAAAACAGAATCGAAACCCCTGGGGTTAGTGAGGAAGAGAACACTAACTAGTGATGTTTATATGTTTTTTCTTCAGATGTGATTAATTTAGTCAAAAAGTGAAAACTACACAACAACCCACAAAAGGAATAAGCTTCTGCTTGCTTTAATTCTCTAGGACTTTCCCCTTTTCACAGCATCCATTCATGCAGCACATCTTTGTCTCCTCACAAAAGCCACCCTTGCATGTGTTGTTTTAGGTACCATTCACAAACCACTGTGGGGTAGCAGTTGGCAGAAGCTGATATTTAAATAGAAATATTTTAATGGCAATTAGAATAATTTATTCCCATTCCATTTGCAAAGTTAAGCTATGTTCTGCTCTAAACATAAGGCACACAGATAAATGGATAGTTGTGCAGGTGTCACACTGTCAAAACTAACACTGGTTGAATGCGAGACAAGATTACATTTGGCTTCTCACTCTGCAAACATTGCATTTCCAGAGACATCTGAAATATTTTCCTACATCCTCACTGGAATTTTGTTCATTGTTTTGTGAGAAAGTCCTCATAAGGAAAACAGAATATTTTTCATGCTTGCAATCTGAAAATAAAACCTTAACTGGTTTTAGACTCTAAGACATTAAGAACGGATAGTGGTTTGGTCAATCTGACTGTCTATAAAGCTGTTTAGAGACCAGTTCTTTCTGATGAGGCCAGTGAAAAGTTTGCAAATAATAATGTTATTTTGAAAGTGCTTTCAGCAATTACTTTATTTGGAAATATAATCATATACATAAAAGTTCTATTTTTAAAAAAAATCACAGACTAGCATTTTTTTCTCTCAAAAAACATCCAGTCAAAATGCTATTACTGACAAATTATGATCATATCTATTTAATTTTTATACTTCATGGATGAATATTTAATGTTCTCATAAGTAATGGAATGTTTTAACTAGTTGTTTTCAAAATCCCACTGATGAAAATGCCTTTGCCTGCTTTAGTCTGGATGTTACAGCTGTACAGCAACTGCAACTCTGTCTCCTTTGCCATGGTGCAACTACTCTTGTATGAGGTGACCACAGAATATTGGCACATGGTTAAATCATCTTTTTTATACTCAGTGAGGAGACAAACATGGCTGTCTGCTTTTTTTTTTACACCTACCACTACTTACATTTGTGTGGCTATTCCTAAACTTTGTAGGGAAACAAATCCAGGCTAAAATTAAATTTTTAAATTTTTATCCTCCCTCCTACAGGAATAGCTTGGAACTGCTAAGTAATTTTATTGTGTTTATCATTAACATTGTTTCATCAGTAGTAACTCATTATCTCTATTAGCAAAGAAGTTACCAAAAAAGCATGAAAAATACAAGGATGACCCCTTTGCAGGTGTCACTGTGCAAACACAAGATTGAGAATGCTTTGCTTTCTGTGAGGAAGGTTCAGAAAGGATCAATCACTAGGACTACACACATCTGTGCTTGAAATTAAAATATGATGAAAGTTCAAGGATGTATAATGCAAGACTAGAACATACAGGCTTCACAAGGCAGCAGTTCAGGACTCAGGGCATTTTATTTGATATATTCATTTTTCAAGCGATCCGTGCTGAATTTAAATGGTGATAACTCATACGTCTCTCTTTTAATTTACTGCACTAGAGCAACTGGGTACTTCCTACAGCAAATCAACTCAGGTGATGAACATGAATTTTTTTCTTCCTACCAACAACATATTGCTTGCATTGATGAGTTTATGACATGTGAACTGTGGTCTTGCACTGGTGGGGAGCTCTGTGCCAAAGTGTTTGGGGCAGTTCTGGGCTTCACTGACAAACAGGGTAAAGCCTGAAGCTCCACTTACACAAACTATGTTTGACACTGTATGACACTGCTTTCTTAAGGGTAACAAATAGATGTTTTTAGGGGAAAAAAACCCCAACAAATGCATCCCAAGAAAATTTCTGATTGCATTATGAAATATAAAGACTATTTGTGTTGTCAGCCAGGGAACATTCATGATTCATTTGGATTCCATAAGAAAAAAAAAAAATCCAACCAGCTGACAGAAAAAAGAATTACTTCAAGTATGAAAGGAACATTTTATTTTTATAAATATACAGGAAATTCAAACCAGCTGCAGTTAAAAATATACTTTTTTTTTTGCAACCAGCCAGTCAAAATTTTGTTTTGACAGAGTTTTTATGCAAGTATTGTAACCATTAACTGATGTGAAAGCCTGATGTAGTGACAGAAGTCTTTATNACAGAAAAAAGAATTACTTCAAGTATGAAAGGAACATTTTATTTTTATAAATATACAGGAAATTCAAACCAGCTGCAGTTAAAAATATACTTTTTTTTTTTGCAACCAGCCAGTCAAAATTTTGTTTTGACAGAGTTTTTATGCAAGTATTGTAACCATTAACTGATGTGAAAGCCTGATGTAGTGACAGAAGTCTTTATGTGCCTGTATGCCAGGTGATCCTTATCTCCTTCCAACATCCCTGTAACTAATATCACACACACACCTCCCTCAGGAGTTGAGATACATGTAAATAGTCAGCTGTGTATTTGTTCTAGAAGTCTTGTTATACATGTTGATACTATTAAAATATAAGTCAGATATTCACAGTCAGGAAGGGGGTTGCTTGCCTTCTGTTGCTATTTTCTGGATAACCCAATCTGCATCAGAATAAAATATTTTGCAGGTCCTAATAAATTTCTCCAATCGAGCAACATTTTTTTTCAGTGGTATTTTCAGACTTTGACCTCACATTTTGTTATTACATCTGTATTTTTGCTTACATATGCATGAAAAGATCTTCATAATTCTTGTACTGAATATTTGGTTGACATTGTGGTCCTGAGATGGTATCAGGAACAAAGGACCTGAGGGAGAGGACAGATGCACAGCAGCTAAACAGCAAGGAACGATCCGAGCAGAGTGGGATGGTGCTGCAGTGGGTTGGTAGGTCAGGTGCAGGCTGAAATGGGAGAATGGATGGATGCAGGAGGAGGCAGCCAAGAGATCATTAAGGAGACTGAGAGGGCAGGACGAGGGAGCCATGGAAGACGGGATAATGAGATTAGAGGATCAGAGAGTTCAGCTGCAAACTAGCTTGGCGGGTAGGTGTGAGAGGAAGTTCAAGGAGGTCAATGTGCTCTTGTTGGAGAAGCAGTGATGCACTGCAGGGGAGCACTCGGGGCTGCAGCAGCCGGGAAGTGGCCTCTGAAACAGGCACAAAGATCGTGAGCTCAATTGCTGAACTATTTGAGCAAATTAATTACGTAAATGCTGCATGTTCCTTATTTAACGAATGGAAAATTAAAGAGGCTTGCATTGCAAAGCAAACAGCAATTAAACCTACTGCATCTGCACACGTGTATATGCACCTGGATACCAAATCACTGTTACCCAGGGCCAGGACACTTTGCTTGGGTGGTAGCAGCTGAGGTAAAAATAGCGGTGAACTGGTGAGAAAAGCAGTAGCTGGCTGACGTGCTTTTAGGGGACACACTTTCAACTAAAACATAAATATTTTAATCGAGTTATTTGCCATAAATCTATGGATTTATTTCCATAAATCTATGGAAAATAGATTTCTGTTTTTTAGAGATCCATTTCTAATGTATATGCATGAGAGAGTGTACTGGAAGCCAAAAGTTAAATCCTGTGGTACATAAACACACATGCATGCATTGTTTTTGGAAAAAAATTTGCTGTAGAAGTGGCTCGTTAAGCTGCTGTAGTTTTTAATTAAAACAAAAAGTAAGAAGGCTGGTTGCCATAAACAATACCGAAGTGAGTAGAAAAGGGTCAGGCAGAGTGTCAGCCTTGAAATTCAGATTAAGGCAATTACTCAAACCAAAGGCACAAACAAGAAAGCCAGATGTAGTGAGTACTGAAACAAATACCTTCTTCAGAGGAGAGCAAGCAGAGCGAAAAGCTGCCATTCACCCGCAATGTGATGTCCTAAGGCTGAAATATAACAGCTGGGGAACGACTGCAAAATTTCAATTGAAGTGCAGATCAGTTTGGTGTTTTGCCTCTGTGCACGGTATGTGGAATGGGCTCAGTGGCCCCCGACAGTGGGGACAGAGCAGCTCCTCCTCTTGACAGAGATTCTGTCCAGGCCAGAGTGTTGCTTAAGTAGGATCAAAGAGCACTGATATCCAGCAGCAGAAATGCAATGGAAAGTAAAAAAACAAAACAAACAACAACCAGATTAATTTTATGTCTTGTGACACACTCCTTCTCATCTTGGTGTCTGATAACCTTTATCTATTTCACAGGTGCTAACTTCTGTCTCACTTCTTTCTCCCTTACTAAATTAATTTGTACTCTTCTTGCTACTAAAGTCCCTTTCCCTTCAATTACCTGACTGATTAAAATATTTAGGTCAACCTGAGGGCATAATTTCTAACCAGTGGTCACATCTCGACCCTGCATCCTTGTTGGGGCTGATGAAGGAACTGCATGCATGCTAGCATGCATGCTTTTCTACCTCTAAAGGGTGTCAGCTACAGATATGCCACTTAAAATGCAGCAGCTGCATTTTTGACCCATTAAATTTCCCCAGGAAATCCACCAAGACTTTAACTGGAACAGAAGAAGAAGAAGAAAAATGCAGAAGTTTAATATGTCAAAGTCACACACTTTCCAGCCTGCACTGAAGCCCCATGTGGCAATTCTATCCTGACCAAGGGAATTACCACAGCCAACAAAAATATCTGCTCCACTCCAGAAATGAGTGTGACCCTGGAAGCACCTGCAGCTCCCCTGGGTAGGAATGACCAAGCTTTACTGGTAGCCTTTTTGTCAGTGTCCAGGCATGAGCAGAGCTGCCAGTATTTGCAGCGCTGGGCAGCACCCATCCAGACTGGAAGGGAATGACAGTGATATCTGGGAATCAGCCAGAGCCCTGTTCATCCTCCTCTCTTGTCTTCTTTCCCTGGCCAAAGCCGGGGCTGTCTCTGCAGCTCCTCAGTGACTGAGGCACCTACACAGGCAAGTGTCCTGGTTTTACTTCTCACATAGTACTTGAACCCACAGATTTATTTCTGTGCAATGTACAGTTGTGAAAACACATCAGTGCTCTGACTGGCCACAAAATGCCTCATTACCTTTAAAAAGCAGAAGGACAGTTTATAGCCTCTGAGAGGCCACAGGCTGAGACTGGGGCCCTGATGTAAAGCTCCCAGCAGGAGCCAGGCTGGGAGGAAACAGCCTCTGAACATCCCCACAGAAATGTGTATGAGCCTGAGCCTTGTTGAGGGAATCCCCCAGGCCTCGTGGGGAAATTTCCCCAAATGTTTCTAAATTTGGCTTCTGATTCAGATCAGTTCTTTGCTGATTTAATTTGGGATGAGTGAATAAGTACTTAAATGGATACTAAAAATCCTTCTTGGCCCTCCCACTGATATGTCGTCAGACACAACTGCACTGGACTGTGGTGCTCCTCTGAACAAGAGTTATCCAAAAATGGAGCTGGACACCCTAACAGAACTGTACAGATGCTGCTGTTGTCCTATTGAGGTTTAGTGAATCTGTGCTGGAATTGTGAGGTACTAAACTGTCTGTTCTTATACTGTCCCTGACAAATGTAAGTCGGGATTCCCAAAAGATCCATCCAGAATCTCTCCCTTCAGTGTGCTCAGAAAATGACTTTCAGTCAAGACATTAGCAGTCATAGGTTATTTGCAATTCTCTTAAGTGTAAGGACTTTAAACGGATCCTCTTCCTTTTGTTCTCTCTGAGCCTCAGGGCTTTTTCATGCAGTGCTGCTACAGTTGTTCCTTTTGTTTACTCGACTGTGTAATACCCTCAAAGAGTTTCCTTCTCAGAACTACGGGCAGGAAAGTCCTGGTGCGACTGCTGGAGAGAGCCGCACGGCTCTCCTGTGCTAAATTCAGGCTAAGTCAAACACTTCTTTGTAACCCGAATTTGAGCTTACATGGGGATTGTAAAGGTAGAAATACCCCTACCACTGACAAAACCTCATTGCTGAGGCAAGGATAGCATTCCTGTTTCCTTACAGAGGGCTGCGTCACTTCAGCTACACAGGGAGACATGCATGGAGAGGGCAGGCTAACCTAGTAATGGGGAGTAGTCTGATAAAAGACTCATCAGAGTCGGTCTTAAGGTCAGTTTTCCACAATTTCTGCTTTTCCCAGTGTGGCTGTCTGTGTGAGGGCTGAAACACTGAGGAATAGAAATGACTTGCTGCCAGCTGCCATTTTACCAGAAGAGTGAAAGGCAGTCCCAACAGAAAATTGCAATGGTCCCTGAGGCACAACTTTGAGCTTGGTTTTGTTTCCTGCTCTTCCACTGACTGAAGAAGTTACATGGTGTTCAAGGTTGGGAACCAGGATTCCTCCCTGATGGGCCATCAGGCCTGCTTCCTTCTCTATTTTACTAGGAAAAGATATTTGAGTTGCCTAGAGGATCAAACCTCTCTCTCCCTCTCTGCCTCTTCAACACCCATGACTACCCCACTCACTTGGGATGTTTGGGGTTCTGCCTTAACATACACAGACCTCATGGCTGAAGTCTGCCTTTTCAAATAATTAAGTAACCCCCAATTTTTTTGCAGGTTACCTTAACCTTTTGCTCCATATCCAAACAGCCAACCATCTTGTTAGATGGAGAACACTGCCATTTTAAGGCCCACTTTCTTGGAAAGCTTTAGTAAAATCAGAAACAGACTTACTCAGTGTTTCATATTGTTTTACTAATGAGGGGCTGTAATTCACTCTACGGCTTTAGAAAGCAAGGCCAGGGAGTTCAATCTGTGATATGTATGCTCTAAATATGAGGGAAACCAAACCTGATAAGCAAATGCAAGTGAGCCAGAATCAAAACCTGCAGATCAAAACACTTTTGGGGAAATTTAAGTGTTATGGGAATATAGATCTAAATCTTCCAGGTGGCTTTTCTTTCTTTTCTGATAAGCTGAGACAAATGCCTACATCTAAAAGTCTCACATCTTTCAAATGCCCTAAGCTTGGAGCAGCTCTGAGTTCCATGGTGGGAGCTGGGCTCCATCCAAAGATATGTGAATACTCTGCTCATCTACAAACACATTTTCCTGCACTGACTCAACCTGGGGCTGTGTTCAGCATAAACCACCTGATGTTTATATGAAAAGGTGCAGAACACTGCCTTGAGCTCACTAGTGAGCTGTGAGCTATAAGACTGATTCCCTGTTAAGCCTTTGAACAAGCTACAACTTACAGCACTGGCTTGAGGGTGATGGGGAGAGAAGCTGTGAAAAATGTGTTGCTCCAACTATAGAATACCCAAACTGAGATCCAGAGATGTATTTCTAACTTAGTCCATCAAACATGGAGCAAAGGACTGAACCTCAGGCCAGACAAGTTTCACAAGCACCAATGATTTAAGATCTGGACTAAACAACAGACAATAATGTCTTCATGTATTTGGAAAGATGAATACCAGTTTCAGGAAGGATGTTGGCAAGGAGCTGCCAAGAAGCCAGACACATCACACGTGGTTTGAACAGCAGCTGTTGTTGAAGCATCTCAATCAACATTTTCTTTAACACAGTGTCCTTGTGTTATCATCCAGGAAGGAATTCTTGAAGCAAAAATCTTTTAGAAATACTCAATTTTATTAAGGAAAGGGGTTCCACTGGAAAATGTTGATAAATTTGTTCATTTCTTCTAAATTTTCTTGGGAAAGGTAACTTATTTTTTAACTCAAAAAACCAAAACCAAACCAAACAAATCCCAAAACACCAGAAAATGTTTTTACATTTTCAGTTATCTAGCAAAGCATTTACCATATTTTTGAGAGATGCCAACACTTCTTTTGTCATCTCAAACTCTTTTTAACCTTTGATGAAAAATTGTAGCTTGCCAGGTGATTTCTAGCTGGAGACCCCATCAAGAACAAAGCAGTAAAAAATTTACCAGCCTCAAGAGCAGAAAAATAATAAATTAAATGACACCAATATGTCCAGTAATTACTTGCAATCACCCTTCTCTTTGTTTTCCTCTTTAGTAGCCAGGCCTTGCTTTATTAATTTAATTACAGCTCTCTAACCTCAGGTGGTTGCCATGTATGGGTCTGGGTGGCAAAAGGAGCAGTGTGCCAGAGAGATTCCCCCAGACCTTAATTTTAGTGGTTCAAAGCATGGCATCTTATTAAATAATAACTTAATTGCCAGCAGCTCCAGAGCTTTTATAGATCAGAAGTTAATTTTTATTTTCTCTCCCTTGCAGCAAACATGCCTCCCTGCAGTCACGGTGTGGTGGTGACCCTGGCTGGAGGGAAATGATGTCTCAGAGTTTTGGGGAATAACTTCACTCATTTTAATTTCAGTGGCTTGGTAATTATAAAAATCTTTTCCCACCCACATTGTTAATTTTCATTAAAAACTGTCAAGGGTAATCAATCCTCAAGCTTGTATTTGAGGACCTTTTATAAACTGCCTAAACCATACTGCTCCAAAATGCCACAGCTTTTATTAACACTGGAGGAACCGAGACTCCAACCAGAAAGGCAGTGAGGCCTCCCAGGTCCTCAGCACTGTAGAGGAATTGGCCTTTTAGTGAGAACGGTAAAATGCACCCTTTTCACTCTGTCTTGCTCAACCTAAACAACTGATGTCATCTCATTCATCAGGATACTGAAAATTATATAAGCCCATCATTTACCCTCAGTAAAAACAGATTGAGTCTGGCTATGCAGCCTGAGTTTACTTCAATATTTAATGACTCATGTGTTGCATTTTATTTCATCTGCAGTAGTTTTCTGCTTCCTTATTTATTACAATCATCTTTATTCCCTGTGGTAGCACCTTGCAGTCAGACTGTACTCCCAGCAGCTTTGAGGGGATAAAGAAGCCAGCTCCAGAGCTGTGATGATGTGAACAGAGAAAATGAGAGGGCAAAGGAAAGACAAGATGGATGAAGAGCAAAGGAATGGCAATTGTGCTGGTCCACCTCTTTTACATAATGAAGTAGAGGATTTTTCAAGGTCCTTTTCCATCCTATTTGTGATGGTTCCACTGTCCATACTAAACTTGTACGTGAGGGTCTCAGAATCTTCATGACACTTTGCCTTACTTCATTTCTGTGAGATGCAGCAGGACTCTCACCCTGTTATATGGTGGGGAGCTGTGCACTGCTCCCCATCTACCTGAGGTACCCCAGATGAGTTTAGGAGTGGTGTTCCTGCAAGTGGGGAGGAGAACTCTAAGGAAAGTCTCCAGGCAAAGAAATTTCTGGAACAGATGGCAAATGTAAAGAAGTTGTCAGGGTCACTGAAACAAACAGCAGCTTTGCGCTAAGAAACTTACCCTGTGTAATATTTTAAATCTAAACAACTAACATGAAATCATGAGGATGAAATCAAAGGGCTCCCTTCTAGCTCAGAAGGGGAAACTGGGATTGGTGTCAGGGTCTGCTTAAGAGATTTCTGGTGAAAGAGGCTCTCAACAGTAATAAATCCTGTGCAAGGTTAATTGCCACACAGAGCCAGAGCTGAGCCAGTCCCATCCAGCTCTGAAGTTTCAGCTGCTCTCTTCCTTAAAGGAGGAAACCTGTCACATCTGGCACATAAGGATACATAGTGCCAAGGTGAAAGGGGCAGAATATAGCAAACTGTCCCCTGAGAAGACAGGCCTGGAGACAGAAACTTGTCCTTGAGAAGCATTTGGAAAGTTGGTTTGCTGTTGATATAATTTTTGGGACGGATGGAAATCACTCAAGACTTGCTATGAGATTGATGTTCTTGTCTGCCAGCAGGGGATCCGGGTGTGGGAACTGCTGAGACAAACAGGATCATAGAACAGGTTTTGCTACATTTGAAAACAGTTTTTGTCTTTCTTTTTTTTTTAATCTCTGCACCATGTAGTTCACTGGTGTAATAAATTCAGCCAAAGCATAAAAACAATGCTAGATAATTTGGGTGCTCTAGATAATTTGGGTTATATGTTTGAGGACCTAGTGTATCAACATGGGGAGATCGTGGTCTGAGAGATTCCTGCACATCACCCAAGCTGTGATCAACATCCAAAGGCAAAAGTCAACTCACATCTTAGAAAATAAGGTACCTCCTCTGTTAAGAGTGCTGTTACACCAATTCATCCCCTGATTATCATATCCTTACCCACATTCCAGGCTCACATTCCTCCTCCTGGTAAGAGCTCTCCTGTGGACTTTTGCAGGGCTAGTTCAGCTCACTAAGATGAAAATCAACTGTTTCACCAGCTTTTGCCACTACTAGGTAGAACAGCTTTCTGCTACCCAGCTAAATTGCTGTAGGCTTCTGTGGCAATGCTGCTCGAGGCTGTGGCTCCATGAATGTTTCTTTTGGCAGCTGGGTGAGATGAGGTGCCTCTGCTTGAGCTCACCATGCTGCTGGTGCACTTCTTTCCTCTGATGAAGAGCTGAAATGGGCTGTGAGGAGGTCACGTTTTCATAAACACTGGACAGCAGGTAGTAACTCTTACACAGTCATGCAGTGTAGTTTGGATGATGTGAAATAGCAACTTGTTACCTGCAAAACTGCCATTTTTCCCTATATCTCTCAATGATAAAGGCTAAATGGATTATGGTGGAAAACTAAATAAAGGCTTCCTGTGATTTGGTCAAATCATCAGGCCTGTGTGTACAAAGCAAAAAAAAAAAAAAAAAAAAAAAGAGAAAGTACCCTATGTTTGAGTAGCAATTGCTTTTCAAAAATCTGTGATTTGTTCAGTGCCTTGAAAGTAGAAAATACAGAGAAATCAATCACAAGAAAATTCTTTCAAACAGAACACATATCATGAAGAATTTGACCACTTCAACTGATAAATGTAAGCAGCCATAAGCCATTGATTTTATCTGTGTTCTTGACTAGAATGATCTTAACTTCAATGTTATACGTTGCAGTCAGGCTTGCAGAATCCTTAATGGCTAACAGACAGCCTGACCTGGAGAAGAAATTAAGCATATCTCCAGTGTCCATATGCTCCTGGTTCTCCTAGAGACTCTGTGTATGTCTGACACTCACACACCTTTGTGCAAGAGATGAGATTTTTCTTCTCTCTTATTTTGGTTGACTGATTTGCCAGAAGGGAGGAAGAATTCTCTGTAGGAAAACGTTTTCTCAGTAAAGGAGGATTAATTAATGTTAGCAAGAAGGTCATATTATTTAGATCAAGATCAATTTGTGGTGTCTTAAGGGGGAAAAATGTGCAACTGTATAAAAAGCAGAAAAATCCACCCCTAAATATAATCATCCTCAAACAGAAGATGGAAGATTTTGCTGTATGAATTTTAAAAGATTCTGTTGACTTTCAAAGTCTACTGTTTAGGAAACTCAAACTTGTGAAAATGAGATTGAAAAACTGTTGCTGAAGTCTATTTTTTCCAGTGAAGGTCAGCTTGTGTATAGAGGTTTACTTCAGAAGACAAACTAGTGCCTTGAATCTTAGAGAGGCAGGTGATAATATGGTATAAATGGGCCACCTTTAGAACCAGGATTCATTAAAATATGACTTTACAGGATTTATGTCTATTTGTCATAGATGAATTTAGAAACTGTATTGTGTCCTTGCTGAGAAGGGGTATGATTTCTGTACAAACAGAAATAAAAAAGGTCTGCCAGGGACAGAGCTTCCATATGTGAGTGCCCACTGTATTTCACCTTTATGTCACCTGGAGCTGCCTGGAAAGGTCTGTCCCAGCTCAGAAGGGAGGAGATAAGAGCAGATAAAAGCTCTGTGTCACCAATGATTCTGTGCTATGGAGGAAGCAGCATGGCCATAGGCACAAGATAGACTCTCAAATTCTTCATTATACCTTTCAATGGCATAGTTGGAACTAATAGTGGCTGCTGTCTTGATTAAATCTGAGCAGCCTTTGGGGTTGTCTGGCTCTGAGATCAGTCCTGTACAGCATCATGGCACACAGCTGCATATCACCCTGGGTACTTTATATTTCACAATGTTCCCATGAAACAGGAAAAAAGAAAAGAAAAAAAGAAAAAAACCTCAAACAACAACACATTCTTCAAAGCAGATTAAAGGTAAAAATCAAACCCAAACAAATTGGTTAGTGACACAAGTTATGTTTTTCTGAAAGAATCGGTCTTTTAGTACAAACTCTAAAATGTAGGAGGAAAGGAAGAAAGCCCCAACCAAAGTGATGTAGAAACTAATAGACTGATGTGTTTAAATGAACATGTTACCAGGACTTCAAGATAAAGAATATTTAAAGATCCACTTTTGTCTTGACTGAAGGATTGACCCCGTAAATTTATAAATATGCAGATTGACTGGGTTACTCACTGGAATGAATACGAAATGGATAGTTCTCAGTTTTACTCATTTGGAGAGTTATTAGTGACTTTTAAACTGTAGATTGCTCCTAAACACCCAGTGCAGATAATAAACAGAAAGTTAAAAAAAATTATTTGTCTTGGTGTTTACTCTAGAGAAATGGGAAAAATCCCATTCAAATACAGGGAATGAATATGGAAAAGAGGTCTAAAATTGAAATTGCAGTATAAAAGAAAGTTATATATAGTTCATTGACAAAGTCATGGCATGGGCTGAAAATAATGCCTTAGGTGGATTAAATATGCTTGGGTTTTTAGGATGTTTTGGGATGGTATAACCAATTTACTGGGCTGAAAAAAGATGCAAATAATTATGTTTGGGTAAAGCATAAAGTCATGTGAGATAAGATAAAAAATCTTATAAATTAACATCAGTTTACTAAAATCATCACTTTGCAAAGGCTGCAGTTAAGAGGAATCCCAATGCAATGCGGAAGAGTGAAACATACCAAGGAGCTGGAGCTAATCAAGATATTAATGAAAGATCTGAGAAAAGCAGGGAGTAGTGAAATGACAGAGTTCGTAGTAGCACAAAACTTATTTAGATTTTACCACCCTGAAGTTGATGGTGCAGATAAATAGTTGTGGATGGATGAAATGGAGAGGCTGAATAATAAAATGGTAAATGAAATTCAGTGTTGCTAGGTGCAAAATAATATACAACAGGAACAATAACTCCAGCTATCTATGTAAGTTAGATCTAAGCTAGTCATTACAGATTTCCCTGAAAACACTCCCCCTATGCTTGGCAGAGGTCAAAAGTATCAGTCAAATCAAAGTATAGAAATGTCTATGAGAAATTATGAGGAAAATGGTAAGAAAGGGGCAGAAAATACCATTAATTCAGTCTCTAGATCTGGGCTGTGCCCACATTTCCTGTCTACAATACAATGTGAGCCTAGGGATGACACAGTTCGGGTATATGGACCAGGACCAGTCTGTTCAAGTGTTGTGCTGGGATCATGAATTTCTCTGAGACAAAACTGAAATATGACCTCAGGGACAGGAAAGAGGCATATGAAGGGCTGTCCCCTCTCAACACCTGGCTGAGATAGTAGAGGACTGTGAATGCCATGAAAGGCTGCTGGCCCTCACGACTGGCTGCTGACCCCTGATGGAGGCCAAGGGCTGGAGCGTGGTCACCTCTGGTGTGGTACAGGGGGGAGGTTTGTTTGTCCCACAGCTCCAGCTGCTTCAGCTGCAGAGCAGATTGCTGTTATTTAGCTTTGGTAAATTCTTGACTTTGTAATATTCAGATTATGCAGCCAGCTGCATTATAGACTATTAGGCCAAAGCTGCTTCTCACTTGCTGTAGTTCTGCTATAATAAATATTCATAGCTTCATTACAGGCTATGGTTTTCCAACCTACGTACTAAGGGATTATTGGGAAGTTTTGCTTTAATGATGCACAAAACCTGTAATAGTCCTTTCAGCGTCTTATGCAACAATATGTTTGCTTCTTCTAAAAGCTAAATAACTCTTGTTTTGAATGATTTAGTAGCAAACTCACTTAGTCACTGTGCTGTGGTTCAGTGATCTGCAAAATTTTCTTTTTAGAAATACAAACCCATTATGTAAATACTAAGGAGCATCTTCAGGAAAATTAACTTCAATTTGTTTTTGTTGGGTTTTTTTGTTTATTTCAAATTTTATAAGCTTGAGATCACTCATAGAGCCTTTTCCTCCCTTAAAATATTCAAAGTAAGATTGTTAGCTGACGCAAATAATTGATAAAAGTTTTAGCCGTGAAGCACTGCTCAAAGTGAATTTTATATCTCCCAAAAATAGAGGATAGAAGAAAAGGGGTATGGCCAGCAAATCCCTGAGGAAGGATGTTTATTTGATTAGGAATTGTGGCTTCACAGCCTGATCAACTTCTGTTATTTGGTCCCTCCATCTTCTTTCTTCTGAGTTTCCTACTTCTGAATGTCTTCCATCTCAAACTGTTTTCACCTGCAGAAGGGAGGGATCTAAACTTAGTACTTTTTCAAAGATGTGAGAATTGATTTTTCTGTATGTCCAGCTTCTTCCACAGAGGTATTTTGATTCTCTCTAGCAGGTTTATATACTTGTGGGATACAGTCCTTGCTAAACAATTTTCAATGCCAGAAAAAAATTACCTTGTCAAGGATCCTCACAAGTTTAATGACAATAAAAGCTTACACTGAATGAATTTCAAGGCTTAAAAATACCCTCACTGGGAGGACTCTGTTAAGGGAAAGATTTTGACCTTACAGAAATGAATAGGTTGGGTATCTCCTAGCATGTACTAACTCCAGGGTTCATATTTCCCTAAAATAGACACCTAAAGCCAAGAAAACTTTTTCTAAAAAAAGCAGTTGGGGGAGATTGAGATACTGACTGAAACTATTTTTCACACAGTGGCATTTATTGAGCTATTAAGTCCATGTTATGAAAAGTCAAGTCATTACAAGAGCGGTGCTGTGCTGATAAAAATAAAATGTGTGAGAAGTGGCAATGGCTGGGGAGGAATGTCACATTCTGGTTTATTTTTCCCATTCTAAACATCACAAAAGTAAAGTGTTTAATTAATTGTTTGCTCTGCATTTAACAACTTTGCATTAGTTCATTTGCTTAAGTGCAGCAGCAATCAAGAACACATTAGCTAATGCTGCTGCTCAGCAAGAGGGGAGGCTACAGGCAGGTGCTGGGGTCAGTGTGTGCAGAATCAGGGGACCATCAGTCTCCTCCTGTGTTAATTTGTCTGCAGGAGTTTTCCAGAGTCACAGCGGCACAGTTGGAGTCACCAGCCATTTCCAGCTGGAGCATTGAGGGTTTTTATGAGTAGATCCAGCTGGAAAAGGTCTGAAGTCAAAGAAGTGTATACTGACGAGTGACACATTGCACTGCCCTCCTGCCAGTCTCTATTAATTCTGCTGCATGCTTCATCCCCTGCCAAGAAGGATGGTGAAAAAAATGAGGGCACTGTGCAGGAGCCATGGAGATTTGAATTAATTTACTTCTCTTCCCTAAACTCCCTTGAACAAATAATTCATGGCAAGATTTGAAAAGGAACATGAAGGTATGGTTTCAAACTTTCAAAAGAAGGTTTAAAAGAAGTAATTGAATTATCCTCATTTGGCTTCACTTGGACCAAGGCTCATAGTCTCACACAATTTTCAGATGAATAATATGAGACATTGAGACTCATCTCAGGTCTGCCAGATGCATTGCAAATGAAGTTTATGAGAACTCTGTGGGAAAGAACCTTTAATATGGGACCAAGAAATCTTAATTGTCAAGGGATTTTTCTCAGAGATTTTCTTTTGATTTTTTTTTTTTTTGCTTTCATCAGGACAATGAAGAATATTTTGTTTTTTTTTGGATACGCATATTCCAGATACATCTCCCCTAGAGAGGCCAGCTGGGGAGAAGCTGACACTTACTTGTCCAAGGTTTACCTCAGTCATCCAAATCATGAGCTATGGTGAAAATTTAAGCTCCTGTTTAAAAGCAATGAGATGTGTTTGAGAAGTGAGGAATTAACATTAATGCTACCCCCATCAACTGAACAGCAGTAACCATCCACATATATACTTCAAGTTCATTTTAAATATGACACAGGTGCCTTGGCTTGAACCACCACAGGAGGGCTGTACATCACATTTGCTGTGTACAGGACGAAGGCCTGTGTAACGCTAAGATGAAGAAAATGCTCTGTATTTTCATCCAGATATCTGTGTTGGGGAACTTTGGGTCAAATACCAATGTATTCTGATATTTTATAGCTTTTCTTTTAGGTCCTTTGCTTGAGTGTAAAACTATCCCAAAGCAGTATCCCAAGTCTGTGGTGAGACCAACAGGAAGAGACCCTGGAAAAGGGTCCAAAGAGATCTGAATTAAACTATTGAGACACAGGAGCTGAATGATACATTTGAATACATCAAACTGACCTGGTAAGCAGAAATCTCTTTTTTATAATTTTCCCTCCTCTCCATTCTGGGTAGTTATATACCTCTAAAAGCACGTTTAATCTTGGCCAGTTAGACTTGCTAGCATTCAGCACTTAAAAGGCATTTTCTTTCTTTTTTTTTGTTAGTTTGTTTTTAAAGAATGGTATTTGTTGATGATAATAGCCTTCTCAACCCAAGAGGATCTTTTTGAATTAAAACAGACAAAGGAAGGGATCATTAAGAACAAATACAAATTTGATTTTTAATTTTCAGATACTTAAACCTTAATTTATTAATTCTTATTCCCTGCTGTGCTTTAAATAATTGTGCTACATATATCTGCTCTTTTTATCTGATCACAGTGACAGGCACAGGTGACTGCAAGAGAAAACTGTCTGGAGATGCAGAAGAGAAAAAAGGTTTGTAACAAATTCAGAACACCCCCCCCTTTAAAAGTACAGTGAAAATCCAGGAACACTTACTGAATGCAAACCATGACAAAACACTCTCTTGCTCCTACAGTCTTGCAAGTGAAACATGTATTTGCAATCATCATGTCTGTTCCCTTGCACCACCTCAGGACTCACTCTTCCTGGAGCTTTAATGGCTCATGCCCCTTTTTGCAGAGGTGCTGTTGGGTTAAACTGTTGGCTGCAGGCTGCTGTCTCTGCAGGGGCTGCAGCACCAGGCCTTAAAAAAACCCTGTGTCAAAGCTTTGGAGCACCACGCTGCTTTTGGCATGTATGAGGAAGAGGAAGGAACACCTGGATGATCAATTCACCGCCTCAATGCCACACCTTGCACCTCCCGCTGCCACTCTTCATCCCCTCATCTCTTTCCCTTTCTGCAGCAGGAATGGTCTGACCCAAGTAACCTCTTGGGTTGTAACCTCTTGGTTACAATATTCAGCTTTGCCTACATTTCAGAGAAGTGGCCTTTCCACTCACCACAGCACAGCAGAAACAGGGGCTTCCCCTGCAGCTCCCAGCTCTTGGCAAGGAGCTGCATGGAAATCACCAGTGACAATGTCTACTTTGGGTTACCTGATCATCCCACTGCCTGGCCCAGCTCTCTCACAACAAAGTACAGAAACATTCTACATACAAATCTGCCATTTGAAACATCTATTCTGGGAGCCAGAGCAAGATGCAAGACTTTTGGTACCTTTAAAAAAAATAAATTAAAAAGGTATTTTAAAATATTTTACAGCATTTAAACACCTGTCATTCTCAAATTGGTAGATAAAAAAGCACAGTTGTTGATTAACTGTACCACTGCAGAAGTTAGTTCTGCAAAAGCATGTAGACTGGGCAGTTGTGAAATGTTTTTTGATTTAAAAGGCAGAAGAAGCAATACAGAGCTTCACTGCTTAGCTGTAATGTTGATATGCTTCAGTCTCTAAAAGCTTTCAGAATTTTTCTAGTTTGTTACAAAAAGCCCTGCACCTGGCTGTCATAAATGACTGGAAGAGAGGAGCCAGGGGTGGAATCCTGTCAACAATGATGCCAATAGAAAATTCCGAGATGGGTTGCTACCATACACAAAAATATGATCCTGACCTCCAGGGCTGCTATCTTCCTATTTAGCATCCCTATTTACATTTCTATTATTTTTCCATTATTTATTCAAAATCCATTTCAAACCCATGTCAGCTAGGGGAAAATCTGGGCCAAAACTTTACAGCAGGACTGCCTAGCATAATTTCCTTAAGTTTTCCTTATTTCTTTGCTTTAGATCAATAAAGTTGTAAGATGAAATGCAGCCGAGCTCTTCAAAAGCTAATGGGAATCTGCCAGGAGGTGCAGGTTGTTATCTCTCTCTCCAGTGCTGCTGCTGGCACAAACCCACAGCTTGCCCCAAAATGACATTGGTAGAACAGGGTCAATAAATTCCATGCTCACCAGCCTGGAGGGGATCTCCTGCTCGCTTGCCTATAATGCACGTTAAAATCTTTAACAGGATTTATGTAAAGCTGAGTCCTCAGGTAAAATGTGTGAGTTGGACTCTGGTTTATCCTTTTATGTGTGAGTTGCTGGCATGCAGAGTGTAAATAGCCAAGGAGGGGATATATCTCTGAAAGGACTGCACAGTCCCATTCCTGGTTCAGTCCACTGCTCAAATTGCAGTGATCCCAGCTCAGGCATCCTGCTGCTCCCTGGGAGTACCCAGGCATTCATCAGATCATCAGAAATTACCTTACATGTCTCCCAGCTGGCAAGGACCTGTGTTTATGGCAACAGTCAGGATAGCAAACTTACAAGGACAGCATTTCTACAGTGAAGATTAGAGCCTCAGTCAAAAATAATGGACCATAATATTCCAAACTGCCCATTGGTTCAAACAGAGGGTTGGCAGTAAAAATACTTTCCAGTGTCCTGTGTACATCAGACCTGTACAGTAATAACCTTGTAAAAAAGAAACATTTAATGAAGTAGCTGAATAAAGGATGTATATGGTACCCATGGAAGCCAGTGGGAAAATG
This sequence comes from Sterrhoptilus dennistouni, assembly GCA_013397095.1. Lineage (NCBI taxonomy): Eukaryota > Metazoa > Chordata > Aves > Passeriformes > Zosteropidae > Sterrhoptilus > Sterrhoptilus dennistouni. The sequence goes on from VWZU01017706.1 coordinate 716,257, forward strand.
CCCCTTGATACCACCAAGGTCTGGACCTTCAGTTGTGTCTCACATTATCACGAGGACAGCACACAGAGCTTGATCCCAGAGACAGATGCAGTTTTCAGTAAGGGTAACAATAATTTTTCTATTGCCTCAAAGGTGACAGGCCATAAAAATCAACAGCTTGCACCAAAGCCGTAACAATGTTTAAAGTGAAAGAACTTCTGTTTCTTTTGGTGGACATTGGTGTTTTACCTATTGCTGGAACAGGAGAGTGTGAGGACTCCCAGTTTCCTTCCGTAACTGTGCCTCAGAATCTTTTCTCAGCTCAGAGGGCACCATTTTTTATTTTTGCTCTGAGTCACACAAAATGTTATGAGTCAGGCCTGGGGCAGATGAAGACAACAAATACTCAGTTTTAATGGTGTCTCTTGTGGGTTTCTTCTGAGAAATCCCCCATCTGCTCCTTATGGCAAATCCCTTACCTAGATTTTATTCTGCCAAAGCCAATGATGAAGAAAAACACTTTTCTTCAGAGTTTCCTGCTCTCTCTACTTGCTTTTTGTTACAAACTAAATAATTGTGGTACATTTTCCACAGCTGGAGCACTTGTTGTCATTTTGCAGGAAACTCAAACGACTCTGAGGAATTGCTGTATCACAACAACAGCAGCTGTGTTCTCAACTAACACACAAGTGTCAGAGGCTTTGACCAAGCACACACACACAGCATGATACCAGAGATCTGCAGGTCTGATACATCATATTGCTGCTTTTAGTAGTGAATGAGCTGCTTGATGTAGCTCTCTGCAGCACGTCCCAAGCAGTGCATCAGAAAATCCTTCCAGTGTGTTGAAGGCAGCATTGTGCACCCACAATGTCTCTCTTCAGGAAGAGCTGAACCCTTCATTTCATCCATCAGTAGAAGAGAGGAATGAGTTGCTTCACATCGCTGCAACTTTCTGCCCTCTAATCAAAATGTTTGGAAGTTCTGGGAGCAGGGATTGCCTTTACTGCCTGTGACCAGAGTTAGCATTAACTGTAAAGACTTTCCAGTTGAGAGAAGTAAAGAAATCCACAGTGGAGCCAATTTTCACAATGGAGTTGACAGAAGATGACAGCCCATAATGAGGAGCTATTGTGATATCTATCAGTATGGCAGCAGGCTCCTGGATAGGCTTCTGAGCATTATTATAATACAAATCACTCATAGGAAGAGAAGGTATCCCACATGGGATTGTCCTGGGCTGGGATCACAAAGAGCCTCTGCCCACATTGCTCATGTGGCACTGCCTACCCAAGTGAAGACCAAGTCTGCCTGTACTATGACACACTCAACTGCCAGGTCAAGCTCTAAATTATCTGCTAAGGATGCTGCAAAGATCAGGATGCCACAAATGCCAACTGGGCAGCTGCTGGCCCAACCAGACCCCATGATCAAAAGTTTTGTTACCTGAACTGATGGTGGACCTCATCATCACAACGGCCCTCGGTGGATGGACTAGGTAAATGATAGTAAAACAGTGGCACTGGTCTCCAGGGCTGCATCAGAGACAATAAAGGGACAGCAACTATGGCCACCAAACTGTTCCTCATTATTCAATGGGTGGTGCCCATGAGCTCTATTCAGTGTTGGCTGCCATTTTTTTGTACAAGCCTAATTTTCCTCTACAAATTTTTGGTCAAGACAGTATAAAACTCACACGTGGCACAAACTTCTTTATATTTGAGGTGTAGTCTGAGGTTGAATTGTGTAGGATAGGCTAACTTCAACCACATTTTTGCTGTTGTAGTGTCATTTGGATGACATAATGCTGGTAAAGATAATTAAATCTGACACCTTCAGTCCTGCAATAGCTTTTTTATTTTTCTTTTTTAATTATTGTCTTTGAAACACCCATATGAATTTTGTTCAGTTTTTCATGGAGAACAGGAAGTCTCTAGTGAGGAGAATCCCAGCATGTTTGGTGTACATTTCAGAGGCAGATGGCAGCTTCAGAGCAGAGATTTTGTCTGTAAAAGTATTGAGGAAACAAAACATCCCATGAACTCAAACACACTTAAACAAAAACCGATGAAAATCAAAGCAACAGGTTCTTGGGAATGTGCAGGGTACTAATGAGCATTATATATCAAAGAGCCAAGGGTAGAGTCTCCCTGAGTCTGACAGGCTGTGACTGCCAGACCTACAGCTGCCCTGTTGATGGCAGCTGAGGGAGTACTCGAAAGAAACGGCAGCGCCATTTTCAGAGTTCCCAGTACTGACTTGTGCCCAAATATTCTAGTTATTTCAGCCTAAATAATGCCAAATTGATAAAGTTTCCATTTACAGAGAGATTAATCAAATTCTAATGCATAGCAAATGCTGAAAGTTAAAAATAGATTGCAAAATTCAATGGCAGCATCTCCTGTGCCAGCAGGAAGTGTGACACGGGGTGCTACTGTCGTGCAGTTCTGGAGATGAAGCCATGCTGTGACACCCTGCACCACATAAGAAAATGAGGCAAGGCACACAAGAATTATTGTCCTCCACAAACACCACAGTTTTTATGGAAACAATTTTTTATGGAAAAGGACAAAATTGACAAGGGATAGTTAATTTTGTTTCAGTCAAAAGTCAATTTTATATTTTTTTTGTATTTTATATTTATGCATACCCATTTTTTTTCTTCTGAAAGAGTTTTTAATTGAGTATTTTTCTTGTATTGGTTATGAATCATCCCAAATGAAAGAACCAAAATTATTCTCCCCTGTCCTAAGCCCATACTGCTTTGAATTTTGGTAAAACTCCAAGTCTGAAAATCAGAGTGGTGATCAGCTCAGTGCATGCTCATATACAAACAGCTTTGAGAGCTACATGCTTAGAGAACACCAAAAGCTGGAAAATAGCAATTTACATAAGGTAGGGTAATACAGGATCGTGGCATCTCTCTTCTCTAATAGAACTGGAGAGTCTCTTCGGATTTGTAGTTTTGAAGAGAATGGGAAGGGGCTGTGCCATATGTCCCTGCCAGGCTTCACTTTGTTAGAGCTTCCTCCTCTCTCAACACCTCCAGTTTTGTCTGCTTTTTCAGCAAAGGACAATTAGTCTTCAAATTATAACAACCCCATTACAAAAACAGCAAGCCTTTCTAGGGGAGACAAGAGCAGCTCAAACCCTGCCATGCAGGGAAAAGCAAATATCAAGGTTTCTTTCTAGACTTCCCCTCCCACCCTGTGGAATCCTGCTGCTACCTCCAGTTTTAACCTCTCTGCCTTTCCCTCAAGAGGTTCAATTACTTTCATCTTTGTGTTTACAGATCTCACAATGACCTGTCACAACATGAGCTCCCAGCAGCAAAAGGAAAGATGCTGATTTAGACTGGGGGTGGCTGAAAGCTCACTCCTTTTATTCTTCTTTCAAATCCCATTGAAAAGAAGAAGTAAGAGTTTTCAGAGAGAGAGGTAAGACCTCCTGGGCTTCCCAAAATCCAGCTGTATGTAGGTGCCTACTTCAGAGCAGTTCATCTGTATTTTACCAAGAATCCTATGATTACAAGTACTTTATGAAATAAATAAGAGCAATCCTGCTATCCTGGAATAAAATTTAATGATCAGGTAGCAGGCAATTTTATTTAATTGCCTTGCAGGAGGGAGGTCTGCAGGTCTAAAATGTGATTATGTTGATATACATGGCCTATGCTATTTCTATCACCTTTCAGTCATTTGAATCTTAATGGCTCAGTTTTCACAAAGCCACACTGAGATAAATAGAAACTTATTTATGCTGGGTAGGGAGGGATGGCTGCAAAAGTCACCCCAGAGTCCATGTCCTCCTGTTTGCACTCATGCTGAACAAAAACTCCTGAAAAATTACACAGAGGAGGTACAGAAATACCTTCTCCTTCACTTATTTCTACTATAATGTTACCTTGCAGAAAATGTACCAAGACTTTTGGCATGTTCTGCCCGTTGGGCTGAGTTCATAGCCCAGCAAATGCTAAATTTAGAGTTGCAAAATGCTTAGAATGCTTTTTGTCCAAGGCATGATGCACGCTTAGATGAGAGTTCCCAGTGCTGCAGTGAGCACTTCATCCAAAAAAAAGGGCAGGGATCCATTGTAGCATTGCTCTAGGCAACACTGATCTAGGATATGTGAGAGGTTCTTGGCTAAAGGATTTAAAATGCAGAAGCCTGCCTGGACACAAACAGAACAAAAGAAGGCACCAGTGATGAACTGCTAACACAAGTGGTCAAAATCCTGGTCTCCTAACTGCAGGAAGCTCAGCAGGAGATAGGAAGGAAGGATAATGTTATCATGTTTTCAGTGCACAGATCAAATGAGAAGTGCAAAACCCTTTTAATAGAAACAATTATGATTGTGAATTGGTATGAGAAAAAAATGTTAACCACTGTCATTTCAAAACATTATCGGTTAGTTCAGTTTTATTTATTTTGTTAAAAGGCAATCTGCAGATAGAATTTTGATAGAATGGACAATAAAACTTTAAGTCAGTCACATTAAAATAAGTATTTTAAACTTTTATTTATTCAATGAAAAATGCTTTTCATGTAGAAGTTTTGTCAAGATAGACTAATTCTTGCTGAAAGTTTCACTTCCAAAGACACAAACATTTTTTTGGAATAGAATTTCTATCTCCCTTTAAAAACCCAAAAAGCTTAAGAAGAACATCACAGCAGTGTTGCTAGCAGTTGAGGTAATGTGCATAAAAGCGTTATTCTGTCTGATCTGTCACAACTACTTAGGCTGAGTCCCCTGAAAAGTGCTGTAAATTAATCTTTAGAAAAAACCCCACATATTACATGCTATGGTCTGAGTTCCTGGACTTCATTGCCAGTTCTCTTGATTTTTCAGGACACACATTCATTTTCATCAAAACACTTTTGAACTCCTCACAAATGTACCTGGAATAATTTGGTAGGTGTGCAATAGGCCTATTTATTTGCTGCCTACCCTAAAGGCTGCTGAAATAAATGAGAGGTTTTCTATTGATGTCCTTGGGCTCTGGCATGAGCCTGTGCAGGGGTGGCATACTTGAAAATGGTGGTGTTAGAAAGACTGGCAGATGAAAACCAAATTTGCTAGAGGTATCTAAGATGGGAGGTTATTTCATTGGGCAACTGAGTTATGAGACAGCAACAGAGAGCTCCTGCTGATTTATAAGTTGTAGATCTCTGTACTTCGCTGTGGGGACCCAGTTTGCTGCTGCCTATTAACTTACATAGTTCAATTTGCAAATAGGCAATGTAACATGTAAGTTATTTTGGGTGTGCTGTTATTCAATTTCCATAGCAAATAGAGCCTGGGACATGCATGAAAAACTTTCTGGGCAACTGCACACAAGCTTTTTGAAACTTTGGTTCTGCCTTGAGAGATGCAGGTGTCTGAGCGTCATCTCAAGGAAAGGATGAGATTTACAGCATTCTTTTTACAGGTGTTTGCTTAGAAAATAATATGCTAAGGTTGTTTCGGAGCTTCCTCAGCTTAAAGAATTTATGACACAAAGTGTATGTAACTTCAGTGCAAGTTTGGGGAAAATCTTCACATCCAACACTATAGAAATTTTATTCCTGTATGGACGTGCTTCCTTCTGTGGAAGTATTGTCTTTCCATGAGTGCATTTGAAGAAGTGTTAATTCAGATTCTCCTTAATCTATTTAAATAGTGACTCCACACCTCCTTGTCAAGACCTTTTATTGTATTCTGACTAACTCCTGTGGTTGCCATTAGACAGAAGATCTCATGTTTCCAGAGTGTGGATGATGCCCTGGAAGAGAGGAACCACTCTGATGCACTCTGAGCTGGGCTGTCTTCTCTCCTGCTGTCAGTCAACTCTCCCTGTGGCAATCCATATGGCTTCTCAATTGGAAAAGAAACACCAGGAAAATATTTATTCTTTCAATGTCTTAAAGCACAATTAGCTACCTAAGAACAAGCAGAAGCCAATTTCAGAATAAATTATCCTTGGAAGATCACAGACCCCATTTCAGTAACCTGTGCTACCTATGTTCATGAATGACTACCTGCCTGGAAGAACTTCCAGCCTTTTGCCATAAGGTAGCCAAATGGTGTTCCTGGAACCAAGCTGGCTATGGTAATAATCAGTGTGGTTCCCAGTAAATAATTCCTCCTTGCATACCAGACACACTGCAGATAAATGACTGTGATGCCAACAATGATTATGGAACTTGGAAAAAGATGAAACAAATTTCAGACCCCTGTGTCACACCCTTTTCCCAATATCTAGCTGGGATTATGCTCTTCATTCTGCAGCTGTGAAATGAGGCCCCCACTGCCTCCTTTCAGTTATTCAACTATGTAGCACAATATCTCACTATCAGCAAATTTTCATTAAGAATAAACTTTCCTTTTCTCAGCTCGGTTTTAATAACTTTCTCTGTCAATTCTCTCTCCAAGAGATAGGTCTACACTTCCCAGTTTTTCTAATATTTTCTTACAGATGCTTAGATTAATAATGATACTCTTTTAAACACATTTTCCCATTTAGAAATATTTACTGCCTGGAAATCTTACCTAGGCAGAATTTTAGGATGTAGGACATTTGTCCAGAATTTCTAGCTGCTCTGTACATATGCATGAGCACAAATGACCCAAACCATCTTGTGTTTCACAGTTTCTTCCTGATTTTATCTATTTATAGCCTGGAAATCTCAGCTTGAAATTTGAGAGTCCCATTCATCAGGCATAAGCTCCCATATAGAGTCTGCCACTGCACCAAAGATGAGTAAGCAGCCCAGATCAGATACAGCAAAATTTCTCAGCTGTGGGGTAGAGCTCAGGTGTACACAGAAGAGGCACCTAAGGCAGGGCTCTAGAAGAAGCTATTCTGTTGCCAACAATGAAGCATGACCTTTTGCAGGCAGGGAAAAGGTATCCAAGTCATGGATTTAATTTGGAGGGGGAATCTGTGAAGCATTGTATCTAGGAGAATCTGAGGCAAAATAGTATTTGCATCAGCTTCTACATCTCTGCTTTAGGTGAATTCTCAACAACAAGACTATTCTTTAATTCATCTCTTTCATCCCCGTATTTGTCATTCCCATTTGCCTTCTCTACTGAATTGATTCAAGCAAACCATAGTGTCTGAAGCATGTGCAGAAAAATTGCAGCATCTGTCTTTAAAGTGACCTGCTTTTCTTTTCAAGCAACTCTGTTCCTTACACAGACTACAGAGGCTCTTTGCTAGATAATGTAAAATGACACTAACTGGGCTATTTATATCACTGCAAAGTAGTACATGATGGGATAATTAGCAATGCTATATCTGCTGGAGTGAGCGATAACACTGTAACACGTTTTTGTGTTAAGCAACACAAACAACAATACCTGCAGGTTAAACAGCACCTGAGAAGCTGATAGGCCTCCTGCACTTTTATTTCCAGGAGGCAATAGCTACTGGCTTCACTCATTCCTGAGGCACAGCTGTGATGCTGTTGTATTTCTTCTTGCAGTACTTGCCCTCTGTGAAGGTAAGTGATTTTTGCAATCAGGCTTGCTTTGGGAATTGTGGGTATTCAAGACATTTGTGAACAAGGAAGGCTTAATAGATTTGTAGATCTGCTAACAAAACATCACCCTTGGATTGAAAAGACCAAGTGCTTGGCCAGTTGATCACACACTTTTATTCCTGGATGGAGACCAACAGCCTCTACTGTGTTTTGGCTTACATATTGCTTCAGAAATGTGTAAGACAGCCAGTCTTGACCTGAATCCACAAAAGTGTGACTGTGATCCATTTAAGCCCACATCTAGGCTGAAAGACTGTAACTTTGCTGATGAGAGCCTGTTTTTTTTTTTTTAAAGTATTAACACAGACACAGAGATCAAGAACTTGCTATGCTCTGATTCTGTGTATTTCAATGGTTAATCACGCTCATTAAAAAATGTTTGGTATGAATTTGCTCAATTTCAATTTCCATAAATTTTCCATCATGCCTTTCTCTGCAAGATTAAAAGACAATTTTGTATATTCTATTTTCTCTTAAGGTAGGTTACTAATGCAGCAATCATGGTTGACTCAGGTCCTCTTTGAGATAAGATCAAATTCGCTTCCCATAAATATTTTTCTCCATCCCTTGAGCTATGTTTGTGACTCCTCCCTACACACCCTGTAGTTTTTCAACATCCTCTTTAAAATGTCAGCACCAGAACTGGACATGTCATTGAAATATGCAGGAAATGTGTCAGCATCAGGTGAGCAGGGCCAAATAGGGAAAAAAATCATTGCAGTTCTTGTCTGCTGGTGCATCCAAGGAAGGCGTTCACCCATTATATCACTCTTGCAAAGTATGTTGAGTTGTTTTGTTGTTATGAACTATAAATATATCACACTAGTTATTAGTGTTCTGTTCCTGACTTTTTTAGATCAGTAATGTTACATTTCACTTAATGAAAATGGACTGTGTGAGATGGACCAAACTTTCGATGCAAAACCTGTAACTACCCTTCCTGATCTTTATCCATCAAATCACTGATGAGGAGCAATTCTATATTTACCTTCAGTCTACTGATGTGATACTCCATGGGATGGTGGACTAGGACTTCTACAGGCTTGTAATTCCCTGGTTCTAATGCAGAGATAATTCATGTTTCATGAAAAGACAAGAGAAATCCTATTTGACATTGGTAAAGAATAGCTTTATGATTGTGAAAAGAAACTGGAGAGTGATGTGTGCAACTCTGACACATTCTGATAATGTTCCCATGCTGTCCGCTAGTGAGAAATTTGCTACCTCCATAACTAGAATTTACCCCATCTGCAGCCTGCAGGTGTTTTGTGTTAGCAGAGATTCCTGCCACCAGTTTATCTGTATACCATAACCAAGTCCATCTAAAATAAGACAAACTTAGGGCTCAGGTATCTTATTTACTCATCAGTGCTTTGCTTTGCAAATTGTCTTTGTTCAGGCCAATGAGTTCTCTTCCTTATCTGGGGAAGAGAACAGCTGTACTACAAAGTGTGGAGGCCAATTTTATTTTTTTTTTTTTCCTATCAAAACTACACATGAAGACTGTCCTGAAAACCCTCTAGTGGTCTATAATAACATGAAGATTAAAAGGCTGTCTGTTGCATAGAAGCCATGGATTGCAGAGTGTTATCTTGAACAAAGCTGCTGCCACAAAGGTAGTGTCTTGCTGACTATATTATGCAGAGAATGGATGTCAAGCTTTAAAAGACTCATTGAACAGAAGTTGAGAGAAATGCAAAAAAAATATCTAAAGAATGTACCTTTCTAGCTAATTTAACATTTTTTGAAACTGCTGCTGTAGTTTTCCTCACACAAGATAGGTCATGTTACTGCTGCTGTTTTAAATAGCTTTGCAGAGGGTAGACAGGGCTTCGTAGTGATAGAAGGACCACCAAGGAAGTTAATGGAAATAACTCTTCTTCATCTGTTCTGATGCAAAGACTATCAGTAGTCTGCCGAGAAACTTGAGTACAGGTTCAGAACAAAGAAAAGAAAGTACTGCTTTATTAAATAAATAAAATTGTGTAGCTTATTGCTTCAGCGTGTCTGAGACACAAAAAAGATTTATGCTAATTCAAAATATAACCTAATACATATGAATGGAAAAATTAATGGAGGAAACTCGTTACAATCTGAAAATAAAACCATTCTCTGAAATGAGAAATCTCTAAATCATAAATATACAGAGTATATTTTAGAGAAACTGCACTGAAAGTTTCCTCTGTTCTTGTAGCTTTCCTTTATAGACCTGCTATCAGTAAAGATTTGGAGATGAGGTACCAGGTTGCAGGGACCTTTTTTCTGTCCCACTACAGCTCTCTTACAGAACTACACACATTCCATACATTACCAGAGTCAGCCTCTAACTGCTTCTGAAGTTTACTCAGATGTCACTACTAGTCACTACTGAGTCTAGACTAGACTCAGGTCTAGTTGACCTGAGTCACTAGAGACAAAATAAGCTGAAAGAAAAGCTCACCACACAGGGAAGCACACTTACTATTCACTGGTGGGAAGCAACCGCTCTAGTAGCAAATAAACAAGGGCTGAACAAAATCAAGATACTGGTAGCAGAGTTATGAAAGGACAGCAGGGTAGAAGAGGCACTGCCCAGCAGATCAGAGTGTGTGAGCTGTGCTTGGTGTAGTTCATTCCTCAAGGGAAATGGTGCAATGCTGAGGTCTGACTGAAAAGTGCACCCCACACTGGATGAGGTGAGTAGGAAAAGAAAAGGAGGCTGGAAGAAGTTGCTCTCCCTCTATGTATCCCAGTCTGCCAGAAAATCAGCCTTACATAGAAAGGCCATTGAGAATTATACAGAAATATGGACCTGCTCTTTTAATTCAGTGTCCTGTTCTCCAAGAGCTATTTTTAAGTGCTCTTCACTAAATATCATTGTATTTTCACACTGCAGTTTTACTTCCTTCAAACTTTTCTCCATACTTCATCTTTGCCTACAAATACATTCTGAAACCCAAATGAAAACCACGCTGTTTTGCACCCCTCTAGTCAAATCAAAGGATGACTGAAAAACTTCCTTATAAAATCTTTTTCCCAGCTGTGACTATTTGCTAAATAAGAGAGGATTTGCTCCCTAGTGGAAGTAAGCACAGAAATTTAACTACACCTAGTTTCTGTGCTAGATTGCAAACCCTAGGTGACTGGTGGGATTCGTGACTCTTGGATAATAGCAGTATTTTGGGGAATGAAGTCTAAGTGTGCAGCAATTGGGTCAGTGTTAAGAAGCAAGGTGTGCTGGGAGTTCTGAGTCATTGATAAAATGCTTCTGGTCATTGAAGCCTAAAATAGCTTTGGTGGAATATGAGTTTAGGCGAAATGAGTTTGAGGCACTTAATGGCAAAGCGCTATTGTCAGTCTTAGCAGCAATGCATAAATAAAATCTTTGGTATTGACCCTACTTGTCAGTAAATCCAGGCTTTCTGAGATACCTCAGGTGCAGAGGTTTACCTCTCAAATGCACCTCTGTTCAATTTTCTCTTAGGTCTAAAGGATCCAGCTGTGTGTCTCTACTGCTTGCTCTGAAGCAGCTACTGATAGGAAGGCTGCTTCTGAAGATAGGGTTCAACTCTGACTTAAAAACTCTAATCAAGTCAGGAGTCTTCAGGCAGCTTCTGTTCTCAGTTATCTCTGTGGAAATTGAGCAGCTTTATCAAAACCAGCTGATAGTTTAAGAGCAGAATGGTGGGCAGCAACTGCTCTATGTAACTTTGTCTTCTAAATAACCTTCCTTGTACTGCTACTAAATCACTATATTCCAGTTCAAAGTGTACCTGAAATCACTACTCTGCAGAACCAAAGAAGCAGCAAAATTTAGAGTATTCTTCTGGATTGTGTTTCACTCAGTCATGCACTTAATTAAAAAGAAGGAAAAACCCCCCCCCAAACCCCTAATAATTCAAAAATAAACAAAACTAATTTAGTGAGCATTGGACCTTCACTTGCTGTTCACAGATTGGTGTGGGAGATGAATGTTGATTTTCCTCTAATTTTATCCTTTAAATTTAAGGGTGATATCTTTACTTTGCAAAATGCTTGGGTTATGTATGATGGTAGAACAAATTCTATTTCCAATTTCTAATTTTATCTATGACTAACTCCAAGTTTTACCATCCCTTTCTGTCTGTGGTAATTCCTGGCTGCCATATGAACAGGATTAACCATTTGAAGTATGATAAATCCATCAGTCAACTCCCAGATCGCTAGGAATTCTGAGTCAGAAACTATATTGTATGTGGCCTTTAAACAGTAATAGGAAACTTAGATATAGTTGGGTTTTAAAAATGTATTTCTTCTAAATCAATGACTTTCCAGGAATTTTGATCAAAAGTAATTGCACTTATAAAATCTGTATTTTTTTCTCATCTGTTTCAATTTCTTGCCATTAACTTATGGTGTTGCTCTTCACAGAAAATGTGAACAGTTGCCTTCTTTAGAGAAACTCTCCAGCTTACAACCAATGCAAGATTTTGTGCAAGAGGTGAAAAATCAAGTTAAATTATTTTTTTGGTCCTCTAAGACATTACACTCTTGTGACATAAAACTTTCAAAGTTTTCCCCTTGATCTGAATATTCCTGTGAGGTAACTAACTTTAGACAGGCCCATAATAGTAAAACATTGTAAGTCTTCCTTTTCAAATGAGCAGAAAAACTTGTTTGAAGCACCTTCCGTCTTTGAACGCATTTTCCCCCTCATAAACCTTGAAGTGCTACAGCAAAGCTGGCACTGTCTACATACAGCAGCCTGCCTGTCACTTATGGAAAACTCAAATTTCATGTATCAAGAGCTTGTGTGAAAATTGCTTTGAGTGTTAATTGCCCAAATGATTCAGCTTTATAAGAGGCTCTCTTATGTGCTGAAGTATGTCTCATAGCATGCTGAGTGCCAAGCTCCAATAGAGAGCCAGCTGTGCTCTGCTCCCAGATGTTTAAAGAAGATAATTCTTGCCCATCATTTCAGTCCTCCATCACAAAATCCTGAAAAATTTGTTTAATGAAGTCATTAATGCTCAATAGCATATTTCTTCCTTTCCTTTTTTTAGTGATACTCTCCCTAGAATGCATCCAAGTTTGCCTTGGCTTATAATTACAGTAGCACATTGTCAGATTAACTGTGCTGAGATTAAAAAAAAGCCATTGGTTCTGCAAAATTAACACTCTGCCAACATAATTTAGAAAGCATCAGAACCCTCTGCTTTCAAAGATGCTGGTTTTTTTTGCCCTGTTTAAGGTCATTTTCATTCTACAGTTTACATATTGCAACATTAATTTTTCCTGGAAGCCTAACAAAAAGTACACTTCAGTCCTAAGTGTTGGATTCAAGCCTTTTCATAACTTCTCTTCATGCAGATCTCATTTTTCAATGTGTTCATTGGTCCTTGAAAAATGTACACTGCTAAGGTTTTTTGATTTTGGTTTTATTGTTTGTGGGGTTGTTTTTGAGCCAAAGTAGCTGAAGTGAATGGCATTGAAGTGAAGGGATCTGTGTTAATTTATACAAGCTACTTGTGGGCTGAGTCAACCTTCTGGATACAAATAAGAAAACAGCTTTTACAGGGAGATCTTGCTTGGATTTTGCTTGTCAGTTTGCAGGTGCAGAGAATTTAATGGAGAGGTTTTCTGTGCTATGTCATGATAAAATATTTGTGAGAACCACAGCTTGATCTTCACAGCGAGTGACTACCATCAATTCCTGCTGCTTTCTGACTCAGCTGTCAGAAGAGATTTCTCTTAGATATTGTTGTAGCTGAATTTGAACAACCACAGACAGGTGGGACTGGGTTAATTTATCCTGTCTTTGTGGCCATGCTGCTCTTGAAAGCAGGTATGTAGCTGCGTTTACACAATGAGGTGCAAGGCAGTAGAAATTTACTTTTCATCATTCCCAAGGCACCAGGGGAGAATTCATTGCTTTCCCAGGTCCATGTGTTTGTGTGTTCACCCACCAATGCAGCATTTCAAGATCACAGGTTGCTCTGGTTTTTCTGCATCTTATCCAGTTGCTCCTACAAGTTATGGACTCTGCCCAGCATTCTGTGGTCTCTTTCAGCTGTTACCAAAGTTAATGCAGAGCCCATTTTTGCTGTTTCAATTGCAGGTAATAGGACCCTCTGGAAAGCATTTTGTCAGAAGCTGATGGCCCTCAAGTTGGCAGCAGATGTTGGTGTGGAGGTTATTGATATCTGAGATTAATGATACATCAGAACTCCTTGTGATAGAGGTGGGATGAAGCAGCTGCTCTGTTACAGAACTTCTGTCTCTCAAATGATCCCAAATTAGGGCACACACATCTGGGGATAAAAATAATTCCCTGATTTTGTTCAGAATGGTGTTACTGGGTACACTGGAGCAAAGCTTAATTTTCTCTGTATGGGCTTAGCATTAGACCATAAGAATGGACATGTGTATGTTCTGCATTCCAGCAGCTGGAGGAGAAAGCTATGTATCTTTGGATGGATTGTTTTATTTTACTCCTGACATGAATTTTGCTGGTTGGGTTATACTGCTGTTTGCAAAAACCTCCAAAAAACAACAAAGAAACAAGCAAAAAACCTCCATAACCTCCCCCTCTTTATTGAAACCCCAGGGCAAATCAAGGCAGATGCAGAGGCATTCCTCATGGGATTAATGGAGTCTCTCTTTCCTGCTTTTCCAATTCATTGTAGACTCTGTTGTCTTTTTGGCTGGAAATTCCAACTTGAGAGAGATACATGCTAAATATACAATTTTAGGAAAGTGTATAGTATTTTCTCAGCAGTTTAATTTGCCATAATAATATCAATAAAATGAAAAAGAGCACTTGGAAGATGGGAACTTTTACCTGAAGTCAGAGCCAGACAATGAATGATTATATATATTTTCCCATCTCAGCCTTAAATACAATTCGCATATAGAGAGGGAAAGACCCTGAAAGACGCTGCACAAAAAAAAAAATGTTTATTGGCAAAAATGACACAAACACACATTTCATGAATGTTCCTGCAGAGGGAAGATGAAGCAAAACATTATTTTCTTTGTGCAGTCTTAACAAATTTTACTGTACAACACAGAACTGATGGAAAGGAAATTGTTTTAGTGAATAATGACCTCTTATTCATCTAGTTGATTAAAAATGCTTTTTCTTCAAACTGATTGTTTATTTACTCTTTATTTCAGAGAGGAGACAATTATGAGGAGTTCAGCAATTTTTTTTCAAAAACAATTCAACTTTAGCCAAGAATCTGGTTTATAGAAAAGAAATTGTTTGATCCATGTCAGAAAAATATTCTAGTACTGTTTTCTTTTAAATCTTCAATGCCCCTCTGCCCCTAAATCAACACACACAAAAAGCCTGACCAACAGGAGTTTAACAAAACAGTTTTGTCAAGTTTTAAGTTTTTTTGTATGGGAAAAAACTCTAGCACAACCAATAAACCAACGGTGTCTTCTCTCTCCTGGAGAGTGCATCCATGAAAAGATCAGCCAGAGTCTAATAAGAAAATTCCCAGTCTTACAGCAGGAGAGGATGAAAACAGGACTTGAAAGCTGGAACAAAATGAAAAAATGAGGACAGGCTTTCAAAGCCCATGTGACTTATACCTGTGAGTGGAGCTAGGAGTAAGCTGACTTGGTGGGTCTGATAAGGTTTGAAGTAATCTGATCCTGAACTATTTGCTCTTATCCTTGCGCCTGTAATCCATTTTTTCATTGCAGTCAGTAAAGTTGCCGAGATGAGAGATCTGGTTAAAGTTAAACACAGCTGCCAGATGTTTCTTTACAGGGAAGAAGGTGAGAGAGGTATTGAATGAGAAGACAAAGAAAAATAATGCTGTGGATGCAAGTGTTCAGCATCTTGCTGTTCAGGGGAATCCACTTGTTCCTGACTCTGTGCTGTGCCTTCCATTTTTCATTTTGCTTTCTTGCATCCTGGTGTCAGAAGCATCACTCATGTCATGCATGAAGAAAGACTGAGACAGTTCTGAGCTCTCTTCATGGAACAACAGTCTTTATCCCTTTACCAGAAAACTGAGAGATAAAATAATCTCTGATTCTTCAACTTTTGTTCTGCTAGGTGAGTTGTGCTGCTGCTGAACAGAAGGGGATTGAGGTATTTCTGCTCTATGGAAGAAATTCTGAGCACAAGGCTCTATTTATGCAGAACATTACAGGAATATGAGAAAAGATATGGAGAGCCCTGAGGGTCTCTCATGGACTTATGAAACAAAACCTTATGAATGGAGAAGAAAGCAAAAATTGTCAGTAAAGAATGGCAAAAAGTGTAATTTAATTGGAATACAATATAAAATCTTATTTATGTTAAATATGAATAATAGGGGGGGGTTATTAAAATGCTATTGATCACTCCATTAGGTGTTAGAAGGAATAAAGATGATTGTTCCCAGTAACTAAGGATGTGACTCTGAGTTGCATTTTATCAACATACCCATGTGTCACACTGAGAAGTCCTTCCAAGTGAATTTGGTAGCAATCCCTCAGCGAGATTAAATACCTTCTTTTCAGGGTACTGGAAACTGAGTGACCATTCAGATGTTCCTGGTCATTAAGCAAACATCAGAAATTAAGAAACATCTCTATGCATAGTTCTAGCAAGATTAGTTGCTAAGGTGTGAAAACTTTCTTTTGAAGCTGAAATAGAAAGATTAATCAAAATATTTGCTGGGAAACAGATTTATTACTTCAAGGTATGGACCCTTTTCTTTCACAGTGTAGTGAAAATATCTTGTGCTGAAGCTTTAGGTGCATTGAATAGGTATGAAATGAATCATATGTTTGTGTAAGGTCATGCTATGTGATGGCACTTCATTCTGAAAGCTCTTATTTTCATGTAATGCCTTTTATTTGCTAATCTTTTCTTTATTCACTTCTTTGTTTCTGCTGTAAGCTCATCAGCTACTACCCATCCATAAAGGATTCGTTTGGTGTGAACACAGTTTGATTATTTCTTGGTAACTAGCCTGTGGCCAGTTTCCATGGAATTGCCATGCAGTGCCACTGGTAACAGTAAAAGCCATCACAGATTTGGGCTATTTGAAGTGGAAGCACCTCCAATGGCACTGAATCTTGTTGTCTGATGGGGAATGAAGTAAAGGTACAATTTACGCAATGTGCTGGCTAATAAAGGATCTGGTCTGTAGCCTTCAGCAGCCTTTTTTTCCTTGCTTATCTTTGCTTCATTATTAGAACATTGCTGATGAACCTCTCGGTTGGTGCTGGCCTCCAAACAGTCCACACATCAAAGTCCTGGGGCACATTGAAGGCCCATTGGAACAGCTTCTCTACAGATATCAAAATTTACGTGATCTACTCTCCTTCTGGACCCTCAGGTTTCACCACTTTGAGGTACCATTTTGGCCCAATAACATATTACCTGAAGACCTTTTCTCACTGACAGGAGTGATCTTTGAAAAAGGGCTTGACAGCGGCAAGGTTATTCATGGTTGGAGTGGATGATCCTACAGGGTTTTTTCAATCTTAAGTATCCTATGATTCTATTACAATACTTGGTATACCAGGCATATCCTCTCAATACTCTTTAACTGGGAATATATTAAGATAACAAATAAGTTGTATGAAAAGCATGAAGAACAAAGCAGAAGTATTCACATTTGGTACCAGCGGGGTGGAAGGCAGGTCAGCCAACAGCAAATAGCCATTAGATGTTTATAATCTGCCCCGAATTTTTAAGAATACCATGCCTTAGATCACAGAGCACTGCACAAGTCCACACCAGCATTCAGAGAGTAATGTTTCTTCAGAGAGAATAGTTGTTTGATTTCTCATTTGAAGATTGACTCCTTCTTAGATCTATCAAAAGCTTCTCTTGCTTTTTAATGCAAACACCAGCAGTATATCTTTTAGGGGTTTTGCGCTCTATTAAGAAAAATTCTAGCTGACTATTCCTTTTTGATCTACATTCTCATGAAAGCAGCATAATTGGCAATTCTAAAAGTTCATGATGTTTTGAAAAAGAAAAAAAAATATGAGAAGAGCCTTTTAAATGCTGAAAATTACAACTTTAATTATAAACTTATTAATTTCTTCACATTTTTTCCATTCAAAATATAGTAGATTTACACCATCAGTGTATTAATGGCTTTGGCAAATACAAACATTATAGTCAGCTTTAATGTAAAATCAGCAGTAAGCTTTGGATGCTCTTTTTCTCTGTTCTTTTCATAGCAATGCTGCAATCCAAGTAGACTTCAGTACAACATAGTACTATCACCTACCAGTAGTACACCTACTATCACTAAGGTGTATTACCAGTACACCTTAGTACATATCAGATGCTTTCCATTATATATACAGTTTGAAACAACAGAAAAGGTGTGAAGGCAAGGAGTTATGCTGAAAGATCAGCATTGCTAAACATTGCATTTTAATTTAATGTGTTTCTTTTTGACATGCATGGAAATACAATCTTTTTGCAGGAAGGATAAACGTGATCAATAAAATAGTTGTCCCACTGAATTCAGTGGGATTTTGTCCCAACCACACAGGGAATGGGCACATTGAATAAGGTTTCCTTATTTTAAGTCACTTATAGTACTACTGTTGTGAATTAGAGAAGGATCTCTACTGCCACAAATATTTAACTTCTTGGTAATATGGTTGGAAATTTTACTCACCATCTATGTTTTATTTTGATATTGTTAGCTTTCTTTATTTACCCAAATTTCCAGACATCAGACGTGGGTCTATTGTTTGTTCAGGTATTTAGTATTCTGTCCTGAATGAACTGCTGCTGTGAGGCTTTGGCACTTTCTAAACATACAAAGCTTTCTTATGTGAAAAACTAGAGATTTTAGAAAATGCAATAAACAGCTTTTAATACATTTAATGTGAGTGTTCTGTTGGTGTGTATGTACCATCATTTTTTGACTGGATATGCACACACAAGGAATCCAAACATCTCATTTAATTCAAAGAAAACATCTCAAATAATTCAAAGAAATTTGTTGTCAGCAATTACAGTGAGCAGATACACTGATTTCTCCAAACAGGAATATCTATTTTGTTTGAAGAAAAACTTCTCTCCACCCCTATTAGCATCAGATTACCTTCTCTTGCTATGCATCTTTTTACTGATTTTCTCAGCATCTTGTCTCAGTATTTCCTCTGATCTGTGAAGGATTCTTGCAGGCTTTAAATAGTTCAGTCCTTTCCTGCTTATCCTGGAACTATAAATGTTTCAGCACTTTGTCTGCATTCCTTGTTGAAAGAAAGTAGTACTTTTTATTTCCATGTACTGGTGTACCCTCGTGATCCCTACATTTAATTTAAGAAAAATCTTGATGTTTTGAGAAATCCCATGGTCCTATTTTTAATAGTATCCCAAAGTGATTTGGTCTTGGTATTCTAAAAAGAAAAAAAATTACACATATGTACATTTATATGTCTCATTTCCTTGGCAAGTGGCTGACTAAATTCTCCTCAGGTCTGTATTAATGTGCAATGACATACTGGACCTGAGGAAAGCCTGGAACAATAGAAGCCAAGCTCCAAAAAAAATGCATACCAGGTCCATGGTCTGGTTGGCCAGATGCATAATTGGGACTGACTTCTTTTGCACAGACTTACTCTGCTGAGCTGCAGTGATGCTTCAGAGGCTGAGATAGACAAGCAGACATTTCAGTGCAGGGGAGGACTGTCAGTTATGCTCATAAAATTAGAAGAAATTAAGTTTCAGATGTTAAGGCAGAATGTCAGAATATTGAATCTGTGAAAACTTTTTTCAAAGACTGACAAAAAGAAATGGCTTAAAAGGAGATTAATTTTGCTTTGCAAGGGATTATTTTTATCAGTGAAAGAATTTGAAAGCTTCATGAACTCACTCTTTAAACTCACTAACGTCACCAGAAATACTATGTTTAATTCTTGTCATTTCCATATATCTTAAAAAAATATCCTGTGTTCCTACAGGATCATATTTATTTTCTGTCTGCCAACTTAAGCAAATATTGGTCATTTTGGTGCACTGCTTTCCTATACATCATTGAAACATGACTTATACTTGTGAATGTGGACCTATGGCTTCCTATGGAAAGTGGGATTCAACAAGTTTTCTCAGGTCATTAAGGCATGGGGACAAAATCAAGTGGTTTGAGAGATCATCATAATGCTCCCTTGTTTAGGGAAAAACACTCAAGATGATCACCGGAGATTTATAGCACTAAATTTAACACCTACAGAACTTGCAGGGCTAGTTTTAGACCTGTTGTCTGTAAAAATGTGGCATATGTGATCACTCTGTAAATCTGTCTCATGTCAGATTGGTCAGGTTTGTTCAAATTTGACATAGGATTGGCAATCCAAACCTAAAACCATTTTGAAAATTTTTATTTGGTAGCAGAAAGGGGCCTTCATCAATAAAAATAGATAAATAAATACATAAGTAAATGGCTAATCCTTTGCCATAGAGAAGGCAGTAGAGATCCAAATGGGAGCTGGGGGACTGCAAGCAAGAACAGCAGCCACAGCTGAGAAGATGGAGCACCAAAGAGCTGCAGGACAACAGGCCACAGCATTAGAGGGACCCCCACATAAAAGTATGTGGGGGGAAGAAGAATCTGTTTCATTAATTACTGTATTCAGGAAGCAAATTTTAAAAAGTCATTTAACCATCAGTGATGAAAAGCTACATCTGCCAACTGAGATGTCTCAGCATTGTACACAATGTTTGGTTTAGCACAGCATGCTGCTTGCAGAAGGATGTTTTGCTAATTAGTTGTAAAAGTTATAGAAAGTTTGTAATGCACTCTTTTTACAACTAAATTGAATGACTCAAGACAGTAGAGTTATTGTATGAGTAAAAAACAGCAGGATGAGGCCATTAGAATCTGCCTGTCACCAGATGTCGTGAGCTTTCTTCATTACAAAGAAGTTTTTCCTGGAGAAAACAAAGAAACAGAAAATCTCCACAAATCATTTCTTCTCTCTGTTGAGTGTGCTTGAGTAATTTCTAAGTACACAAGGCCCTGAAACCCAGGAGGACACAATAAGGAAATAAATTAACTGAAACCACAGCTCATGACAGAAGTGCTACTGCCCAACTATTCAAAGTGGCTCCTTACCAATAGGGAAGCTGTTCCTGAATGTTTGGACTGTTTGTCAGCCTACATAAATAGGGAAAATGGGATAAAGATTGTTAATTAAGCTACTAAAAAGAGATACAGTCAGAGACTGGAAGTTGCATTCAGTTGAGATTTAAGGGAAGCAATGGCACAAAGTCTGAAGTTGACCGAACTAGTAAGAATTGGCTGAGTTCCTCTGAACTCATGCTATACCACCAGAAAAGCTGGCCTCTACAATTCCAGTGTGGCACTTTTTCTAATCATAATTGAAAAGCTCACATCCACACCAAAAGAAACACTAAGTCAGGTTCCCGTGTGTAACAGATACAACACAGGTGTATAATTAAAATCTGCAGGGTCAGCTCAAAAGCCAGAATTTCATGACTGGGGAAAGAGGCAGGAATTTATTTCCTATGTCCATCACAATTTTCTCTAAAGTCAATTTTCTTTAACAGTTATAATAATGTTACATGCTCTGAATGTATGAAAGGGAACAAAAGGTTTGTAGTTCTCTCTAGGTCCTGCTAGGGCTGGAGGAAAATTCTTTGGTGTTCCCACATGTTGTATGGGAGAGCCAGCAGAGCTCAAGCCACCTCAGTTATCCTTTTCTCAGAGGAAATATTTACATTTTTATTGAACTAGAGTGTCAGGTGTCTTCATTGTTATAAACTCATTCTTACAGTTAAGATCAGTGATTTTTTTCTAACACTTGTCCTGGAGAAATAAAATACTTCCTATTTCAAAAGTAGTAAAATGATGAAAATATAGGGGGCCTAAAAAGGAGACAGTCAGGTCCCAAATATCAAAATATTTGAGCTCTGTCAGTACTCTGTTTTGTGCACTTTATATTAGACTAGCCACAGAATACAATGTGGTTCTGCAATGGTATGTTACAGAAATTATCTTAAGCATTTAATAAATTTGGCACAAGTTTCAGATTCTCTGGTTAAAATGCTAACACATGTGGATTTAAGTTTCAAAATTAAAGATATTGGGATTCTAAAAATAATCCAGAGTCCATCTTTTTCATATAGTGACAAAAGACTGAGATTGTGATTGAAAAAAATATCTTGTATCTTCAGTAGGGTCCTCAGAGTCTTGCCTTGCTCAGATCTTTTACAGTATTTTTGAGACCAACATCAGTAATGAACACCAGAGTCCAGGAGCCTTCCAAGCTTTGGTGCCAAGAAGTGAGCACAAGTGATCAGCAACAGTGTCGTGAAAGCACAGCTGTAGATGAGTTTATATATATGTACATACATATAAAGATCAAAGCACAGGAAAAAATATATCAGCTTGAGCAGAGCTCATCAGTATCTTATTTGTTATCTTACATTTCTCCACCTCTATTTTCAGTAGTCCAGGGCACTATGACAGCTGTGGATGAGCAGGTGCAAAGAACAATTATCCTATTTCTGGAGGTAAGCGTGGGCTTCAATTAGGAAGCCAACTTACTGGGGTAAAGAAACTCATCACAGTTGATTCTTAGGTGAGGAATAAGATATTTTTATGTGACCCACCATGAATAATCTATTTTTTATTTACTTATTTATTTATAATAAAGCATTGATGTCAGTGTAATTCTCTGGTCTAGCACACTGCAAAGGATACACAGAAGCCATACAGAGTGAGAAATAAAGCCAGTGGGGTGCAGATGAACAAGCCTCTATAGTGACAGTCATAGGGTTGCATTTGTGAAAGATGTACTCATATATGCACCAGAACTGAATTCCTCTCCCTGCAAAAATCCACAATCCTGCTGGCGGGCACTCAGAGAATTTTCTAATGCAAAATAAATAAATAAATATTCAGGAAAAAAAAATCTTACATGAAAAAGTGTAGCTGAGCTCCATTGTTTCAAAGAGCCTGCTCGGACCAGGATTCTTTACCTTTTAATATCTATCTATTTATGCATGTGTGCAGAAAACCTACAGACTAATTGGAATCATATTTGTACGTCTACTGACTATTATATACTATATTGTAAATTCCAACATTTTGCAGTTCTCAAGCTGCCGTGCAGAGAAAGTCAGTAATAAATCCTTCACTCTTACCCTTTCCGTGTTTTCCAAGAGTTTTATTTCTTTGAAGTGTCTTCGATTTTTATATATATATAAAATTCAAAAGTTAAAAAAATCCCAGTGTAAATCCCCAAACAAACAAAATAAACTCCCCTGTGCCAATAAAAATGCACATTTAAGGGGGTGGGGGGGATATCTGGGCTATAGATGTATTTTTTTTCAAGCTAAATCACCTTTACCTAGTTTAATGTTTGTTCTGCTACCATTTGAAATTCAATTTCAGGTAGTTCTTCATCATATCAGAATAGGATGCATCATTAACTCTAAGAGGATGTTTTCATTTGGCATCTGCTATTTTCACCAAATGTCAAGGCTTGACATTTGCTATCTTTATCTGGTTTTGGTGTATCACTCATACCGAGATTTTGTTTCTTCTTATCTGATATTGATTTCAACTGTGACCAGCTGTGTTGCTAATAAAATCAACAGGCAAGTATCTGGCATTTGGTTCTTCACTGCTAGAGGAAAAGAAACAACTCAGTGACAAAAAAAAGTAAGAAGATACTTTTCAATTAGGACGCTCGCCTGTATCCTCATATTATCCATCTCTTAGTACTTCTGTTGATGTTATATTTCTGATTGATTCCCTTGGTGAAGTCTTCATGGAAATCCTTGCCTTTCAGATGAAATATTCCTTTTTGCTGTCATCCACTGCTTCCTGGAGAGCAGGGTCGTTTTTCAGAGCGGCATCCGCGCTCTCAGCGAACTCGGTTCCCTTGGCCTCGTTGGTGTGGTAGGTGCCCTTGTGCCTGTACATGTACCTCACCATCACCACCAGCAGGCAAATGAGGACGAATACCACGGCAGCAATCACACCTGGAGGAAAGAGACCACATGAATGTATCACCAGTGATACAATATGCGAAGTGTCTCACAGCCAGACATCATGACTTGAGCTGCCTGGTGGGGAAAGGCCTGTGTGTCATGAGGGGTTTGTGTGTATCAGGGGCCAGAGCCAGAACACGCTGCAAAAAACAAGATGGGATATAGATACTGCAGGAATACAGGAGAAATTCTCACTAGCTTTCTTTCAAAACAATGGCTTGATTTGGTTGAACATGTTGGAGCTAAAAGTTCATTACAAAATGAGGAGAAATAGAAGAACATAAAGGAAAACCAATGGGTTTCTTTCATCCTTCTGGTAGCACACATCCAGGGTGGGGGATGTTGCAGACAACCCAACCCTGTCTTCTCAAGTGTTCTCAATTTCAGGAAATGCTCTGGGCACTGAGTATTTCATAGGAGACATTCAACAAATAGCAGGAGCTGCGTTACTCTATTTGCAAGCTGCCATTTCATTCTGTGCTCTAATTAAGAAAGTTTGATTGTAATGAATGTGAAAGTGACACCTGGCAGAAGGAAGGGGTTCTGGGTAGATCTTTTTTTGTCTCCTGGACTAAGGCTAATTTCCAGCTCTGTGTTGACTAGACAAAAATTTCTATAGATGACCCCAATATGTGTAGGACTAAATGGTGAATTGAAACACACCTAGTGAAAGAAAGTAAATTCAAGATCCTTTTCCATTGTAAAAGGTAGAAGTCCATAAAAGAGACAAGTCCTGACAAGTCCAAAAAATGACAAGTTCATGACAAATCCATTCTTAAAAAACCTACAAACTCTATCTCTTTCCTCCCAGATAAAACTATTCACTTATAAATATATATAAAAATTAAGTATTTTTAAGTTCATTCGACTCGTGTGACTTTTATAATTTTTAAATATTTTTTTTGCATAGATCCAGGATGTGGTTATAAATGTTTTTGCTGTGATTCTGTATGAATGAGTACATGATACTGAGCTGATTCTATATTCATATGAATGCAGGAATAATCCAAACATTAAAGAAATACATAATAAAATGAATGAGGACAGAACATTCTTAGGGCTTCCTCTGCTGTCAGTGAAGGGTGTGTGTGGTCATTTTTTCAGAAGTGAATTTTATGTTTTGTCATAAGAATTCCTCCCTGAAAATGCCTACTACTCTGCAGAGACAACGAGAGAAAGAAAAGAGAGTTCCTCTTTTCTGCATCTTATATTCAAGATAAGGGGCAAGAGTGGGTATCTCCAAAGCTTTAGATTTATCAGCATCAGTAAACTGAGTGGGATAAAACACAGGAATAGACAGAATATTAGCAGGGTAAATAAAGATTATAACTCTGTCTTTAAAGATATACCTTAACATTATCCTCCTGACTGGTGCTCGGTTCTGGAATGTGAAGTTACTGCTAGCAGAAATGAAATTACTTATACAAAGAACTTCAAGTTTAAAATAATATCATGGTTGCAGTGTGGGCTTCATCAATTTTTAGGACCTTTCTGCTATCCCTTGACACAAGAGGCTCTAATAGGCTTTAGATGTAGCACAGTATTAATAAGCCTAGGGGACTAAGTACAAATCAATTTACCTGCTACTTGTTCATAGAAAGCTGAAATTAAAGTTACAGGAGATGGGACCTGAGGGAAATATAGCAGAACCTCACCAATTTGCACTAATGATTGGTATAGCCCCTTGTGAATGACTGAAATTAGTGTGTTAGCATGGAAATGAACAAACACAATAAAAATAAAAAGACAGGTTCACTCCATGAACATAGCTTTCCTCATTTATTCTGACAACTGTATTTAGTTTAAATGCATGAGAGAGTTTTAATGGAACACCAGGAAATACAGTGTGGTGAATTCTGTAACAATAAAGGGTCAGCTTTAGTATAAGCTAACATGGGTCAAACCAAAGGTGCTACACCAGTTCTGTACTATAGGACAAGCCTGACCCAGTGAATACTGAATGTAATCAGAGACTGATTATTGTGTTGGACTGTTTGGTATTTTGTCCTAAAATGGGGAATGGATGAGATGGGTACTGCTTAGTATATGGTTTATGCTCATTATCTCATCTTGTTGTCTTACCAATAGCCCCTCTGGGAGCAGATTTCCCACTGGCCTAATTAACTCTAATTGTGCCGCTCCTGTTGTCTTGTCAGCAAAGTAGGGGTTTTGCAAAATGCAAGAAATCAACAAACCTGCTGTTTTAATTCTTATAGTGCTGCTTAGTATGGTCTGCTACTCACCTCCAATAACAGCCACATCTGCTCCAGCTGTGGGGCTCTCCACCTCTCCATCTATAAATAGAATAGAACATAAAAAAGTTAATTTTAAGAAAGAAATTGGATCATATGGAGGAGCAGTGACTGCATTGGTGGTGTTGTATTATTTTAACCTGTGAAACTCAGAACTTAACATCTCTTGTTAGCAAAAGACATTTATGAAACTTCGCATTAGAGTTGGCCTTACTGTAACAGTTTTCTACCATCATAACACTGGAAAAGAAATAGCTAGCACATTATGCAAACCATTATGGCCCTCAGGGAAACACCTACTGTTTATTATAAGCACTTACCTGCAACATCCTCCAGTGAATGCTTAAATTAAGAGCATTTAGGTACTGTGATTAATCTCTGAAAGGTAGTTTTGGGAAAAAAAAAAGTTGATGTCTATTTATTTTTCCATTTATGGCTCTTTAGAGTATGGTCTGGATTTTGATTTGGTGCAAATTATTCCATGTGTGTTGATTTCAATTAATATATATTTATCTGCAATATCCTGTTTTTAATCTTTGCATTTGTTTTCTTTGCAAGCTTACATTTAAAATCACAGCAAGCCTCTCATGTGTGTAGTATAAAACACAGTCCCCACTCAGAGTAAGTCTGAATTCCGTACTGATAAATCAAATAACATTATTTGCATTATAATTTATAAAAAAAACCCAAACCCACAAACCAAAAAAACTTTACAATATAAATGCAAAAGGTAAATACCTGACCATGTTTTTTCAAGAAGTAAGAAACTGGTCTGAAATGTAAGCTGCTGAAAGAGCAGTTAGAATTTGAGTTACACTTTGATCTTACTTATAGCACGTAATAAGAATACCCCAAACAACTAATGAATAGCCAAAGCTTTTTAAAGGGGACATGAAAAAATATCCCCAAAACCAGTGAGGATATTTCTCTCTTAATTGTTTGATATGGACCTTAAGTAAAAGTAAAAACATACAGACAAGCATTTCTTCACAAACTTCCTCTCAGCTGATCAGGACAGAACTCTGAATTGTTTCCTGCTCCTTATTTCATGCTACTAATATCAGCCCACCTAGTTATGTGGACATCTGAGAGGGTGATAAACTCCTTGAGTTCTTATATCCTAGGTTAATGACAGGACACTCATATCTTTGTTTAGTTTTGTATGATGTATATAATTCTAAATTATAGTGGTTTTGGAACAAGAAAAAAGGCTTTATGTGAGGTCTTTTTTTTTTTTTTAAATTTCCCCTTGGTAAATGCAGTACATAGGTAAGTTCTCTGGAAAAAGTGAAAATGTAACTCCAAATCCTTCTATAAACTCCAGAGTGGCACTATGGCTGATACCTGTGATGCCTTTTACTATATCTGTATATATGATTCAAGGACAAAACACTATCAGCAGTTTTCTCCTTGCTCATATCCGGTCTCTAACATCAGTTTGCAACAAATTGAGGAGAGCTGAAATTCAAAGGATTCACCTCTTCCCAGACATGGGAATTGCTTTTTCTAGAAAGTAAGAGTACTTTTCTCTCCCCCAGAGATCGTCCCCATATTTTCTTCCATCTGTATACTGATGGAAAGATTAATAACATCTTCTGTAATTTAAAAACTGTTATTATGTCTATGTCTATTCAAAACCCACGTGCTCAGAAGAGATTAATTGCCTCAAGTTCAAAATGCTCTGTATTTCTTTACACACCAAATACATGCTGTGTGCCAAAAAAGCAGACTCCTCTACAGCAATCAAATACTTGAAGGTGTGAATTCCAAAGTGCTTCCCAAGCCATACAGCTTGCTGCCAAACCTTAATTCCAGATCAAATTATTATTCCCTTAATTTAGAAAAGGTTTATGAGTAACTCGCTGCTCATACCTGGCATTCTCAGGTGCCTCTCAGGTTCAGATAACAAGCAGGTGCCTTATCTCTAGTACTTGCCATCACAGTGCTTTTTGATAATGGATTACAGTATCATCACTTTGCAGAAAGGTTTTCATTTCTATCTTTCTAAGCTTGCAACAGAATGCAGGACTCATCTTGAGCTATGGTATAGCTGGCACTGCTCTGCTAAGCTGGCAGGGCTGTGCCCTTAAGCAACCAGCTGACACCGTGATGTGGCTTCTCTCACCACCACAGTTCCCATTTTGCTACAAGAACCAGAGCCTGACTACTCCTTTGTGTGTGTCCTTTCGACCACAGAACAGGTTTGCTGTCCTCCCAGGTAGCCTTTTGCTGAATCAGTTGGAGTGCCAGAACATTGCAGCTACCACCAATGACCAGACGGTCAAGGTGTCCCCAGATCAGTTTTGGGGCAATGTTGATGGAGGGCACAGAGACACCCTTAATCTCTCTTTCAATCACTCTGAAATTTCCCTTTGTCCAAAAATATCTATGTGATTCATGGCAATATTACAGTATTGCTAGGCAGGAATGAAAGTATTTGCCTTGTTTGAGGTTCAAGCAGCGTGGTCCTTCCTCAAATACAAGTGAGGAGCACACAAGGCGTGTGTGACAGAATGAGACCATCTTCCCTGAGCAGGACTGAAACAGCAGAAGGGAATCCATGCTTGGCCAGGATGGCCTCTCTAAACTCAGTCTGTGTCAGAAATAATGTGCTTTATTGTAGGACTGAATCTTCACTTTCTGAGGCACAAAAAGACATCCAGCTTACTAAAGGAAGTTTTTGCTCAGAAATGGCTTTGGCCTTCTTGTACCTTCTTTATTCTGCTCTTCTTCACATGCAGAGTGCTCAGGCGTCTGTGTTTCAATAGCTGTTGTTGCACCTGTTTTGATTGTTTCCCTTTGTTTCAGGGACATCTTTTGTGTTTTCTGTTGCTAAATTGTCCTTGCAAAACTTCCTCTCCCTGTTATATTGGCCCTTGTCCAGCTACAATCTGGTTCTGAAAGTGTTTAAACACAATGTTATTTACTGCCACTGGTTACCATGACAAACAGAAATCAAAGGATTGTGAGGAAACATGTTTTTCATAAAATTTCTGGCCATCAGAATGAGTTGACTAAATCAAGAATAGAACACACAAATCAAATTGTCTGTTGTTGGAAAGTACGTTTCTAAAAGTCAGAATGATGGGAAAGAAATGCTTTAGTGTCATGACCTGAAATTCATCAAATTCCAGTTTTGCTCATAAACTTACAGATAAGGAATTTTTGCAATAGAATGACAATTGCTACCTGTCTCATTCTCATCAATCACATCCTGCTGAGAAAGCAGCAGCCTGTGAAACTCCCAGAAATATTCCTGACATAAATACTGCAAGCAGATCTCTGGCTTTGTGCTTCACAGGCGGGACACCAGTACAACTGACTTGTATGTTAACATAGCTAGCAGTGACTCATTCATGCTAAATTTGTTGGCAAATTTGTTAAACTACCTCTTCCAGGTGCAATTTTTCAATAAAAATTGATTTTTAATGAATTTTAGTGGGTTTTTCCTCCCTAGTTTTAATCTATCCTCTTCTATTTTGGCTGAGGAACACTTTTTTGAAGCAGGCAGGTCCAGCAGTGAAAATCTTTGCTTGAAGTTCAGCACTCTCCTATTCTCACTATGCACTTTTCTGACAGTTGTAATCATTTATTTTGTTCTACAAATTGCAAATCTGAACCAGTAAAAGTCATAAATCAGTTCCTGCCCCAAAATTCTTTGCCTTTAAAAGAATTTTTGTTTAATTTACACTTTCTTTTATATCTGAGCTTCATTCAAGTAGATCTTTCCAGTTCTTCTTTACAATGCTAAGGACTAAATGTGCTTTGTAAAGTGAGGTTTTGGCATGATTTTGTGACACCAGAAAGCAGGTCTTTAAGGAAAACATGCACTATTATGACAGTCCTGATAAAGACACAAGATTTATCTGTGAGCTACTTTAGAAGCCTAACCATGTTAAGACATCCCAACTGACAAGCTGTTCAACTTATATGGTGATGGGAAAGGGCATATTCGTCCCCCAAATACTTTCTCCCATTCAGCATAGAAAGTTCAGAGTTTAGATCTTGCTCCTTGTAGGAAACAATACTTTTAAGTGATTCTGTGGCTACTGTCATTGACACATGGAATAAACTTGTAAAAAGCTTCAAGCTTTCTAATCTTCAGGTGTCATTTTTGTCTGCTAAATTAGTTTCCGTTAAGAAAAATCCAGTATTTGCACTCTTGGTGGTTTTGCAGTCAGGACTTTAGTTAACAATTTAAGCACCTACATGTTTGATTGCTATGGATGGAAAAGCATGAAAGGAAAACCTTATCTGCAAAGGGATCCCCATTTAGCACATTTGACAGGAACGCATGGGAATGACCCTACAGGATGGATCTAACCTACTGGTGTGAACTGCCAAATCCCTACCATGCAATCTACAAGGGCAATTTGACGATATAGCCTAGACCTTACCCCAAACTTCACAAGGCCTCTCTGATTTCCTAAGATAAAGTTCCAGACTAAAGCTGGTAGCGTTGAGTAGAGAATGAAAAGCCTGAGATGACACCTCAATTGCCATGATTACCGTGCAGCTGTGGGCGATCCTGCATTTTGGAGTTCTTCAGGCTAAGTGAATATCTATGTGCAGATACCAAAGCCACTCAGCAGCAGTCAGGCAGCAGTGCTCCTCCTCCTGTTTTTCAGGATTTTCCTATCCACAAGCTTGTGCTTTTGATTCTTATCAACCCCAGCATCTCTTGTCATCATGCCCCATTACTGACTGCTAGGTTACAATCTCAGACAAAGCCTTGGCTGTTAAATTACACTCAAGTGGGTCTTTAAAGTGCTTTCTTGGGCAACCTATTCTCTCTCTTGAAGTGCTTGCTCATTGCATACGAAGTGCTTGAAATTCATACAATCCATGGGTATGATGGGTCGAACTCCTCAAGGCAGTCATTTCCTTCTCAGGGCTTTCCTAGGCATGCAGACTAGGAAACACACAGGAAGATTTCATCTGGAATCAGCTCACTTAATCACTTTATGAAAAACTGCTCCCAATGGGACTTTCCAGGTGAGGAACAGCCCAACCTTATCTCAGTGTATCCAGGGATCTGCTTTGCAGGACCACCCCAAATACAGACCCAGTTGTTGTGGCAGTGGTGTGTGTGCAGCCTCTATCTGTAGGCCGAAATATGTCTTTAGAATTTGGCTATTAAATGTTTAATAGTTTTGTCTTAAAGATTTATACTATCTATCCATGTCTGTCCAGTAAACAAGGAAGATGTTCAAACTGAGTGAGAGTTCATGAATCCAATGATATGATAGTTCATGACTTAGACCGGATAGATACAGAATTCAGAGGAAGCATTTACCTCAATATTGATTGTTCTTTCTTCCTTCCATACCTTTGATGAGAATTTTGGTTATAACAAGATGAATGAAACACAGTTTACTCAATAATACAGAGTTTAGTAAATTTTTGTCTATTTTTTTGGCTTATATCAATTGACCTAGCACAACATACCGTACTAATTTTGCCTTATTTTTAAAAAGTTGTAATTTAAAAAGAAAACTCCCTTTTTATGTAAAGAACTTAGGTGAGGTTCTAATTGCCTCCACTTAAGATGATACTAAGGCATTTGATTGGGTTCAGTAAAACATTATAAACTGAGGAGTATATGGAGTCTACCAGGCAGCTTTTGCAGTTGTTAAAAACCCTTTCTATAACTACTGCAATTTAATTTTTAAAAATATTCTTTATATAAAAATGTATTTATCATAACTGTACCTTTTGCAGGGGCTCTTTTCATTCTTTGTATGCTCTTCTACAGTCATTGTTCCTCTTGACTGGAAAAGCAGGTTCTAATGTGTCCCTGGTTTCTCCACTGATGCAAGACTTTACTTACCACACACTCAGTATAGAAAAACTAATGAAGTCTTAACACCTCCATTGTTTATGCAACTGTGGTATGTCCTCCTTGCCCTTTGGTTTATATTTGTGCCTTGCCAACACACTGCATTCATGAGAAAATCATTAATCTATTAACCTTAGCACACTGATTTAATTTACAAGCTATAGTTAGAACTGGTTCACTGCAGCTGCATCTGTAAAAATGAGTTGAACCAACTTCTGAAAACTTCATGTTAGAAATATGTTAATTGCTCAAGCTGCTCTCTGGCCCGTTACAATATCAGATGCATCACACTGAGGCCATTCTGAATGAAAAAAGTCATTACCTATTTTAATATTTGCCAGTGAGTGTGCAGTGCCCTGCCAGAGCTGGCATCTCTTCTCCCAAAGGGTCATCAACCTGAACCCATCAATTTGACATATTCAGCTGAAAAAGTCATCACCACCTCCCATCAGACTATGAAACACATTAAGGCTGTTCTTTCAAAATTAAGGAACAGTTTCTCATCTGTCAATCTGGAAAAGAGACAGAATAATTTGGCTGCCATTTGTACACTAAATTATTACAAGGGAAATAATGGTGTCATATAACAACAACAACTACATGATCTTTTGGGCAAGTAAATGGATTGTGTTGAAAATGTAAGTTACATCATGTAGATTAAAAATTCCTACAAAATCAAAATACTCTGGGCCCAATTCTCTTGTCATCCCAGCTAACAAGTACTTTGTCATTAATTCTAAACAGTTTCTTTCAAATAAAGGCCTGTTCAAGATTTTTGGCACTTTATAGTATAGAAAGGATAAAAAGCAATATCAAATTAGTTTAATTAGGTTGGGATTGTCACGTAATTATAATTGCATTTGATTCTAGTATACAGTGTTAACAAAATAGTTTTCATTCTAGAATGTTATGAAGTAAATAAGAGAAAATATGTTTTACAGTGTTTGTGGAAGTGGTGGCTTCACTCTCACAGTTTCTCCTTTCGTGAAGCTGAATTGCCATTGGGTCTTGGGGAAAATTAGAGATGGAGAGATACACTAAAAGTCATCTTGTCAGAAAGTAATCGTATAATATCCCTTATTGGTAAGAGGGAAAAGGAGAAAACATTAATGAAATTTGGGGAGCTATTTTAGGTTAAAAATAATATGGGTCTTTTAAAAGGGAACAGTTATTCTATATTTTGAAATTAAAAAAACCACATATCAAATTTAAAAAGAGAAAAAAAGATGTTTTAAAGGATTATATAAATTAAAACCACACAGATTTTTTTAAAACTAACTTTTCCATTTATCCCCCAAAAGATTTGAAAAAGAACTGACAGTGCCCTCAAATTCCCCTTCCAGTTTGAACAGTTTGAACCATATACTGTTTTGTTTTGGTTTTGTTTGTTTGTGTGAAATTACTGGAGACTTTAACTTCATTCCTCAGGATTGTTGAATGCCTACCACCAATTCTGATGGCAGTTAAGTCCTCTAGTTAAGAGCATTAAAATGGCAATTCGCCCGTAGTACTATAAATGTTGCAGTGACCAGTTTTTTTCATGCTCCTATGAGAAAGCTGCTCAGTGTCTGAAGACCAAATGTGACCTTCTTATCACACAAAGGTGCCTGAAGTGTGAGAACCTGGAATAAGATCTAATCTATTAAAAAATGCTGCATTTGGAAGTTGTGTCCTGTTTAGTCTGTTTCATGTGTATAGTTATATCACTACAAAATTTCCTTACTTTTCCATGGAAATAGGTTAATGTAACCAGGCCGTCATTTACATTTTTCCTCTATAGTCGTCAAAGCCGGCTCATTTACAACATCTTCCTAGGGAAGATAAATTGACCTGGAATTGTTTCATTGAGGGAGTGACAAATGGAGTATGAATCAATCTGTCATGTACAGTCCACGATCAGGACACTTTCCTGCCTTTGCCTCTCCTCCTCCCACCTTTTTCCTCTTCATCAGAGCAGAGTACTCATTTTGATGGCTTTATAATTTGGGAGGTTTTGAAAGAAACACTAAATATCCAGTGAATCTGATGATTCTTGCTAATTTCTGACTGACTTTCCTCCAAAGTCAACAATTTTAAGTTCTACTAATTTTTTTGTTGAATCAAAATGGGAACAAACCAGCCATTTGCTCCTTCTCTGAGGTCAAAGCTGAATAGACAGGAGTTGCTGGCTTAATTTATTAATCATTGCAAATGTTGCAGCTGACCATGGACATAGTGTAAGCCCAACTCATGACCTGTAACTGATATTTATCTTATAATTCTTAAGAAGCAGTTCATGAAAACAGGATACTCCACTGATCTAAACTTTTCATGTTACAAACATAAGCATAAAAATTTGAATCAGATTTTTTTCACTTTTTTAGTGAAAAGTCAGAGGCCAAGAGATCTTGGAGTAGGTGTTTATCCCTCCCCAATCCCTTGTGTATGTGGTTACATGAAGCAGGAAGACGACTTAACTGCTAAACTGCTTGTAATTATTTACCAAGACAAGCTTTTAATTTGTACCTAACAGATCTACCTGACACAGAGGTGACTCTCAAGCCTTTTGATTGTGTCATAAGAGGATAAGGTGATCTCTGTTTCTTAATGTTGTTGTGTTTGATTTTACGACTGAAATAACTTCTAAGATTAGGGTTTGGTTTACATTTGAAACATACTCTCTTTAATGGACATGGCACTAAGCATTTATGGATTTGGCACTAAGACAAACATTAGTTAAAATTATTCCCCTTAACTAAGACAGTCAGAACTACTTGTTAGAATTTGCAACATTTTCATCAAATACACTCAACAGCATTGTTGCACTGATTTTCTCTGTTCCTGCTATCTGCCTCACTGTCCTTTTATCCTTCACAATTTTTGACTCCATTATTCAACTCCAACTGTTTTTAAAGGAAAAGTAGGCAAAGATAAGGACTGCTTCAATTTTCATGAAAACTGCAGACTGGAGAGAAAAGGGAGACCAGAGTACTCAGCATTTTTTAGCTGTGTTTAGCAGCAGTCAGTTGTGCAGTAACCATGAGCTTTCCAGCCATTAGGCACATAGATCCAGAGGTCCTGCAGCTCCCCCTCCCCATGGGAACCTGCTGAGGGAGGGAGACTCTGTGTACTGGGGGTGAGATTTAGGGGGCAGAGACATAGATCCAAAAGCAAGAGTGTTTCACTGACTCTGCTGGCTGAAAACTCATTTTAATGAACACAGACATGCTGAGATAGAAACAGGGCCATTATTCGATTGAGGCTATATATGTCTATTTCTCATTGAGATGAAAAAGCTTGACCTCGTGGTTAAACTAGAGATGATATGATCAAACTACACATAATGTCACCTAGAAACCACCTGGAAACTGGTGAAAGCCTGATAATATTCTAAGAGTTCAAAGAATGTAGCACCAGGCTTCTATCCTTAGCAAAGTATAATAATTTTCCCAACATGGGCAGATTTCTTCATTTATGCTCATTCCCACTGTCAATATTTTGTAGCAAAGTGGTCCAACAGGTGATAATTCTTGGAAATGGGAGTTGTCTGTGCTCTGTCCCCTGGCTTATTTGATATGAATTGTATTCAGCTCCATCCAGCTCATACAGCAGTGCTCGCCTAAGGCACTGTCTACTGTGCCTTGCAAGTGGAAATGTCAGGATGTTTAGCATATGCTCTTCAGGGACACAGAGATCTTTCCTGGAGCACAGACGAGATTAATATTATTAATGGAGATATCTGTAGTGGAAACAATCTTCCAAATGCTTTGAATATTGAACATATTAAACAAAGAAAATAAAACATATTGAAACACCTTAGAAACTTGCAAGGCAAATAGTAGCTCAGGGCCACAACATTTCTTATTTCCCAAGGTTTCTTCAATGAATATGCAGGTTTCTTTTGTGTATTTGCTCTAAAGACAAGGGCCACATTATTATCTGAAAAGCATTTACATATCAGTTCAAGCTGTCTGAACAGAGTTGAGGAATTTAACAAAACTTCTTTACCATCATTCATCTGAGCAATTCTACGCAGATTGTGCAATAATTGTTGGGGAAAAAAGGAAAAAGGATAATTTGTGTATTATTTTTGGACAAGTCTCTGGCATTATTTGAAAAATAGCATATTGAACACATTAACGGAGCTAAGCATGAAAAGACCTGCACTGAAGCCATATACTGAATGTATTTCAGCACAGACTTGTATTGTTGTGAATCTCATTAACAGTTTATTGCTAATGTTCCTTTCTCCTAATGCAACACAAATGTCAATGACCATGTAGGTGGGAGGCTAATAACCAGCCTGACCAGGTGTTTAACTGCTGGAAAGGAGTCTGTGTGAGCTCAGCTGTCTCCACAGGTGCTGCAGGAGGATACTAATAGCCAGTTGGCCGAGATGATAGCTGTGTGTCTCTTCCAACTGGAGCTATTCTGTTGTGCTCTACTCTGTTCTGACATGCCTTCTTGCAAGATCTATTCAGCCTCCACACAGTGTGGAGAATCCTGGAGTATGGTGTGGGAATTTCCTTCCCATTAACCAATAAGCAAACTTAAAATAGCTTAAAGAAGCCTAACTTTCTAGAGTCTATAATTAGGGAAAATAAATCCCAAACATTATTGCTAGCACTGCTTAACCATCCTTTTCCAAAGCTTGTGCTGAGGGCTTAACCTCACTATGAGGTAGTGAGACCCATTTTTTTGCAGGGCTTTCAACATGCCCTGATCAGAAAGGCTCGATATCTCCTGTAGGTGCTTAAACAGGGTCTTACCCTCTGTGTTTTGCCTGTTAAGTTGGAGTCGTGCTTATGGAAAGAAACTAATCATGCCAAATCTTGATGCTGCTACATTCTTAAGTAGAAAAGAACTTAATTTAGTTTAATCTCCTAATAAGGAGTACTTTTTTGTGAATCACGTAAATCACTCTCTTAGACAGTGCTGACTTTCATGCAACCTGGAAAATGATGATAATTTCTGAGGCTCTTGTTTCTCTTTGAAATCTGGTTGAGACTGGTCAGTGGACCCAAAAGTTCTTGATGAGAACTGGCAGATGGATGAACAGATGATTAGGCAGACAGATAGACAGCAGGAACACATAAGACTCATTTCATTAGGAAACTGGACTGAAAACAGAAGTAGCAGTGGGTACTTGGATATTCATATTCTGGTCACTAATTTTAAAAATGCCATGTTTTTGAAACCATTTCAAAGCTTGTAGATGACATCCTTAGTGCTTTAAACAGCAAAGGAAAAAACAAAGGAACATTGCTGAGATTTTTTCCAGCTCTTTTTTTTCTTTTTTGGTCAGAATGCATTTTTATAGTTTGGACTGCATTTTAAACCTTTAAAACCAGATTCAGCTTGGACAGCCCTGGAAATTTCAATGGAGGATTAATGTGTGTCATTAAGCAAAGAAATATGGTCTGGTAGTTTTCAATAGCAACAAATGCTTGCTATGGTACTTCTCTGACCAACATATTTTTCACTTACTGTAAAGCCTTTGGGCTGCTCCTAAGTGTATGAAATGTCCATGCAGAAAAGCTGACAGTGAATTGTTGTGATTTGAGCTGGCTGCTACATTCCTGCAGCAAAGGGCATTCTTGTTCCTAAACATTTTCCTTCCTAGCAGAAAAACAGCTCACAGAAAGGAAAGCCCCTTCCCCCATTTAATATCTATTTATTTACTGTTTACTTAGAGGGCTATTTACTTTTGGCAAATTGATCCAAGTCAATCTGCAGTCTGACTGTCAGTTGATCCATCAACAGGGAGAGGTTTGCTAGGTGCAGAGAGGGCAAAAAGCAGGAATGGTTCTTTGTGTGGTTGAAAT
This sequence comes from Sterrhoptilus dennistouni, assembly GCA_013397095.1. NCBI lineage: Eukaryota > Metazoa > Chordata > Aves > Passeriformes > Zosteropidae > Sterrhoptilus > Sterrhoptilus dennistouni. Next base: position 753,612 of record VWZU01017706.1, read on the forward strand.
ACATCATAAATCTGCATGCAGGAAAAACAAGTTCCCTAGAAGAAAAGCATAAATAGAAAAGCAACTGTTTAAATCTGGAGACTTCTTTTTTAGAGTGCTCTGAGCAGAGCAGAGAACTCCAGACATTCAGAGTCCAGTGAATCCTTTGAACTATAGTAGCTCTAGAAGGCCATGGAAAAAGTTGGGCTTGGTATTTCCTATGTAAGATTATACTGGAATGCACTAAGATAATTCTCTTCTTTCCCTCTCTCAATTGTCAAATTGGGGCCCTAGGGCAGAGCTGTTACCCTGTGCCATCCTCCCTTCAGGGCTGCTGCTCCTTCACAGGCAGGGATGGGGCTCTGTGGCCAAGCAGCAGCAGCAGTCACTGCTGGCCCTGCTGGCTCAAGGCAGGGAACTTTCCCAACACACAGAGTGAAACACCAAGTGGTTCACATACAAGATGGGATTTGCAAGAGCTCCCACTGCTAAATTACTTCTGCTTCCTTTGGAATCGGTTCTCCCACACTTTCCACCTGCTCAGTTGGGCCAATGGTGAAAGTTTTCAAAACTACATTTTATGAGCATGAGAAACATGATAAAAGCAAGCCAGAAACACAATGTATAGCCTCTGCCCACCTTCTCTGCTTTCCAGCTTCCCGGTTTAATATACCAATTGATGCTGCCTAGCAGGTTGCAAAAGTCAGCCTTCTCAAGCAGTCATGAGACAGCCTGCAAATTTCTCAAAGCACTTTCATAATATATCAAAACTATTTACCACTGCCTCCAGAGAAGTATGCCTTGGAACAGTCTCATAAGGTCAAGTTATCCCACTGAAACACCTATTAGTATAAAGAGAAGGAAAAAAAAAGAAAAAGAAAGAAAAATGAACAAACCAACAGCAGTAGCACAGCCCTGGAAAATATGAAGTCATAAGTAGAGTTCAGCCAGAGCAGACTCCCATTAAATTTTGTTTAAGAGCCAAGTTCCACCCTGAGATATGTGTGAGCTGCAGTTTATTTCAGGGGGAACTGTGCTGTACTTCATTCCATGGCAAGGTTTGGACACAAGTATATATCTGTTACAAGAGAGGAGTAAAGCCCACTTCCTTTTTGCATTCTTTTTTGGTTCTGTCTGTATAGATGAAATAGAAAACTTAAAGAAGTAGATAAAACAGGCCACAGGCCACAGCTTTACAGGGCCTCTCTGTCAAATTTAATTCCTTCTTCCACAAGACCTGAATATGCGTCTTTCTAAATCCACTAGGCTCCTTTCACAATGTTAAATGTGGGGTCTTTCCCTCTTTCTCTGCTACACCCACAAGTGTTGAACACACAGGATTTCAGCAATCTAAGGATTGCTGTTCTAGCTTCTTTGCTCTTGAGAGCCTCTTTACGAGACAGTCAGCAAGAAGTGCTCCCTAGGAGATGCACATGCTTTTTAAAGAAGGGTCACACACAGCACTCTGGCTTTGATCTTACACTGGATATTTTTGCCTGAGAAGTAGGAGGTCAGCTTAATGAGGAGAGAAGAAGGGGTGGCAGAGATGTTCCCTACCCTACCTAGCTGCATTCCAAGACGGGGGCTAGGTTTACCAGCACCTTTGTGCTGTGCTGGGTTGCAGAGCTGGCTTTAGACAAAAGCCTTTATCATTGCTGGGGTGGGCAGCTGCTGCACAGATGGAGGGGACAAAATGATAAAGTCATGGTCACACGCTCCTGGAGGCACTGGAGTTACCTGGGAGAACTGGACAGAGGAGCTCCCTGCTCCCTCTCACCAGCTGTGCATTCAGTAATGCTGAGATTCAAAGGCTGAATTCTTTCAAGTACAAGTTAAAAGACCTCATTCAAGAGGAGCGGCAGACAAGGCTCAGTCCCGCCAAGCGCCGAGTCTGGATGTGAGCAGGAGGTTAAAGTATTTCATATGAGAAACTCTGGGAAATGCAAGAGCTTTTATACCCCAAGGCAACCATTTAAACACTGAATTACTAATTCTGGCTCAAAACTTTCCCATTCCTCAGATCCCTTGATGGTTGGCCTATGCTTTAACTCTCCATTAAGCATCTGCTACTGTCTCTGGTGGGTAAAACAGCCCATCAGCTCCATGCTCAGTGCAGCACTTCCATGGGCAGAGATGAAAAAGCTTTTAACTCCTGGTTAGTCAAGAAAACCCAGCAACATCAGGATCAAACCCACATTGGCCATCACTTGTCATGGATTCTGCAGCAGATGTGAAGAGGTGGCATTGTCCTTGGGAAAGGAAGACTTTTTTCCTTAATGCTGGTGTAACCTAACAGCTGGTGAGGGCTAAGGAGACACACAGGCAGCTCTGGTCATGCTACAACACCACTTCATCGTGCAATGGCAGTGAAAAAAAGGACAGGAAAAATCCCATTAGCTAGAAAAATGGGTTGGAAATATCCCAGCAAGGTTGGAGAATGGAAAAGACAGATGTGTGTGGCCCTGGAATTTGGAGAGACAGCTGACACGCCATGGCTTTGTGTCTGTTAAGGGATGGAGTCTGCGTTTCTTGCTACATCTCCTCTCACCAAGGATATTTTCAGTGGAGGGGGGAGTGGGAGGAAATTATCCTCTAAGGGATATGGATGTTCATGTCCACAGACAGCAAGCTGGCGCCCTAAAGTGCCAAGCAGTGGAAAACAAAATCAATTGCAAAGCTGAACACCCACATTTGTGCGTATTTCCCTGGCGAACTTCCCTCAGCCACCCACAAGTCCTGGACCTTGCTCTGTGCTGCAGGCAGCAGGGCATGACTGGGGAGGGCTGATCCCCAGCTTCTTCTCAGGTGTGAGCTGTGAAGGAAATCACTTGGGTGGAAAATGGCATGTGCAGCCTGTTACAGTTTCCAAGACTCCTTTTCTAATTCCATGAGGAAAATACACGCCTTTCTTCTGGAATAAACCACAGACACAATCTTCAATTACAGAACATGTGCTTTTCCCCCTCCCACATCTCCCCCAATGACTGCTGCAGTTTCATACTGCATTTCTGACAAAAATAGCCATCCAGACCTCCAAAGGGAGGAGCTTGTATTTCTCCTTCTGGCCATCTTCAGCAGCTGCCAGCTCTGCAAAGCCCTAGGGCTGCACCACGATTGAGAAGGGGGAAGATTCACCCAGAGATTTGGTACTCAGCTCCCTTAAAAACAGCACAGTGGGAGAAGCAGCGTGGAAATTACACTCCTGTCAGCTCTGCTGCTAGACTCTGGAGAAAACAGGACACAGGATATGCTTCCTGTCTGGGGAAGGCTTGCAGCAGCCTGGGAAAAAGGCATGACCTTTTCCTTAAAGGAAATGCAATTCGTGGAGAGGAGTAGGGAGGAAAAGTCCAGGCTGCATTTTTTTATTAAAAAAAGAGTCATGCAGCTGTACCTCATCTCATTTACTCCCTCTTTAATGCTGATATTTATTTATTTAGCAATGCCACATTTTGAAGGGTTTCATACCTCTCTGTCAACCCCTTGTTACTCCAGTCAGTCATGAACCTTCTGACACAAGTCAGAAGCTGTTAAAATAAAAGGTTTCATTCATTGCAAGCAAAGGAAGCCAGAGGAGGTACCTCGAGAGCAGAAGGGCTCAGCTCATGCTCTGTTTCCAGCTCACAAATGGTTATGTCCCCAGGATGCAGAGATTAAGCATCTCACACAGAACGTGGGAGGAGGAAGAAGAGTCTTTGTCTGAGATTCACAGATTTTAATGGATTCCAGAAGGGGAAATCTTTTACCCAGGAGCAACAGCAAAGTTCAGAGAAATGTAAAAGCATTTATCTCCCCAGTTATATTCTTGCCTGCCAAAAGCAGGAGGGGTGATTTACTCCTCCTTGGTACAAAGAGTCCCTTTTGGATCATTAATCCACAGGGGGAATGAGCTCAGGAGCCACAGACATCTTTTCTTAATGTTTAAGAACCTTGAATCAGTGGGGAGTTTTACTTGGGAGCATATAGAATCAGTTTATCTTTATTTGCTCCCCACTACCCCGTCTTCAATAGTGTTTCCTACAAGAGTTCTAGTTACCACTAATAAATCACCTTGCCTTCATTAAAATCTCTGGTGATAGTAGACAAGGCTGCTGTGAGCTAAACCAAGGTATTTGAAGCAGAGTAGTATTAAAAACTTAAGATCTGAAATCAGCAAATTCTGATACAAAGTCCAATAAAATCAATATGAGCAGTCTCGAGTTCCAAGGTACAAGTATCTCAACAACACCGATTTCAGCACTGCAATGGCAGCTTGCAATAAGTAAGGCATTTCCTGAGAAACTCTGCAGAAATGGGAAGGACAGAGAAATAGTAGACTATTTGCTTACAGGACAGGACCTCAGGTGATCTCAGGTGATGAAGTTTTCTACTTACAGCTAGAGCTGTACAGAAAACACACACCAGCACATATGGTAAGGAAAGGGGTTAGATCTGTGGACACCACTTGTTAATATTTTCTCATTTCTTTAGGAGCAACAAAAAGAAAAATAGTCTCATTTTGTCTGACTTTGACTCTGTGAAAGCACCTGAAAATATTTCTATACTGCCTCAGTTGCCAAGTGAGGAACATTATAGACTCTCTCTTTCTATATATTCACAATATGCAGACATTTACAATATGCCACTGTTTTATGGTGGATGGTATTTTATATACTTTACCTCAGCAAAAAAGAAGTGCAGCAGGGCATTAAATTTCCGTATTCAAATCTCCCAAGAAGCATTCCATGCTTAGATTTGCCAGGTCCCACATAAGTCTGGTAAATACACATCCTTGTTACTGTAAATGACTTACAAGATCAGAAATGTGGCTGAAAGGGAAAACCCAAAACTGGCTGGTGTCCTTGGGTTTTATGCTCTCGTGTGTGTTGCATGCGCCCACAGCATCCTTTATTTTGGCTCTTTGTCACACAGTTAGGCTTTGACAAATTGAAAGTATTAAGATTAGAACAATCATGTTTACATGTTTTACCACCTGCTACTTCGTTTCTTCCATGGTGCTTAAATGTTCAGGCATGTGGCTTTGAAACACAGTACCTTTAATGCACTTAAAAACCCTGCTGGATTTCCAGCTCTCTTTGATCTCCACAGTCTAGAGACTATCTCAGAGAATACAAATAAAAGTGTTTAGGGAAAAAATATTTTCAAGGAGAAACCCCTAAAGTCCTTCCAGCTTGATATGCATTACCAGCTGATGCCATACCTAAGGTTGTTTTTTACATTTTATCTTCATGCTTCAGGAGGCTGAAATCTCTATCCAGAATCAGCAGCTTGATGAGGTAACTTGGGAAAACAGATGTGGTCAGCACCACAGGAGCACCAAAATATCAAATAATTATTTGGTGATTTTTATTTAGGAAGGAGATGGAGGGAGAGATGATTCGCCCCTGAGAAATTTACAGACTAAACAAAGTAAAAAGGATACACTTTTGCAATGAAGAAGACTGTATTTTGTCAAGAGAAAATGGAAAAGATGTGAGTGGAAAGCTTGCTATTAATCATGAGTAGGAAGGAGACATTAGTTGGAGAGCTGGAAACAGAGGAAAGACTCAGATAACCAAGGGTATGACAAAAATAACTTCTTTTGGGGGCTCTACCATATCATCTTTTCCATCTCTTGCCATGCCAAGTCACCATGTCTCACTACCCTTGTGGTAATGACTTGGATTTGTAGTAATTTCAAATTGTCCCCTGAACAGCAAGCACAATTCAGATCTGGGTTCTTTGGTCAGGGTATGGGATGGTTAACTCTGGAAAAGGTGCTCCGAGGAGCCACATTCATTCAGTTATAGAAAAGGTAAGATAGAAAGGTATTTCTCAGTTTTTTAATAATGTTCTTGGGTCCAGTCACTACCTAGTGGTTGAGCTGTAGGTATGACAGCTCTTAGTGGGAGATGGTAAAGTGCCAAAAGCAATCAGCAAGGTTTCAAACTAATTCATTTCTTCACATTAGGTGGACACAGCCATACAAGGAGGAAGGACCTAGCAAACACCCTTTGAATCATATAATCATGGAATGGGTTGGGTTAGAAGGGGCCTTAAAGATCATCTGTTTCCAACCACATCCCCTTGGTCAGTGACATCTTCCACTAGACCACATTGCTCATAGCCCCAGCCTCCTCCCTGGCCTGGTGGTGTTCTGCTTGGTTTTGGTGATGTTAGCAGAAGTTGTTCACTCCACTCTTCATGACTGGAGCAGAGATAGGTTGAGTAACAGGAGCAGTGACAGAGTGTTCAGAGCACACTGAGTGGTTCTGCAAAAGAGTGAAAAACCCCCTTTTTTCCCAAAGCAAAGAGGAAGCTGGAACTTGGTCCCCAACTGTAGATTTGTTTCCTGGTGTACTCCACACATTATGCAGGGTTGTCTGTAGAAAGAGATACAGCCTAATTCTGTGTATAGCCCCTCTCTCCACCAAGGGCCTAATTGCCATTAGTAGCTGGTAGCGAAGCTTCCTTAAACTGAAAAAAAGTCCCTATGAATTCAGTGTGGGGAAAACTGGGTTTTTATGCAATAGAGTCCAAAAATCAAAGGCCATTGACGTAATTAGGGAAATTCAAGAGAGACAGACAATAATCATCTCTCCCAATCATGCAATTCAGAATGTAAAAAGCATGTCCCAGTTGTAAATAAAAAATTGCTGTGTGATGACAGGAAAGATCTGGAGAGGGGAGGTGCTGTTTCATAGCAAGCTGTGAAGATGAGAGAGCAAAGAGAAATCAGCAGAGAAGAGGGAGAGTGGAAGAGGCCAACTCTCAAAGGAAACAAAGCTTCAGCCCAGATGGTGACAGGGAAAGATCTATGTCTTCCTATCCTGTTCTTTTCTTCCTTCCCACTGGCAGCACTGTGGAAGGTCTTTGAGAGAAGGGGGGAAATGGCATTTAACAGCAGAGACCTGCGTGTCTCTTCTGTTCAGATATGACCATTTACTTGTGGGCTAAGAAAGGGACAGGTAAGATTAGGAGGTGCAGAGGGCATCTGAACTAGACAACATGAGAGGGCAGGTGTGAGAGAGGCCACAGATGCATCAAGGATTTAATTTCTTGCTTGCTTTGTTGGATCGACTGGGACTGTGCTCATTACACCTGCATGAACCATCCCTAGAAGAGCAACCTCAGCTAGCTCATGAATGCTGGTTATAAAGTTCCAGGAAAAAAAGGCTACACTGTCTCATAATAAATTGGTAAACTTCTAGCCCTAATACATGCTAAGAAAATCTTGAAAGCAGAGTTCAACAATATAGTCTAGAAGATAGAAATAAAACATAAAAATCCAACATTTCACTTTAAACATCAGAATTTTTGGAAATGTACACAAGTTTCCTGAACTCTTGGATGACATTTTTATGGTAATTCTTTACAATCCATTTTAAATATGTTTTCCCTCTACTCATTCATACATGTAACTCTTTAATCACTTGTGTTTAAGTGATTTGTGGTCTCTTTGTCTCACCTAAGGATTATTTGGTTTATCTACAGACAGCTATGAAGACCTGCTTTTTTATTCCTTCTTAAGTGACTGAAATTTTTGAAACATCCAATTAGCAGAAAAGAAGCATCTTGCTTTTGTCTTAGTAAGAACACTTTTCAAAGAAAATGAGATGAACAACAGGGAAGTTTCCCTATCAAAAAAAAAAAAAAAAAAAAAAAAAAAAAAAAAAAAAAAAAAAAAAAAAAAAAGTTAAACTGGAATAACAGTTCTGTAAGATCTCTTCCAGTATAAATTAACCTTCTCAACTGTGTGAGGGAGACACAGAATCATGTAATATGATTGAATTGATTCTCAAATAAGTATTTTGTTTCCAAAGAGGGTAATTTTTTTAAAGAATAACTTTAATTTCAGTATGAATATGGTCAGTGTTTCTAGAAAACTGTCCTAAAGATGCAACTACCAAGTTCTCCCAGCACAGCTGAGCTAGAAGAGGAATATAAATCTGAACAAATAAAGCCATGTGAGTACTGGAAAGGGTGGTGGGTATAAATACATACCCTATGGGTATATATACACATGTGTGTAGACAGAATTCAAACTCATTTTCGAGGTTTGGTGTTAGTAAAAGAGTCTCTGCTCGCAACTCTAAACATCTACACATATATATGGATTTGATATCTGATTCTGCATGTCTGTGACCCTGCTACACATGTTCTTCATGGTGTGGACTGCCTCATAAAACTAGACATTTTAAACATGTAGTCCCCAGTAAAATAGGCATTTATCACTCACAATAACAAAGAACTGTCTCAGGGTGTGTTCAAAAGCCCCCCTGCAACTTGCTGATAAAAAGCTTAACTCTGTTTCAGGGCTTATCTGGAGAAAAAAGAGGTAGAGACCCTCACAAAATAACTGAATTTTTTTCCCTCTTAAGATGAAAAAGAGAGGCAGAGGAAAGGAAAAAAAATCACTTTAAAACTCCAATGCAGCAGAACAAGTTTAACCCATTGAGATTTTAAGTGTAGTTTTCTGCTTCATCAGGAAGAACCCTGTGGTGAAACATATGTCAGAAGAGAAGAAGATATGAAAAACTGGCCTCCTTTGCATATGAGATGATTAATTAAGAGGAAAATCACTTAGCCAGCTGTCTCATTGGTGAAACTACACGTGCAAGGTACATCTGCAATAGAGGAGCATTATAGTATAGGCAGTGAATTTGATTTCCATGCTAACATAGCAGAGATAGGAGGAATCTGGTGTGGATTAGATTGTGCTGACTTTTTGAGAAACAGAGGAGTCCAGATCTTATTTCAGCCTCAAATTATGAGCTGCATGTCTGTTGTTATAGCACTACAGTGTTGGTACTTGATGCAGTTGAGTTATCAGTTAGAAATAAATTATCCAGAGAAGAGAGGCCTTTCCTCCATTCATGTTCATAAATTGTTGGCAAACGAAGCCTGAATTTCTCTAAGTGACACTTTTCTCCATTCTCCAAGTAGTTTTTCAGAATGCTTAGCAGCTGGTGAATTTTTCATCTGCTCATTACTGGGGTAATGCTGGCAGATTCATCTGACTTAGAAAATTAAGTAAGTAAACCACAATTCTCTGTTGGCCCAATACTTGCCCTCCTAAGGTGTTCCTATATCCTTGTCACTGTGGCATCTGTGTTTTTCATGCAGTTTCTATCACAACTTGTATGTGAAGCAAAAAATTGTAAACAAAGTTCCTACTTATGCCAAATGCTGTTTTCAAAAGTTTTCTGGTCTTTCTGTGGGAAACAAGCAGGCCAGTTGCTAAATAACTTCAGAGCTATCTTTTTTTTCCTGAGCATGCATTACAAAATTAGGGAGTGGGAAGCAAAGAGCTGTTGCCCCAGTGAATCTACTGGAATCAAACCAACTCCTACCTCCCCAGCTTTTCCCAGCTAAAAGCTGCCTCACCAGCAGTGTCTATGGAGAGCAGTCATTTTTCTCCCACCTGTAATCTCTCCTCTTTACCAGCCTTTTGAAGAAGAGGTGACTGTACAGCACCTAGCACAATCAGATCCCTCTGTTGGCTTGAATTTCCCTATGCTATAGGAATACTAATCCCTCCCCAACAATAGAGACAGGCACTGCACAGAGCACACACACAAACAGACTTTCATTAGACAATGCAGTCCTGAAAGCATGTTTTACAAAAGACTTTGCTGATTGGACTCAGTCATTTGAACAGCGATGGATACAGGGTATATTACACAAGAGCCTAGAAAGAAAGGTGCAGCAGTATCAGCAATGAGATGCAGTCACTGCATAATTCTGTAATATTAACAGGCTTAAGCACACAACTAGCCATAACCTGAATTGTTAACATCTACTGTGTATTTTTTTTTTAAATGATGCTCAGCAATGCTGAAAATTGCGTATTTTAAACCAGCAAACTCCTATTTGGGTTGACATCCTCCCTATTCTCTCCAGCTCAGTGGTTTGCCAACATTTCTGCCGTTAATTACTGAAATTTCAGGTGCATTCTGAGCTTTTCAATTGCCATACTTTCACATAAATATGTCAGACAATGAGGGTGTCAGGAGAGCCCTGGGGTATAAAGCCAAATTTTCCAATTCATATGCACGGTGGTGGGAAACAAACATACAAGCAGAGACATTCAATTTACATAAATGCTTGTAGGAAATGTTTTGAGATTTCTGTGCTAAAAATGAGAGGTTATTATAATCTGTAGCTTTCCTTGTGCATAAATGCTCACAGGGTTACCAGTGAAGACCAGATTTTCATAATCAATAGCCTCTGTTTTTGTTTATCACTTACTGTCACAGGCAAGCACTTCTGCTGATTAAGGGCAGTGAAATCACATATATTGTCAAGGTGTGAATAACACAATTAAAAACTTAAAGGGTTCATTCAAGGCTTTTCACAGGCCCTGTGGGAAAGGCAAGTGGTATTGCTCCAGGAACATATAAAAGAACCAGTTTGCAGGCCCAAAATATATCTCATTATGAGTTAAAGATGTGGCAAGGCTGTTCTCAAACCACACTCCCCATTCACAGCCAGAAGTCACTCTGCCATTACCTGAGGCCACCTTTGCAAGGTCCCAGCCTCCCTGAGGGGCCAGCCCACACACACGTGGCTCATTTTGCCAGAAGCTCTGTAATGGGGGCAGGTGGAGAAGCTTGGGTTGATGGAGCCAAGACCTCCTGCTTGTAAAACAGAGGCAGCACCAGACTCTACTCCCCTAAGCAGGGCAGTGCCTGGGTTACTGCTGGAGGACAGCTGGCAATGCAGAGGGAGTGCATACAGCTCAAAAAACTGGCTTTGCTTCACCTTCTTCCTCACCCTCTTCCTCTCTCTGCAGCTGAAGCATGGCCTGAGGACCAGCCTTGCTTGGTTTCCTTTTGGGCCAGTTCTTCTGTGTTGCACACTACACACTGCTTCCCTATGCCCCCAGGAAGAGGACCTTACCCGTTGATGGGTGATGAGGAAGAGAAGCCTCCACAAACTTCTCTCCTTAACCACTAACTCCTTTGACAGCTGGCATTTGGAGTATAAGAGGCCCCAGATAAACATTCCCAGTCTGCTGGGTACAGACGAAATCCTGTAAATTGCAGAGCAGCTTCTCCAAAGGGGTGAACACTTTTGACCCATAAAGATGGCTTTGCACAGATCGTTGCCTCCCCAGGTTGAATCTTTGACTTGGTGACGTCTATTGTCCTAATCCTTCACCTCACTTGAGCTGTCCCACTGCCTCAAAATAGGATCACTGCAGTCTAAAAGGAAGAGGGCAAAAGCAGCCAGCTGAACTGAGATTGCCAAACCTGTGGAGTTCCTCTGGTTTCATAATTAAGTCAGGCAGCTACTGCTTGTACATCTGAGCAGGAAGCAAATGCATCACAGAGTTATTCTCTCCCTCATCTCTGTACAGAGAGCCCACTCAGACATCTGGTGGATATCTGAGCTGGGAATGGGAAGTGCCCAAGGTGAGATGGTGGGGCATCCCCATATAGAGGCAGAATAGATTTACAGCATTCACAGAGCTGAATATTTAAAATCTGAGACAGTGCATGCTCCCCCCTGGATTGACAGGATCATACTGCATTTATAGAATGAATAAAAATTCCTTATCAGCTGTGGGTAAAGACAAGGAGATAAGCAAAGTACATGAGCAATTAGGTAACTTAACACTGTTTAGTTTACATCAGTTGGCAGCTGCTCTGTGGTCTCACCTGCAGGTATTCAGCAAAGAGTTAATATGTTCAGTAAAGTCAAAAGTTTTTGATGATTTTTTAATGCATTTTCACACCCATCTCAAAGATTTTCACTATGGCTATGAAGCAAATTTGTTTTCCCAATTATTCTGCCTCTCTGGCAAACATCTGCTGTCCATGCTTCTCAGCGCCTGTCAATACATTGAACTTTCAATTGTTTCTTGTCTTGTTTCCTGAAAAAACAGCAGGAATTCTACTAGGAAATAAGATGCTTTTCCCAAAGACCTTCCCTCAAAACCTCAACCATTATCAATGCACCAAACTTGCATTTTACAGAGATATGGTATTATTAGACTTCCCCCTAACTTTTGTTCCTAATCTATAAATTTGATCCATCTAAATAAAAAAAAACCAAACAAAAAAACCCAAAAAACCCAAAAAAACCCAAACAAACAAACAAAAAACAAAAAACCACCAAACCCAAAAAACCAAACAAAACCCCCCCCCCAAAAACCCCAAAACAAACCCACAACCAAAGGCAATACATTGTGACTATTTTTCAGCCAGAACACTTGCTGAATTGCAAGCAATTTATTTTCATGAAGAGAATCATATGATCTTAAAATAGTTCAAGTTGAGATTTCCTGTCCACATTTTGGAATAAAACCCCAAGAGAAGCCGATGCATCTTCTTTATTATGAGCAGACAAAAGGCCCCATGGGGCATTAACTCCTCACCATCCAGTTTCCTCCTAGAGCCTTCTGTGGGGTCTGACAACCTGGGTCTGCCAGGGAAATTGTTTTTAATATATGCAGGACTGTAGAGCTGGATGTGTCACTTGGCCAAGCCTGTCACTAAATACACAAGATTGGGTCTGGACCCTTGTTGATATTTCACAATACACAAGAAGAACCTCAGTGAGTCATGATCACCCTCCTGGACATGCTTGGAGAGCACCAATAGCAGTAACTTACACAAGCTTTGACAAACCCAAGCTCTCAGAATGCTGAATTAGCCTGCCTGTATCTTTCCTGGCTATTACAGAAAACAAGCAATAGAAAACAAGCTGTAATATTCTAAACTGCAGAACAAAGTAGAATAAAGTAGTAGATAAAGGTAATATCTAATCTTTCTTGTTGGTTAGAATCTGCAAAAAAGATTAAAGGGTAATTAGAAATTGCTGGTTGGGATTCCAGAGATTCTGCTTGCTGTGTCTTTTCTGCTGGATCAGCCTGCCTCATTCAAAGCTTGGGAAATACTGTCAGTGTCTACAGCCATACAGAACAAATGTATTTACAGCAGTATCTGGATCAAACCCTGAATTGGAGGCTGCTCCCAACAGTGCTGTCTGTACTTTATGCCTTCATTACTGATACTATGGTATGATAAACAATTCTGCTTTGGCAGTGTATTTATTAAAAAAACAACAAAAGTACTTTCTTGAATTAAAACAAGAAAGATCACACTAAAGCCATACAGAAAACAAAACCAAACCAAAACAAAACAAAAAAACCCCAACAACAACAACAACAAAAAGAAAGATATATTGCAGTACCAAAAACTCACGAGTTTTTTGCAGCTTATAAAATCATAACCCACCCCCCTTTCCTTCACCTTTCTTTCTAATACTGTCCCAAAATGAACACTACCATACTGCAGCTGAGCTTCTGTGCTCACTTAACTGTTAGGGCCAAACTCTCTCTTTTAAAATTTACTGAAATATGCATAGTTATGCAAGAAGAGTTCTTGCCCTCCTGTTACCCTCTCTTACTGAAAAACCAAATTGCTTGTCCTTAAGCCAATGTTTCTAAATTTCTAGGAGCAGAAGCACATTGTGGCTTTAAATATAGACTGTCAGTTTGTGGCTCGAGTCTCATGTTACACACAGACAGCTTGAGACTCTAAAGGCAAGTTGGGCAGCACCATTACTATCTTAGAAAAGCGTCAGCACGCTTTCAAAACGCTCTATAACTTCATTCCTGAAGGCGGGGGGAGGGAAAAACATTCAAATGTAACTTTTCTAAGCTGGGGTTTAGGCAGAAACATTACTAGTTTTGCTTGGTTCTATTCGGGAGCCAGAGTTTGCAGAGCCTGCTACATTTCTTCCCCCTCTCACATGCACACGAACACAAAGAATTAAGAAAGAAAACAGCTTCTTCACAACTTTTTTCCTTCAGGATTAGTCTCAAGCATTCCTTTTTTTTTTTTTTTTTTTTTTTT
>VWZU01017706.1:767472-785002 GCA_013397095.1 Sterrhoptilus dennistouni
CATACAAACTGCATTAGACAAACTTTTCCTTAAGCGACGGGCTGATAAATCCACTCTTACTGTAAGGGGGGAGGGGGGTAAGGGTACTCACGTGGTTGAGATGTCGCATTGTTTTGGGAACTCATAATTTACGCCTTTGAAAAATGCCTTATTTGTGTTGACAGTCTCTCTTCCCTGCTCAGAACTGACGGCGGGATTGAACAGAACAGCTGGAAGAACCCAGGAAAATGCTCCTCTTGTTCGGGCTCTCCTTGCCTGGCTCCTGACCCCTTTACAACTGGAAAAGGAAACAGCACATGTGTCATTCTCTTTTGCCTGTGTAGCTCACATGAGCGGGGAGGGGCACCCATTTGCAGATAGCAGTAACTGTATTCAAGTTTTGCAAGTTGGATGTATTCCACCCCTTTGCTTTTATTAGCCAGCAACCAGTGGAAAGAAAATGCTCTTTTCATTCTTAGCCAAATCTAGGCGCACCTATTAAATCCACTTCCCAAACCCCTATCCGCTTCTGCTGATGTTATTTAACTGCAAAACTTGCTGCTGACTCTCTTTCATAAAATGTCTACCATTAGTAGGTAAGATTGAAAGCAGTACTTTGAATTTTCATTGCTCATCATCCCCCTTAACACTCACAGTCTGACTGATTCTGTCCTTTCAACAGGTGAAAATTCAGGATGTCATTTACTGTGCGAAAATAGTTACATCAGTGTATACCATGAATCTACACTGTGCTCAAAACAAGGAGGAACCTCTGGCTACAGCACAGGCTGAGGCACAAATAACTCCAGTCATGGCTCTGACACAGGCTTCCTATGGCACCTTTGGCAAAACTTTTAATCTCTGCCCCAGTTTGCCATTGGTAGAATAAAGATGAGACACCTGGTTTCTCCCTAGTCTTGGTATTTTTATTTTAATGCACAGACAGGTGTTATTTATAAATAAGATGTATTTATTGGGCTGCAGAGGCTAATTTGCATACTCCACTGCAAGTTTTTCAGCCTGGACTAGGGTGCCAGCTGCCTTGTTTATATAGCTGCCATTTAAAGCTATCTGTTTGGCTGTCTGCATGCTGTGCTGCAGTCAGTGGCATGTAGTCACTGTAAGGGTGCATACACAGCCTGTATGGAGCTGTGTAGGAACTTTTCTTCTAGGTTTTACCAGAATACAAGTAATTTTTAATACATATACCTTAAAAACTAAGAAGAGTGGACAAAGTTTCCATTTTCCGGGTGTCTGTTATGGAGTCAGGATGAATTAACAGCCTGCCTGTGACAGCAGAAACACAGTAACCATCAGGATGGAAGTGGAAAAAAACCGAGTAATGAAATTCAGGCTGTGACCATCCTGTTTTGCAAAATTGTCACAGGATATTTCTGTGAAATCATCTCAGTGACCTCCTAGAAGAAATTAGTGCCATGAACTTGCTCACAGTATTTATTTAACAGCTATAGGATGGAAAGAACAGTAACTTATTTGCATGCCAACAGCAACTAACAGCTTGTTTGTGAACACAGATGCAGTAAACGACTTCAGTCAGCATTTCCACACTCTGGGCTTATGGTAGAGAGCTCTGGAACACTGAGTGATAGAGCAAAGCAAGGCACAAAACAAAGACAGGGAAATAATAGGAAAAACTGCTGACGTTCCTGCACTGGCTTCAGCTCTATAATGTGACATTCATTTACACCTGACAGCTTCTCTATGAGAATACCAATGGGCATGTTTTTGATTACTGCTTCTTCTGTGTAAGAAACACAATGTGCACAGGTAAAATTGTGGTTTTCTGTTCTGAGGCATGAGAATTGTTGTCATGTGAAGTTTTTACATTTAAATCTTTCATCATCAAGATCAAGGACAAGTTGAGAGGCCTTTGAGCAACCTGGTCTAGTGTATGATGTCAGGAGGGTTGTAACTACATGATCTAACCCAAACCACTGAATGATTCTATGATTCTGTAATCCCTAAGAATTTTCAGAACTTCTATTGAGAAAAGATTTACTAGCTGCTGCAGGTGATGTTAAGGATGTGGTAGTGATGGCTTTATCATGTTAGAGCCAGTGATCTGGACCTTCTCAGGAATTTTGTGGCAAACTACTCAAAATGGCATGCACCATTATGTCCTGGTGCTTAACCCCTCTGCATCTGTGCAACACTTCCTGCATCTGTCTGTGTTCTTATTAAAACTACTCTGTCTACCACCAAAATCACTGGAAGAGTTATACCCAAGTTAATGTAGGAGGATTCGGGCAGATCCAAACTCACATGGGAAAGTCCCCTGTTGTTATCTTCACTTTTCTTGGGACTTCTTTCTTTGCAGATTGAATAGACTGGGATTCCCAGAAATCAGAGAGCCATTTCCCAAAGCTATTTGCTCTCAAGCAGGCCATTAAAGAGACCTGCCTGACCTTCTCCACTCATCATTAATGGAAAATATGTGATGTTGACAAGGGAAGCACCATGTAGCCCAGCATGCTTCTGGGGGAGCCTGAGACCGGGCACTGAACAAAAAGCATCTCAGTGCTCTCAGCCAACTGATCATGAGGGACAGAAGGCACCAAAGGAACCCAGAACAAAAGATGGGAGTGGAGTGCTGATGGAGAAAATGTGTGATTAATCATTAATTTTCAATTTGACTGAACTCTATCCTAATCTTTAAATAGCAGTTGCTTTTAGCAAGAAACAAAAGCTTCCCAAAAGAGAGAAGATAACAGAAGGATATTTAAAAGTAATTTTTACCTAAAGATTGTGGCATTCATATAGGATTCACCAGGTCTCTGGGATAACACAGGTGTGCTAGGAAATCTGTGTGTCAGCTCTGTAGTTTTCATCAGCCAATTACTTGATCTTGAGGCCATGGTGTTTCCATTAACCTACAGAAGAAGTATTGCTTTACCTGCCCTGGTAAAGACTTTTGCATCTCCAGCCTTTGAAAGAGTCTTTTTCTGAGTAAGGAAATGAAAATTCCGTTTTTTTTCTCAGTAGTGCTTTCAGATGTGACAATGCTTTCGGGTCCAAGACTTTTAGCTCAGAAGTGGGACCTTTTTAGCCCCTGATTCTGCAATTTATCCTACTCCTCCTAAGCACAGCTATGTAATGAATGCATGGTCAGGCCCACATAGTTGTTCTCTTTGATGCTATCTTGCTCCAAGATAAATGATATTTCACAGTCATTCAGGCTTGGCAAGCTGATGCTGCATGCTGTAGCTGTTGTTCCCAACAGGAAGGGAGGGTTTAGGCTGCACTAGCAGGAAAATAAATAAATAAAACAAAGGAAAGAGGCTCTCTTCAGGAAGTTATGCTTTACAACAGCAGGACATCACACTAGAAATCCCTCCCTCTGATGGATTTTCATGGCAAAACATAATGCAAATTCTGTAATCTCATCCTGTAAAGGCAATGGCAAGATTGAAAGAGGCTGAGTGAAAAGATATCAGTGATGTCCTTCACTGCGCACCCTGCACACCCTGCAAGCTTCAGAGGAGGTGTTTGGATCCATCAGCCAGACATTTGAGGGGAGGATGTAGCAGCAGCTGTGCCTGACTGTGAGTTCAAGATGGGCCTTGTGACAGCACTGGTGGGCACATTCAGATGAGCCAGTGGCTCCGTGTCCCACTGGGCTTATGCCATGGTCACCTGGCCAGCTGGCGGGAGAGGTGCTGTTGGCTTTCTCCTCTCCTTTGCTGGCTACACACTCCAGGCTGTCTTAAACATGCCAGCCTGCTGAGCTGTGTGAGGTTGGGTGGAATCCCAAATTTTGAAGACTTTGTGCAGGTCAAGCACAAGCAGATATTTAACTGCTAGGCTGAAACCTAAAGGAAGAATTCTTTATAGGAAAGCATTTGGCTCTGAACATTCCATTAAATACTATTTTCTACTGATTATCTTTCTCTCCATCTCCGTAAGGAATTACAGTTTATTTATTTGTTACCTTGTGTGGTGGGTTCTCCCTCCTGACTAGTTTCCTTTCTGTTTTCCATTTATTTTTGTGCTGAAAGGGCAAGGAATATTTGCATTGACTGTGTGGACCATCTCAGGTCTGGTGTAAAGTCATGGAGAATGAAACCTTTGTGATGCAAAAGGGATCAATATGGACTTATTACCCAAGATGGACTGTGATGCTGATATAACTCATATTTTATGTGGTGCCTATGCAGCCTGCAACTTTAAGTGCAACAAGATTGTGAAATCCTTGGAACACAGAGAAGGAATTTTTTGTCTGCATTCATAACACTCAACAAGTTCTTGACTCTCACACAAGGCAAAAAGAGAAGAGTTTACCCTGGAGATAAGAGATCAACTCTCCTACCTACTTTGCATCTCAGGCATTTGTCTTTATTTTTACCACTCCTCTGACTTCTGCTTGAACCTTTGGAATATATTCTTATCCCTGAAACACATATATCCCCTTCTTTGCCTTATTGGATTTTTATTTTCAGTTAAAGGATGTAGTGTGCCTGTTTATATTTAAGGTCCCCACTTAATCTGTTACTTTATTTGGGCCAAACTCTTTTCCATTTGTGCCTGGACTCAGGGAAGGCTCCACTGTCACTACAATGCAAATACTTCTTCAAAACATGCCATCTCTCTGTGAAATGGAAATATAAGGAGAGTCTACATCTACCCTGGAGCCTGCTGCTTGGCTTTCTAAGAACTGTGGTTATTTAATGCTACCATCGAGGGAAGATGTATAAGGGTAAGAGTTCAGTGGACAGTGGTGCAGAGTCTCTGTAACTCTATGGTGTTGTCGTGTCCAAAGGTCAGAGAGAATGTCTTAGAGCCACTGCCTCCTCTCCAGTCTAATTTCCAACACCACTAGAAAGCACATCTGTTTACACTCTAGACCGGTCAACAGGATGTTGACATGCAGTTTGATAGTGCATATTTGGAACAGTGGTAATGTCATCTGGGCAGATGTGGAGAGGGTGAATCATACGATCAGCTCTTGCTGAGTTCAGGAAATCAGAGCAGGCTTTGGCACATAGATTTCTCATAACTAAAGAACCGAATGATGAATAAAGTGAATCATTTTGCAATTTAAAACAAAAGGAAAGACTTGCTCCCACAAAGCAGAATTGAACACAGGAAGTCATAATTCCTGGAAGATCTGGTGTAGTTGGATCTTCAGTTTGACTGAAAACCTTTACTCTTCCTTACGTAGATGGGACTGTGTTACTGTTGCATAATTTTAATAAGTTGAGTTTTTTAGTTGCTGCATGTTAGAGAGTGTCCAAAGGAGAGCAGCAAAGAAAGATGGTGAAGGGCCTTGAAGGGAAGCTGTATGAGGAATGCCCAAGGTCACTTGGTCTGTTCAGCCTGGAGAGGAGGAGACTCAGAGTCTCCTCTCTTCACTGCAGTCACGACTTCCTCACAAGGGGACAAGGTGAGGCAGGCATTGACCATTCTGTAGTGACCTGTGACAGAACCCAAGAGAATGGCCTGAAGTTGTGTCAGGGAGGTTTAAGTTGGATATTAGAGAAAATTTCTTCACTCAGAAGGTGGCTGGGCACTGGAACAGGCTCCCCAGGAAAGCAGTCACAGCACCAAGCCTGACAGAGTTCAAGAAGCATTTGGACAATGCTCTTGGGCACATGGTGTGACTCTTGGGGATGGTGATGTGCAGGGTCAGGAGTTGGTCTTGATAATCCTTCCAACTCAGCATATTCTGTGATTCTGTGATAACCCCAAAGTGGCCAGAAAATTAAAAGTCAGGAGTTCTGATGATTGTGGAGCCTGCTGTGTTTTGTTACCCGAGTGTTAATTTTGCTTTAATGGCTATTTAAGTACAGGTGAAAATCCTCTCAAAGGTTGCTAGTACAGCATCTGGCCTGTCCTTGTGTAACGTAATGATGGGCTTGTCTCAGCCTGAGCTCTCTGGGAAACTGGATCTCCTGTACTTTAGCAAGGGCTTCAGCCTCTTTTCTGTCCTTTTGTAGCCTGGATGTATCAAGTACTGAGGTGATATATCCAAAGCAGAGATCTTTCTAATCACAGTGTGAATACTTTGGCCAAAGCAGTAACTGGGTTGCATTCAACAAAGGTGTTGGATAAGTGTGTGTGCTTAAAAGCCATTCCTGAGTCTGTTTCCCACCTTGCTGTAACACTTAGCCAAAGACTCAGCCAGATTGGCTGATGATATTTCCTAAAATATAATGACACTCTGGCATTTGCTCTTTTAGCTTGCGTGTACTATTCCCTCCAGAGAAAAAGGCATCAGCTTAAGATTACTTTCTTCTTTAAGTGCAAGAACAAAAATCTTGTGCTTCCCTTCTCTTCAGAGATACTACAGTGAATTTTAGTGTTTCAACCCAGTATCTGAGCACAAAGCTGGCATGTGGTAAAGTCACAGTTACACTGAATGAAACTAGGGCTCCATAAGGATGTGTGTGATGACCCCAAGACTTTGTTGCTTAGCACTGCTCCTATCACTGTTTTAAAAATAACTCCTCAAGATTTTTAGCCCAAGGGAGGCTTGAACTTCATTTTTCTCATAAGTAATGTGGCTTGAGTTGGTTTTATCTTAAAAGAACCTTAAACTTCAATAATTTTTTCTTTTGCTCTGCAAATTGTTTGAACTATCATGAGGATGTTTGTATTTACTGACTTGGCTTGCTTCCTTTGTTAAGTGATTAGTTAAATAACTAGAAGATGCAGTCAGCAGTCCTAATGGAGTTTGTTAGAATCCCACAAACAACATGGCACTGTGGGGGGAAGAAAGGGATTACAAGAGATTAGAACAGACCTACAGACCTTAGTTCTCCCAAGGTCCCTCAGGGTATGTTCTCCTCTGATTCCTGACTGTAACACTTGCAAAGCCGTAGGCTCTTGGAGATAATTCTCAAATTGCAAATTGCAAATGGTTACCATATCCTGCATGCAGAGGATCAATACTTTTATTTTGGTAGTATTGGTGTTTTTTTTTTTTTTTTTTTTTTTTTTTTTTTTTTTTTTTTTTGTTGTTGTTTTGTTTTGTTTTGTTTTGTTTTTTTTGTTTTGTTTTGTTTTGTTTTGTTTTTTGTTTTCTTTTAAACTTTACTTTAAACAAGTCATAAAACACCATTGGTATAGGATCCAGGGGAGCCCTGGGGTAAACTTACAGCTACAGTAGAAATAATTTTTTGTTTTCTGCTTACTCCTGCTAAATGGGTGGTTGTAGTTCTCTCAAATAATAAAATATTAATCTTACTGAAGTGAGGTTCCTAAGCCTCAGAAGTTTGTTTTATTGGTTTTATATGGGGTGTGGGAGAGAAAGAGTTCCCCAAGTGCAACTAAATGCCCTGGACATGGCTATCCTCGAGGTCCACTCTCCAGTGAGTCCAGCTGAAAATAGGGTATGGTTTTAAAGCCAGCTAATCTGCTGTTCCTTTTATTTGTGCTGACTGAGTTTTTTATACAAAAATGGATATAGCTGTCTGCTGTGATGGAAGTAAAAATTTAGAATGGTCTATTCTAATAATAAATTGCATGCTGATAATTTTTCTTACTGCAGTACAGGCAATTCAGCTGTATCTGATTGGCACTAGTTCAAGATTTTTGATGTTCAGCAGGAGAATATACAGCTGCAAGAAACAAAACAAGGCTAAAAACTCTCAAGCTGCACATGCTGGGATGGCAAGAAGCCCAACTGCAAGAGCTCAGGCTCACAGTGACTCGGGCACTGGGACACACAACGAATGCTTTTGCTGGGGAAATTGCACAATGAGTTTTGTTCTCATTTAATGCAGAGTCCAAATGTTTCCCTCTGGGTACAATGTCATGGACTTCCTCGAACCTTATTTAAATGACATGCATGAATGTGGTTGAAGATTTCAGCTGTCAATTCAGCAACACTCAGGCAGATCTACTTTTTTATTGTCCTTGCGCTCCTGTTAGACATGGTAGGCATTAAGCTACAAGGGAAAGGTGAGATGCTGAAAAGAGACTGTATAGAGATTATTCCTTTCTTGAAATGAGCTACAAGCAAAATCAACTGAATAGTATGAAATACACAATGCTTTATTTGGAAATAGTTTTCTTCCTTTTTAAATCAAAGAGCTGCCCAGGAAGTTATAATTCAGAACAATAAACATAACTACAGGGAAAATATCTGATTAATCTAAACATATCTTTTCTCTATGAGGCAAATAAATATGAATTCTCTTTGAAGTCAGGCTGAAAAAATGTTACAGAGAGAGTTCAGGAATTGAATTGGTTTATATCAGGAAGTTTTGAGAGAAAACTTAGTTCAGAAATCTTTAGGATCCCTGGATCTTGTCAGT
Organism: Sterrhoptilus dennistouni; assembly: GCA_013397095.1. Lineage (NCBI taxonomy): Eukaryota > Metazoa > Chordata > Aves > Passeriformes > Zosteropidae > Sterrhoptilus > Sterrhoptilus dennistouni. The sequence goes on from VWZU01017706.1 coordinate 775,728, forward strand.
TTTTTTTCAAACATTGAAATAAGAGCTGGAGTAATGCTATGTAGCACAGTGCTACACTGCTGATTCATCTCTGGAACTCAAACTTCTATTGGGGAGGCATTGAACAATGCCCTTATGGCTACCAAGATTTAAGAAAACACAAATATTCCTCTTAATTTTAAGCACATGATTAGGTCTTGTTGCAAGTTGAAAGCATGCTGAAAGATTTTTCTGATTACCAAAGGCTTCCTATAAATATTCATATATGGACTCTTCCTCTACAACATCACTCAAATTAAATTTCCTAATTAGACTCTACGATGAGGCAGTCTATTGAAGAAACTTTCTAAAGATAAGGGATTTGTGTCATTTTATGCAAATTTTGTGTTTGAAATATTAGTCACATAATCTATCCTAGTCTTCTGCATACCCTCTGGAATCAGAGGAGGAGATAGAGGTTTCCAGAAAATGATTCATTCTGTGGCTAAAATTAGATGTAATGGACTACATCGCATTAAAAAATTTTCTCTCCCCCCTAAGAAAAACCCAACACCCTTCTTTCCTGAGATCCAGACATAAAGGATGTTGTAGCATTTCTACGAATATTTAAATTTGCTATTTCTATTCTGGTACTGTTTTGTACTCCTCCCAGAGGCCATTCTGCTTGTACTTAGCCAATACAAATGGACAGAGTCCCTGTCTTTATGATATGAAAGTGCTGTTATGCTTTGGAACAGTGGGCAATCAAATCCTCATTTAGTAAGAGTAACTGATTACATGCACTATGTAGCACGAATAAACACCCTGTGTTAATTAACACTCTCTATCAATATTCCACCATTTGAATTTTCACCTGCCACAATCTTCTGCTTTTTTAAACTCCAAAAACTAATTTTCAGATGTCCTCTGAAATGTCCTGCTGTGGTGGGTTTGCCCTGGATGTACTCCAGGTGCCCAGCAAACCTGACCCAGCCCTTCCCCCCTCAGCTGGTAGGGGGAGAGAAAATATAATGGAAGGTTTTTTGCATCGAGATGAGGTCAGGGAGGGATCACTCATCTGTTACTGTCATGGCAAAACAGACCTCACTTAGGAAAAAAAAAAAAGCCAATCAAATCAGAGAAGGATAATAAGAGAGAAACCCAAATCTTAAACCACCTTCTACCCACACCTCCCTTCTTCCCAGGGCNACCTGACCCAGCCCTTCCCCCCTCAGCTGGTCGGGGGAGAGAAAATATAATGGAAGGTTTTTTGCAGCGAGATGAGGTCAGGGAGGGATCACTCATCTGTTACTGTCATGGCAAAACAGACCTCACTTAGGAAAAAAAAAAAGCCAATCAAATCAGAGTAGGATAATAAGAGAGAAACCCAAATCTTAAACCACCTTCTACCCACACCTCCCTTCTTCCCAGGGCACAAATTCACTTCTGATTTTTTCTCCCTCTTCCCCACCAGTGGCACAAGGGGACAGGGAATGGTGTCACTCCATCACAGGCTGTCACTGCTGCATCTTCCTCCTCAGGGGGTGGGCTCCTCACACCCTTCCCCTGCTCCAGTGTGGGGTCAGAGGAGAGGCTGCAGGAGCTGGGCCTGTTTAGTCTGGAGAAGAGGAGAGAGGATCTCATCAATGCGTATAAATATCTCAGAACTGGGTGTCAAGAAGATGGTGCCAAACTCTTTTCAGTGGTGACCAGTGACAGGATGAGGAGTAATGACCATGAACTAAAACACAAGCAAGCAAGTTCCACCTCAACATGAGGAAGAACTTACATTTAAGGTGGAAAAGCACTGGAACAGGCTACCCAGGGAGGTTGTGAAGCCTCCCTCTCTGGAGACATTCAAAACCTACCTGGATGAAGTCCTGTGTAATCTGCTCTAGGTAACCCTGCCTTGGCAGGGAGCTTGGACTGGATGATCTCCAGAAGTCCCTCCCAACCCCAGCTCTTCTGTGATTCTGTGATAATGCGTTTCTAACAATTCTCTGTACTCTGCCAGTGAGCTGATATTGCAAAATTGCCATTTTCTGGCAGTAACCTATTATTTATATTCCTTAGAGGAATAGAACATCATCTAAAATGTACTGCCAGAAAATGCTGGAAATGCTGAGTTTTTGATCACTGGGGTAAAAAGATTTAAAAACCTCTTGCACTGCAAATATTATCTATAAAGAGAAACACACCTAACAATATTGAGCTATAAAGGACTTTTTTCCATTTAGAAGTCACATTTGTTTGACATAAATTAAGTAAAAAAATTATGTCAGAATACAAATTATATCAACATGGTCTGTCTCCTTGTAAATATACACAAGTACAATGAGAATTAAGCTCATGTCCACTTTCTTCTTAACTGATGTCTTTGCCACAGATAGATATTGATAACTCTCTGTGGAGAGGTTAACCTTCCACTGGGGTCATGGCATAATGCTGTAGTTATCACTACAGAGTTAAATCACTCTTCGTTGATTTTTCCACTACCAGGCATCTGTTTTGAATAGTGCATTCATCATTGTGGAGAATGTTTGCTATATAGGATTTCCTTGGATTCATATTTGGAGTTTCCCTGAGCCCCCCAGTTTCCAGGCTGGGAGGTCCATGTGGGAACCCACTGAGTGTGAAAAGGTCTGATCACTCCATGGAGAAACAGAGGTTACCTGTTGAAGGAGAGCACAGGAATACCTCTCTTAGGCTTATTAACTTGCCTTTTGGTGTTATTTAATTTTCCTCTGTTGACTGTACAGGGACTTGAGCTCCCTTTCATATACTGGCTGAAATTCCTGGGTAGGCCATTTAACTCCTTGAAACGGAACGTGTCTTTCCTCTTCTGCAAAAAAATCTCATGAGCTGTACTTTGTAAAAAGTCTGTGATCAAAAACCCATGGCTGACCTCACATATTCTGGAAATTGGTGGCTTGAGCTAACTTCTGTGATCTTGTCTACATTTGAAGAACAAGAACAACAGAATGGAAGACCTCTCTCTTCCACCTTTAAAGCATGGCAGATAAATATCTTATAGTATATTGAGCTCATGATTCATACAAGGTCTTGCTGCAGAAATGTCTGTTTGGCTTACCAGAAAGAAGCAATAAGTTCATTGCTCACAAGGATCTCAATGAGAAGCAAAAATTTTTGCTTTTTTTGGATCTAGTGGAGTAAATTTGAATGAGTGTTGGCAATTGTGCAATTGCTCTGTAACAATGCAAGTGATAAAAAAGAGACAATTTTTTCGTAACCTAGATTTGGAAGAAAGCACTGAGAAAAAGGGCGAATTTTTCTATTTCTTGAAATCTTGCAGACACCTTCCTGAAAGATTTATGAGTCAAATGTAAGTTATTAGTTCAATATCATTCTGTGGCCTGAGTGGCCTTGAAGATATTAATCTGTGAATCAGCCAGTGAAAATCTATGGTCTGTAAAGGGCAGAGCATCCAACAACACGACCGTGATGTCTCTTCTGTCCCTACAGGCCCCAGGCAGGTGAAAACATCTGTATTGGCTCACTCCAGAGCTGACTGTTGTAGAACTGCTCAAGAATCTCACTGTAAACCACCCTCTTTGTTCTGCCTTTTTGTGCATATAAGTAGATTTGGGACCTACACATTCAGTTGTGAGCACAGAGGGTGTGGGGTGTCACCAAGCAAGCTATCATTGTGACATTTTCAAGCTGCTGGCTGACTGCAAAGTGATATGTAAGCATATACATGAAGCATATGGGGAGGCAGGAGACATATATCAGATAGCAGCTGGCATATCAGGTCCAGGGCAGCTTCTGCTGGGAAAAGAAAATAGATTGCAATTCCAGGCAGAGTGTCTTAACTCTTCTCTCCTTGCCTTTGAAGATTTTAATTTCTTATATTTGTATAATCCAAGTAATTTATGTTCAAAGTTAGTAATTTTCCTGTATTTTTCTTCTGTTCTTAATGCACCAAAGCACAGCTTATTTTCTGTAGAGTAAAAGTGGGACAAACCTGTTGGATTTGCACTCAGTACTCTAAGCTCAAAAGAGCAGAGTAACTTCAGATTTATCACTGTGCAACCAAGAGTGATATTAGGTGTTATATTTAATATCACCCATCCCTGTGAGAAAGAGAAGGCCAAATTCTCTGCTAATGTAAAGCAATAGGGACTCACTTTCAAATAAAAGAGATTCTGACCTGATATTCAGAATACTTAGAAACTACCCAGAGAGAACAATTGAGTAGGAAGATATATTGTTTTCTACTTTATTCTATGATTTCAGTACAACTACTTTTCTCAGCTTGAGACCAAGTCATCAAAGTTTCTCACTACAGAGTAGTTCACTACAGGATTTCTCTGCTACCCTGCTGTGGATGATGCCATGAGCTCTCTTTGCACCTGCATTTACAGCTCCTAAACAGATTGGTGTCCCCTGGAAATCATGAAATATTTGTCCTTGCAGTGTAACCTCTTCTTCCCTGGTGTGACAAAATGTGCTCTACCAGAAATAACCTGCTTGTTGTTCCTTTCCCAAAAAGCTCTCGGAAGGATGTGGTGTTACCATCAAAGGTTATGGTGACAGAGCATATGGCAAACAAGGGGGTCAAGGGAGGGTGTGGTGCCTGAAAGTGAGAAGTAGGAGATTTAGTAGAAGGTAACAAGATAAAAAAATAGCAGCAGCTGAAGTATTTTAGCATGTGATATTGTTGTAAACTGATTCAGAAGAAGATGCAAAGGGGAAGAAAACGAAGTGGAGAAGAAATTCTCCTTTTAGAAACAGGCAAAGGCAGAATAGAGGGAGACTGAGACTATTCTGTTGGGTGTAGGAGTGTAATAAAGTACACCAAGCTACCTCTGAATGAGATGATCTATCTGTCTGTCAGCATTCAGAACTGAGGTAGGTGTGCCAATACCGTGGGGAGCTCTGGAAAGGAAAGCAGCTCTGGCAGAGCTCTGCACTCCTATGGTTGTGTTGCTGCTGGACACAGCTCCACTGAATAAACCAGCTTTTCACGGCACTCCCCACACCAAACAGGCCTTTTCTATGTGTCCTGTATAAGGTCAGCCAGGAGGTTCAGACCAGTCATCCTCCTGAAAAGAGGTCAAGGACATGAACCACAAAGGCATCCATCCCCTTGTTTAATGTAATCAGAAAGCCAGTTTTGTGTTGGAACCAAATTTATGGATAGTCATGCACTGAGCCAACTCCCCACTGCCTCAAATGCTTCTCAGCAGTGAGAAGTGGAGTCCTTCTTCCCTGGTCTGCCTCCAAGGAATGCAAAATAAACTTCTTTTCTCCCCTCCTCCTTCTTGTTTATAACTTGTGTAGTTCATATTCTGTGTCTGGTCTGTCTTGAAAATGGTTGTCACCTCAATTTTCAACACTGTCAGAAATGTTTATCTCATTAGAAGGGCTGGAAAAGCAGCGCAATAAAGTAAAATTAAATCACTAAAGTAGCTTGGATATTAGTAACAAAGGAGGAAAATGAAGCAACAACAATGACTGAGGAGGTTTTACAGTTACCCAATGCTTGACACTGTAGCAGCTCTTCAAAACAACTCTTATTTCTTTTTCATGTCTGCTTTTAATATCTACTCCTTTTTTTGACACCAGATTTTTCCAAACAATGTATTAATGTTTCTTCCTTTTATGCTTTATGAAATCCTCTGGAGTCTGTGGGTTTTCTAATGTCTGAATGCTATTTATGAGGCATCTCTTTTCAAAGCTGAGGGCACCTGTCCCCAGATTTCCTGTTTGAATTATATTATGTGCATTTCCACGGAACTTTCTGAAAGGAACTTGTATCAGAGTGGGTCCATATGCCACAGGATGAGGCTGCAGACTCTGAAAACAAATGGTACCCCCTTGGAAAACTCCTTGTATTATACTACAGTTGATGATTTGTCAGTAGACTTCAAAGGTCTGTGTGCATTTCATCAGAAAGGGAATATATCCTTGGGACATAATGAATAAAAAGATGGAGACCAATGCTGATGAATGTCACTGAGAGCCTTTTGACAGAAAGGAGGGCTCCAAACCAGCAATATCAATGATGGATCTTAGTATTCATTTTCCAGACTAGTGCTGGTGAATGTTTTCACTAGAAAAAGGCTGCTTGGTTGATGTCTGGGCAGGTATTTTATTATTCCTTTATGCTGAGAAACTTGCTATAGTTTTTCATACATAGATATGCCATTGCTTATCTAAGCGTATCAGTAAAAACTGTCTCGGCAAAAAGCTTGAATCATAATTTGCCTTTTGAGATGTCTTTTATTACTCCTTTTCCTATGATGAATATTTTTCATAGTTTTAAAACTTGTGTCTAGATAATTCTTTACCAAATATGGAAATTCTTGTAATTCCTGTCTGTGCAGAAATATCTGAAGGCAAAAGAAATAAATAACAAGATCCAAAATAACTGAAAACTTTGAGGTGAAGATTATGGCAGAAATTCTTATTTTATCTGTGAGGTTTGCTGATACACTAGTCAATTAGGATATAATGTGGGAAAATAAGTGCAATTACACACTTAATGCATGCAAAAAAATGGTGGCATTTGCACATCAGCCATCCAACAATTTCTCCTGTTTTTCAGCATGTCCAGCACACCACATTCACAGTGGAACCAATCCCAGTTCTGGGGCACTTGTTCTCTCTTGTGGTGTCATAATCTGAAGGCCAGAAGAGAAGCCAGACTCTCTCACTATCTTTCACACAGTTCAACCCCACTAAGTGCTGAAGACTGGTGTAATCTGCCCACTTGTATCTCATGTGGCTGGCTGCAAAGTGGTCATATCTTCAGTCACACATTTGCACTGTGCTGGCTTAGACCATGCTAATATAGCCATTAAAGTTTACAGAAACTGAAGAGTCTGTGCCCCTTAACACTGCAGAATATGCAGCCACTTGATATAGAACAATGTTAAATGTCCAGTCAGAAAGGAAATGTTTCTAAACAAAATGTCCCAGAATGACAGGAGTTTCTTTTACGCCTCCTCTGTGCTGTCTGATGTGTTGTCCACTTGGTGAAGCAAGCTGAGTGTTTACTGCTTGCTTGCAGGTTGTCCTTGGAAATGAGAGCACATCTCATTGCTGTTTCCTGTTTAAAAACAGCAGATCATTCCTTCCTATTCTATTTTTGGAGTTGATCCATGAAAGGCAGGACCATGTTTAAGAGGATTCTCAGAGACAAACCAGCTGGGTCACTCTAAAGAGCTGCACTTTCTCTTAAGGTATCTGAAATGGTAGTGAAATCACCTAGCACTTTTCTTCTCTGTATTCAGCATATTTATTCTCCTGAGCTTTTTGTGGCCTCTCCTCATTTCAGATCATAAGGCTGTTCATCCTCTATCCATTCATCTACCAGGGGCTGTTAGTTATTGAGGCCTGGCTCTGTGCTGGATGCTGTTAATGGTTCTGTATGTATGTAACACATAAATACTGAGTAATATACATGGATGTAGTTATTGTATTGCTCACTCACAGCCCCACTAGTTCCTTTAAAAGAAATTGAGGGATTTTACTTAGCTGTAGACTTGTTTTTCGTCTTTATGAAATCTTGGAAATCTGTCACCTCATCAATTTTTTATTCCCCAGCTAGCAAATATTATATGCAATTTTCTGATATTTTATTTCAACTAGTACAATTAGGGTTTGGCTGCTCCCAGCTAGAGGGTCTGACCCTGTGTATCCTGACCAAATCTCATTTTTTCCAGAGCTACCATTTATTGTACCAATCCAGAATCAAGCCCAAGAAAAACATGGTTAAATAACAACAGACCCTTCCTTTCTTTAGATTCTCATGCTGTGTTTACCAGCAATGATTTCTGTGTACTTGCAATGCTTAAATGTTACATCTTTGGTCTTCTTAATACCAAGCCCCGGCTTCTTTTCTCTGCCTTCACTGATCTCATTCACCACCTGCCCATGCACAGTGATGTATTAAATCTTACTGAAACCTGTGTAAGTCACATCCACTCCCCTGAACTTCCAAGGGTGCTGTATTATACCTTCAAAGACATGCTTTATGTTATTTTAAAGTGATTTACTCTGGAAGTTCCTTGGCTGATAAAAGTCTTCACTTTCCTGGTAAAACATTGCCGGAACTTAAGTGAGCAACTCAGAAGGCTGCCTCTTACAGTAAAGTTAGTCAAATGAACTTATAATTAATGTTTTGTCCTCTGTGACCCAGTTTTGAAAGTCAGAGTTATCTGACATTATCCAGCTGGGTCTTACCCCTCTGCTGACACTTAGCACAAAGAGAAGGGGTTTGAACACTTAATACAGCCTCCAGGGAATGGTGACACTTCCAGGGGCTGTGTTTATTCCCACCAGTTCAGCAAAGAAAAGTAGGACAAGATGTGACTCTGACACTGAGTTCAGTTTTGGGCCCCTCACTACAAGGAGGACACTCAGGTGTTGGAGCAGATCCAAAGAAGGGCAGTGAAGCTGAGGAAGGGTCTGGATATTGATGGATATACCAATCACATTGATTCATTTTATGGCTAAGGGAAAGCAAGAGGTGTTTGCAAGCCATGATTCATCCAGTCCTTTCAAAACATGTAATTTAGACTGTGACAAAATACCACTAAGAAATTCCTATTTCTGTCCACTGTCTCTAAGGGAAGTCTAGAAAACCTCAGAAATGGACACTAACCCTGAAGACTTTACAAGTCAGATGACGTGCATCTCATCTGTGATGAGACTTATCATCTATGTTTGTGTTGCTTGTTGCTTTTTGGCAATAGATGTAATAATGTGGACTGCATCTGCGTTACGTGCTGCAGTAAGTGGTCTAAATGTGGCCTGGAAAGGTTAGCTAGGAGTTGCAAGTATATATATACAAATATATTAGTCACAAGAAAACCACAGTGAACGGCACACAACGATAAAAAAGGGATTTTGCTGCCTTAGGTGCCTTCAAATAGCCTAGACTTCAGTTCTTTATTCGGCTCAAATTTACTAATATTTCTGGACTAGATTTTTGGTTTGTTCTCCCCCTGAAGTAGCTTGTCCCTATTATCTCTGAATAACAAGACAAGGGGGGTCTGGCATGGCTGGACAAATTATTTTGTACATCCAGGAAGGAGGAAATGACTGGGCTCATCATTGGTGGGACAATACTAGGAAACTATTTATGTTCTTTATTAAGAAAATGCATTTTACCAGGCCCCTGCTTTGTGCACTTTGTATCAGCTTAGCAGCAAAGCAAAGAAGCAGGTGAAATGGGATCCAGCAGACTTGCAGGCAGGCAGTGAGAAACACTGAACACTCAAAGCTCACAGGACATTTTCCTGTTCCTGTCCTCTGTCCTCGGTTGTGAAAAAAAAAACCCAAAAAAC
>VWZU01017706.1:785078-868746 GCA_013397095.1 Sterrhoptilus dennistouni
AAGCAGCGCGAGAGAGGGAGGCTTATATGATGAAACTGATATCCAGTGGATATCAACTGAGAGAAAAAGTAGTGTTTCAGTGATTCCATCTTCAAAAAGAATAATATTTTGCCTGTAATTCTGCAGGCTTATCACCCAAATCTTTTAACATTTTCATGAATAACCTTCCTAGTGCGATAGAATCTATGTTTGTTAAAATTGTAGAGGCACTTGCAAAGATACCAGAGAAGAAGATAAGAATTCAGACTAATTCTGGTGTGTTGGTGACAAGGTTGGGAAAAATCTCTAATGACATAACATAAAAAGAGAAATAATGAGATGCTAGAATGAGAAAGGAAAAATTAAGAGCTCAAAGACAAGGTGAATAATAAGTAATAGTTCTTCAGAGAGATGAAGAGTTACAAGAATTGAACAAATCCTGTTGTATTCATGATGTCATGGGAAAAGCAAACATAAAAGCAGAAGTATCACCCACAAAATACAGAAAGTTATCTGAGCATTGACAAGGCTTCACACAAACTGCAATGCAGAGCTTTCTACACTACACTGTAGAAAAATGTGAAGCAACTGAGCACTTTAGGGGAGATAGAGTGAATCATCATTACTCTAATAAACATGACCTATAATAAAATGCTGGTAGAAAAAAAATGGTGGTTTAGGTCCTTGGCCTAAAGAAAAGACACCTAAGTGCAGAAATGATCACAAATATGCAAATTTATAGAAAGATGCTGTTTTTCATGATTTCAGAGCCAAGACAAAAAGTAACAGAAGCAAAATGCTGTAAATGTAGTCTTGTATCAGTCAGTGTTAATGGAGAAGAAAAGGGTTCCTTAGTTCACTGCTTCCATAAATGCATCCATACCTAGGTTCTCTTCTAAACATTTTATTATCTTGGCTTGCATTGGGCCAAGGCAATAAAATTATGTTTATATTCTACCCCAATATATGGATAGAGAGTGGTAGAGAGGAAAGAAGTTAATAATAGGAAAAATTACAATGTGAGGAGGAAACCTGAGTTGTCTTAGATCAACACAGAGAAAACATTATTTTCAGCATGCATATTTTTAAAATTTCATGTTTGTTTAAAAGAAATAATTTCTCTCAGCTGCCCACTTGAAGGTTTAAAAACAACTCGAAAGAATTATTCTCAAACTTAGAAGTATCAAAAGGAATTAATTAATTCCCTCTGGTTAATTAATTTGGTTTAATGGACTTCAGCATTGAAAGGCAGGGTGGCATATTAGATTAGATTCTCCAGCTATGTTTCAAGTCATATAATGACAATAACACAAATCCTGTGTTTATTTTTGAGTAGTCATAAAGAGGATTTTAAAACCTTAATTTAAAGTGGGTGTTTGCCTTTCCAGGCTGTAGCTTGGATTAGTTTCTTCTGGAGTTTCAGGGGGAAACTGGGAACACTCACAAACTCTGTTCAGAATTAAAGCCTGTCTCTGGAAGGTGAGGAACATCATATTAGCATTTGTTTTAAAAAATCTCTTGATGTCAGCAGGAGCTTTGCGATTTTTTATTTGCATTGAGAAGAAAACACAATGCAACTGAAGTAGAAAGTTTTTTTTTTTCCCAGGGAAAAACTCTGATTATCTTAGGCCTTGGTATTTAAAAGAACACCAGAATATTTTCCTGCCCTTTTTTTCATTGCCAGCTGTCTTATCTCTGAATAATTCTACAACATAACATATTCCAAATTATTATTATTGTTATTATTATTGGTGGTGGTGTTAATATTGCTAGTATTGGTATCTTCCCCTTCTCTTTGTACTTGAAGAGCTAATTTTCATCATGATGAGGCCCAAACACAAAGACTCTGAAGCTAAAACACAGAAACAGCAGCTGGAATAATTTCCATGGGAAAGGAAAGGAAGGGGTCTGGGGATTCCTAACACTTGCACTGGCTTCTTCCTCTCCTCTTAGATTCCACTGAGAGGAGCTTTGCAACCACTGAGGCAGGAAGGAGAGTTTGGCAGCCACTGCTTTGCTCCTGATTTCTAGAAAGAGCAAGAGGAGGGATAGAGCAATGTCTGGAAAACCCGCAAGACAGGGAGCCAAAAAGATCCTTACCATTTTGTCATCCCAAATTCTTCCCACTGCAGCTCTGGGACCCCAGCTTGTACGAGGGCCAAAACCCCAGGGTAAGAGGATGGGCAGTTATCTTCTCTTCCTAGGGATGCCCTGGGCATCCTGCACAGACAAATCCCTGTCCATGTAGGACAACAGCCCACTACTGATGGAGCCCCATACAGTCATCTCCTAAGGGAGATATTACAGTATCTTTGTTTGCTGTTTAAATATTTCCTTCAGAAAGAGATAATGGCTTGAAGAATGTAGAACTGTGTTTCCATTTTGGAAAACGACTTTTTCCTTTTTTTAATGTCCAGCTTTGATGCTGTTCATTACTTCTCTCCATTACCCATCATAGCTGTTTACTCTTTTCACCCTGCTCCACTTCTTGCTCTCCTGATTTCTTTCAAGAAAAATGTAAGAACTCCTTACATTCACACAAGCCTCCTTACTTGTTTAAAGTCACTCAAACTCCCCAGAGCCTTTTTTTTTTTCTTCACATTAGAAAACAAACAAAAGGTTTAGGATCCTTCCCCTATCTTTGAGCCAAGGCATCCTGAAAGAGGAAGACTCAGATAAACATCTATTCATCTCCACAACTCCCAGATGCAGCTCAAGCAGTCTCCTCTATGGATTTGAGATAAGACACTATCTGTAAGCAGCATTCAGAACAAGAGCTCTGGTCACCAGCAAGGGAAGGGAGATTGCTCCAGCCCTGAGCTTCTGTCACAAGGACTGATGTGGTGTGCTGGGAGAAGCACGTCCCTCTGACACTGTGCTGTAGCTTAAGATACTCTTCACAGCCCAAGGCCAGAAACAGAAAATAAACTCGTCTCTGTATTACATGAGAGACTTTCAGGCAGGCTGGACTGCACATCTGAGTAGGTGGGTGACTCACCACAAAATCCTGTGAGGGGAGATTTCAGTTCCTATGTCCATAGGGCTGAGTCAGCCCTGCATAAACACATTGGAGGAGGAGGATGTGAAACGTTGAACACCACAAGCCCTGGTCTCGAGGAGTTGTGTTACAGCGAGGAAAATACATTCCAACAAAAGCCTGGTTCTGACACCCTCCTTTTTCTCTTTGCATTGCTTGGGAGAATTTTCTGTCACAATTATTCAGTGCCACAGCACTCTGCTCTTAGTAGCCCTGATTGGGAGGGAAGGATATCCTGAGTGCCAGGGGCAGATATTTGTGCTGCCTCACCAAAAGCACTGCAAATCCGTGCTTTGGGACACTGCGTGTTTATTAGGGCTAACAAACCTTCAAAGATGCCGAAAAAGGAAGTCCAGGGAGGAATGTTGATATAAATGTCCCACTAAAGGGGGACTAAAGGAGAGGTCCTGGATTCTGAATGCCATTCAGCTGATTTGTGTTTTCTTTGCTTTCTTCTCAAATAAAAAAAATTAAGAAAAAGGAGAAAGAAAAAAAAGGAAAGAAAAGTGATTTTTGAAGAGGAAACCCTACCAAATGACCAGGACACTTGGGTAGGATGAGGAAAATGTTCTTCTGAGAGTGTAGGGAGGTATATAAACTGATTTTTCTTTGTGGTATGAAACCTGACAATGAAATTTCAACATTGAATTCTCCATTCATAAGGTCCAGGCTGTTTACTTTTATGTAAGGTTGCCTCTCTTATTACTGTCAGAGGTCAAATCCCGAGCAGTTAAAAGAAGTATGTTATTTTAAAGCCTTTTATATTTCTAGGTAGGCTTGTAAGGCAGGACTGGCTTACGCATAGAAGAGTCAGCGAAGTGCAAGCTCTTCCACATCTAGGAAATGAGTCGGGTCGGGCAGGAATCAAGCACCGCTAGTGCCTGGCAGCTGATGGGCAGTCTCTGTGCAGTGACCTCCTTGCTCTGACTACTCTGTGGCTGAATTAAAGTTGGCAGTTTCAGTCAGCAGAAGGAACAGGGAGGTCAGGTTGGCTGAGTTGTGATGTCTGTGACTCTGGATCTCTGACACTTACCTGAGCAATTGGCTCCTGGTCCCAGTCTGTGCTGCTGGTCCCTGGTTCAAAAGACACAGCACAGGTATCACACGAGCAGACAGCAGCCACTGCCAGCAAGAATCTTAGCCTCATTCTTGCTTCACTAAACAGGCACAAATCCTTTAGCCCCGCTTGGAACATTTTGTGCTGTTCTGGGAGCCATATGTGGCTTGGTTTTAGCTACCACTTCATAAAATATAAGAATAATTTCTGATACATGATAGCAAAATTCTTAGATTTTGAAGGTAAGCCTCATCCATGGAAGGCATTTTACAAAGTTATCACATAATTTCACCCCCTGGGCTCAGCTGGAGTATTAGCTGAGAAAGGATTCACTTTATACTGAGTCAATCTGCAAATTCTCTGAGCAAACAAAGCTGCTGCAACATTTATATGGTATGTGTGTTTTTCTACAAGATATTCAGGACTTTCAGATACGAGAAGGAAAAACCTAATGTTTCTCCTTTAAACTTCAAAGGTCCTTTTGTTCTCAATTCATTTTTTTGTGCCAATTAAAGGCAACTTCACCAGTTCACTTGTGGAACCATTTATTCAGGACAAAACGATAACACAAAGCACTGAGTAAAAGGCAACTGGAATGATTGTCACACTCCCTCTCTACTAGCAAGGATATTGGCTTCTGATCCACATTCCAAACTTGGATATCTTGCAGACAGCACTAACATTCTGGCTTTTGTGGTGCAGAAGTGATTTTTTAAAACTATTTTTATTAAATTTCTCTGAGTTTTTCTGTTTTAAAAGCACGATGAATTAGACTGCTTCAGGACATTTTTAAACATGTTTGTTTAAAACAATGTTGACTCTTAGATTCCTGTTTGAATGCACAAGTCATGATTTGTTTGACCTTTTTAATCAATATGCTACTTTGTTCATTATTGCCCTCTTTTCCAAAATAACTGCCAAGTCATCCTGTGAACTCGTTACTTGACCATGTGTTTGCTCATTTAGGGATGAAGGAAGTGGGAAAAGTGAAAACAGTCTCACAGTCTTCCCTGCTAACATCCAGTCTCAAATATTTGTTTTGCTATAAAGTAAATCAAGCATGAAAGGATAAAATTGTTTAAAATTAGTAGCAAAACCCTCAAAAGTCTTAAAAAAATATTTTAAACCCAGATACTTTCCACTTGAAACTGCAAAAACAGGAAAGTGTCCGGCAGTGTGTCACACTCTAGAGTAGTCCTTGCGTCCATGACGTGAAAACAAAGCAAACCCTTCATCAACAGCAAGTCAGACTGCAGAAAATTCCTGCTCCACAGAGTTATGTTAGTCTTTCTTTTGGCACTTTGGATACCCTGACAGAAATTATTCAATGAATTAATATTTGAAGAAGCAAGAAAAAAGTCAAGAAAGAATAAAACAAGAAAATAACCTGCACAAGAAAACAAAATGTACCTTAATGGGAAAACATGTTATTCGGATGACTGTATTTGTCTTCTGTGTGAGGAGACAACTCTGGGCTCTTGGTGACTTCACAACTCCAGTGTTACCTTGTGTCACGGGAAGCAGATGCTCTGCCTCTGGAACTATCCAGGATCTTGTGACTGTCCCAGAGGTGCACATCTTGCCACCTCATGTTGCAGGGCTTCAACTCTTCACGGAAGAGCTGCTGTTGGGCAAAGTCAAGGAAAAAAAATCCTTGAGAAGCGAAAACCCAATTTTGACAAATATGATTCCTTTCAAGGTGTTGCAACACCTTCTACCTTCTCATTTTGAGCATATTTTAATGAAGATCTGCCCCTATTCACCTCAATGCTGCTACTGATCAGAGCCTTTCTGTAGCAAAGAAATACTTAAGGGATAGGAACTTGAAGAAATAAAAGAAGGACTTTGAATCCTTTATTCAGGAGCAGCCTGTATTTCCATCTGAGGCAGATATGCTTGTTTCTGATAATGCTTTTCTGACCAGCTTTACCTCATGCTTGTATAGGAGGGGAAAAACAGCCACCCCTCTTGAAAAAACATAATTTCAGGGATAATTAAGTTCCAAAATCAAAGATACATGTTCCAACTGAGGCCTGTTCAGAGAACATGCTCCAATGCCTGACAAAATCCAAGGAGGAACAGGATTACTAAATCAGAAGTGATAAAAAATGATAATCACCATAAAAACCTAACACCAAGACCCATTTTCATAGACTCCCAGTGGAAATATTCTGATAGATTTTGATAGGACTGGATTGTTAATATTTATGAACCCAGACGAGACCTCCAGATGGAAGCTGCTCTATAAGCAGAAAGCTTTTCTATTAATATTTATTAATCTGAAAGTGCTTATTTAGTTTTTAGGCAATTTTTCCTCCATCCTTTTCCTAAGCAAACTAACATTAAATCTGTGGGATCTGTGAGTTCTTAGCTTCCCACTGCTTATTCCACTGTCTGTGATGTAAATTGCACTTCAAAGAAAACTGAAAAGAAATACAGAAAAAGTTCATAAAGTCACAATGTGAAGGCTTGAGAGCTGTTTGTAGAGAGCATTCCTGGCAAGTACCAAATGTTTGGACCCCACATTGAGCAACATAAAGAGAGTTTTCAAACCTGGTCCTGTGGCCTTTATGAAATACAAAGTCACAGGGAGAGGATTGTGCCCACAGGAGGTTCCTCACAAGGTCGTGGATATTTGGGGTGTATTTATGCTGATGGGTGTTGCTGGGTGGTGTTTCAGGGTGCCAAACATGGACATCACCTTCCTGTCTGAGTGATGGTGCTTCAGTGGTGCTGGGACTCAGGGCAGTTATGTGGGGACCACAACCATGTCTACACTGCAGCTTGGGGAGTCTTTGTCTCCTGGTCCTGTCTGTGCCCATGTTGGGATGTCCTTCTAGCGGAATTCAGGGAATTAAATGTAGAATTTTGTCACTGTGTGCAGCTGGGAGATGGCCAAGGAGTGCATCCAGCAGCCAGGACTGCAGAACTGTCACAGCCAGTGGTGCTCAGTTCACTTATTCAAGCGTCTCAATTGTGGTACTAAGTTTAAAAAAACCCTGACAAAAACCTTTTGTGTTCAGCAGAAGGATGAAAAGAACCAAAATCTGTGTAGGCAAGTTAAAGTTTCCTCTTCACTCATCAGACCTAAACCTAATGAATAGAAGTAATCAATGAAATGTGCTGCCCATAATCTCACTGATTTGAGAGAAATCACCCTTAAGTGCAACTCAGAAGGCTCTTTATAAAATAAAGTTAAACAAAGAGAAACTGAACTCTCATATAAAATATTATTTTGTAAATGGCCATCCTTATTTTAGCCAATGGGTTCAGATCAGTTGTTGTTGTTTGTTGTTTTGCTTTTTTTTTTTTTTGTGAAAAAGAAACACAGAGTATTGTTAGTTCTCTTTTATTCTGTTAATCATATATCTTTTAATAAGATATATGAAAAAAAATTACATGATTGTAGGGAAAAGTAAGCTGATAGTTTATTTCTCCATTGGCATGAATGTGCTTCATATTATATATCAATATTTTCAATAACTGTGTATTCAAGAATCAATATTCTGAATTTTTGCTAATACAGTTAAAATCATATTCTCCCATGAAAACAAAATAAAACAAAACAAATATTTTTCCCCTTCAATGAAATATACATATTAAAATAAATAATTTTCAAAGCAAAACAGAACAAGGGAAAATCCCCTCATGCACTGTCTCCAAGCTAGCACAGTATTATCAGAGGCATGAAGAAGCCACTAGCAATTTCCAGCTCTTGACATATAACACTTTGAACCATATAATCATAAAATGGCTTGGATTGAAAGAGACATTGAAGTTCATCTAAATTCTAATTCCCCTGCCATGGGCAAGCACACTTTGCACTAGACAAAGCTGCTGAGAGCTCCATCCAACCTGGCCTTGAACACTGCCAGGGATGGGGCATCCACATCTTCTCTGGGCAACCTGCTTCAATGGCTCATCACTTGGTAGAGAATAACTTCCTAACATCTGAACTAAACCTGCCTCCAGCATGACGTTACCTGCAGATCTATTCTTCATTCCATCATCCAGGTTCTTCATAACTCAGGCTGTGAGACTCCTGGGGAACTTCACACAGTATATTCTTCTCTCTAAAAAAACCATTGGTACTTGCTTTGTGGTATAGTTTTATCACATTTCAATTTATTTCAAAGTATAGCTTTTTCTAAAATTTTAGTGACAGTTTATTGAAAGAATTACTAATGTAAAGTTGTATTAGACATGCCACTTCTCTCCTGTTTGTCTTGCATGGACAGCCCAATACCTGCATTCTTTTAATAAGTTGTTGAACCTAATCAGTTGAGTAATTAATGTTGGATTTCACTAACTCTCTTACTAAACAGCATTTTTTTCTGTTCATTGAACAATATAGTGTACTTATTGTCATGCTTAGGAGCTTTTGAAATTATGAGAGCCTTCAATGAATAAAATGGTTTTCAATTTTTGAATTTCCCAACTTCAGTTATTCAGGGACCTAGAAGAATAATGACTCTTTTCTACTTCTTTATCACCTCTGATTCTTAGATTCTTCTGTTCTTACTAGCAGCTTTTTCACCTCCTCCAAGGGCTTTTTCTCATGGGTGTATGTTCTCTTATGATGAAACAATCCTTACAATTACTCTGTCAAGTGCAGGTAAGTTCTAGTTCAAAATGAAAAGGTATCTCTCATTTTTACACTCAGATAGTGCATGTCTCCCATAGCAAAGATTCTTACACTTCAGCCCCTGCCTATCTCTTTAGTCTCCACTTGTATCCAGCCATTTTCCTTCTAGCCATGATTATCCCCTGAGCAAGTTCCATGCTTTGCATTCAATTTTTGATGAGGCGTTTCCCAGTGCATACAATACTCTTACAGAGAATTTGGGTCTGAGGCATCTCTGTGCCCCTTGCATGTGCCTTGGTCCTTGTTGTCTAAGCTTTTCAAGGTGAGAACCTCTCATTCTGATTTCCAGAAAATGTACTGATAGTACTGATGGTCCTGATAGTACTGTTTGGGGGAAAATATTAAATTAACTCAGTGATAATGACAAATTAATTCCATTATATTATATTCCAACTCTTTAGATGCTGGGAATAGAGACTTTGGGATCACTAAAAGCAGATTTTTGATCTCTAATATAGTTATAGCTAAGGCTTTAGCTTGTTCTGAAGAAGTTTGGTTTTCTACTTATTTAAAGAAATTCAAGAGAAAAGGTACCTGAGACAGAAAAGGGACCCCCAAACTGCTTTCATATTGTGGTCAACTGGCAGAGTCCATCCAGTAACATAAAATATTTATATTCAGGTAGAAAATCAATGAAGTCAGAAAATGAATCTTCATTCATTATTCTCCACACATGCCAACACATACATACTTGCTCACTGCAAAAAGCCTTTGTACCGTGGCTGGATGTTTGGTCTATCATACACGTCAGTGAGAAACAACCTTCAACTCATGTGGCTTCTGCAGAGAACGCTTTTTCTTAATTTGGTCTCCTTTTGTAATTGGAAAACAGCTGCTCACTGAAGCTGTGGCCCTGAGAGAAGGGGCACCTGAGGCAGACAGATGGCATTACAGTTGGAGTGTTGCATTTTTAGATATTTTCTTTTTATTTACAATGAGTTCTGTTACGCATTCCATGCATGCACATACACACATCCTTTACCCCCACCCAGTTTCCTTCCTTACCTTCCCTTGCACTTGATTTCAGGGTTTCATAGCTTCTATATGTTCTTCTTGCCCTGCTCTAATAGTTTTGGGAGGTACTGACTCAATAAAACAAAATTCAAAGCCAGTGGAGGGATTGAAAGGAGCTGTGCAGTGGAACACAGAGCACTTCCGCAGGATTATTCCCACAGATACCACAGAGGCAGCTGTGTGAACTATTGGAATGAGACGGCTGTGTCTCACAGAAAAAGTGGTTCCGGCCCTGACAATAAGGATGTTTTCGCCCCCCAGAGACTGCAAAGGGGTTGTATCAGACTTTGCTTGAATTATGTGTCAGAAGAGCTGTTTCACAGGACATATGGCTTGCTGGTGAATCCTTAGTTGCATTTTCTTGTACTCTGTTTATTGCATGATGTGGTAGACACGCTTTGGCTGCTTCCATTCTCCCCCAGCTTATTTTGTGTAGCTGTGTAGCTGCAAATCTCTATTCAGACACAGGCTTAAGCATATCTTAGGGTGAGCCAGCATTGAGGTGAGTGTAAACACGGAAGTTAAACCTCTGTGTTTTCTTTTTGCTTTGTGCCTACCACCATATAGCTCATTTGCTTTTGCAATGTGTGAACATTGACAAAGCAAGTGGGGTACTTTCCAAACAGAATGTCCTAGAATAGGCCATGAGGGCAGCAATGGGTTAGCACAGGACACTGGAAATTTAAACTGCTTTGCACACAGACGGGATGCACTGCCTTGTGCATTGTGTGCAGAGGAGGATAGACAAGGCAGGAGAGAGGTCACCCAAGGCATGATCTGAGCCTGGACACTGATTTTGTTGCATTCCAGGGATAAATCAGTTTGCCAAGTGCAAGGTCTCCCTTTCCCATGTGCTCGGGATATTCACCTCAAGAGTTAAGGTTCAGGTACCTCATTTAACTGAAGTCTGTTGGGAGCTGCCTCTGTGTCCGAGGGAAAGTGAAGATTGTTATGACCACTACCCACACCCAGTCCTGCAAATTATGTGATTGATTGGTTTGCCTTGTCATACTCTGCCATGGGTGCTGCATGAATCTGTCTGCAAAGTTGTTGAAAATTCCATGACCTTCTGCATGGCTACAGAGTATCATGGACGAGCTTGTTGCTAGCTTTTACTGAAGTTATGGAAGCTAATACAATTCCATCCCAGGAAAAAAATGTTCATGTCTTAATTATCCTGAAAGGAAACTCTCTCACAGTTATAGACCTACAGACAAAGAGAGAGATGCACTTTTCTCTACTCTTACATCCATTTGTTTTATCCAGAAACAGAGAAACAGTTTTTTAAAAGAAGCTGGTTTCAATTATTGTAGCTTTTACAACAATGGATTTTTAACATCTGCTAAGCCAGGTCAGTCCCACAGTACAATATCCTGTTCTGTTTTTAAAAAGGGTCCCCATATTCTCAGTGAATATGCAAGGCCTGCATGTGAAAAAGTCACAGGCCTGTAGAAGAGATTGTGTATTATGACCTCTGCAATAACACAGATCATTGAATTGCCTGGGATTAAATCATTGTTTAGGTGAACAGCATTTTAGAAAGGTGAGTTACTGCAGATCTGCCCTAGCATCTTTAAATGGGGTGTTGCAAGAGTCAGTTACTCTCAGGAAGATCTCCAATTTACCAAATAAAGCACATTGTCGTTTCCAGCCTACTCCTGTTACTATTACTAAAATACGTGTCACAGTGTCCTGGACTGGTATCAGTATCTATGTGACCTTAATTTTTGAATTTAATGATTAGATTGGTTGGCTTCTGAAGGGCTGGAGCAGTATTGAAATAAAAGAGGTGTCTCTGATGAAACTGTTCTGAAAATTGTCCCATTTTGTAAGAGCTTTTCAAAGTCTTGCACAGATATCATAACAAATGCCATTTTGTTCTTTTTTTACACTTCTTTCTAATCTCATGCTTGATGACTCTTCATTTCCTCCAACAATCTTATTAAGGAGTGCTGCAGATACAAAAAAAAATTGCACAAGTTCAGGATTGAATGACAGTTTGGAAGAGGTAACCTTTGGGGAAGTAGACGTATGGCATGGTGTCAGAGCATCCCAAAATAAAATAATTGGAGATGAGGAAAGTATTAGGAAGGAAGTATCACATTTTCTTGCTTTTATTTTTTCTTGTCCTGAGTTCACATGAATTCAGTGTTGGATTCTGGATAGAGGGTCAGCATCACCTGATGGTAAATCAGCAAGGCATTTCTTATATCTTTTCTTGTGGTGGGTGCTTATCCTAGGGATAAATATTATTTGATAAATACCTACTTTATTCCTTTAACTCTGTTCAGCCTCTGTTCCAGATGGCCTCTTTAGGCATTGGTGTGAAAATAGTTAAATAAGTGGAACTGGGAAGACAATAATAGAAATACATTTGCTGACCTGGACTGAAACCACTTATCAAATGACATTTCACAGTTAGGATAGAATTCAGATTTTTTCCTAATTTCAGTCTAACATCTCTGTACAAGCACAGTTCCAGCTCCTTACATGATGGCTTCAGTAAGTCACTTAACAGTTGAATGTTTTTACTTCACCAGATTTGCATTAGACACTTAAAAGGCTGAGTCCTTCTATCAAAGGCTTCACTTAGTGTGACTATTGTATTAAACAGCCTCTATAACGTCATCCATGCAAATGGTTTCATTTTCATTTCCAACAGGGCTGTAGCAGAACTGTCTGTTCATTTTGCATTCTTGTGTGATTTGCTACCATTATCTCAAGTGCTGTCTTGGCATACAAAGTTATTAGAAAGATGGTTTAGAATGTGAGGTGGGTAGTTAAAAACTGCATGTATGCAAAAGCTGATAGAAAATTTGTGTATCCAGTTGGGTAGATGGAATACAAATAAAAGTACATATGATTGTGTGCAGGGAGCAGGTAGGCCACTTATCTTTATAGGGCAAAAATTACTATCACAAACAAAAACACATTGAGAATTGGCCATTTGAAGCCGGTGTCTGTTAGGAAATGATTTGGATTGAGTTGAGAAAACAATGAGCACTGGCAGTCCTATGCCTTTGGAGACATAGCCAAGTACAAATACTGAGCACTGGGAGTATTGCAGACTTGACTGGAAGCTTGAATTTATGCAAATTTTCTTTCTTTTTCTTTTTAATAAACACACACAATGCAGATGAGCACAGAAACACTTAAATGTAGTGCATTAAATATATTTAATGGCACCATCAGATCAAAAGAAAAAAGTAAACAAACAATAATTTTTCATTCTTATTCTAAAGAAGAGTAGACTGGAAATAACAGCTCTTTAGAATTCATTTCCTTTGGTAAATGGCTAAAAATATTTCATAGAATTATAGAAGGTTTTGGGTTGAAGGAACCTTAGAGATCATCTAGTTCCAATCACCCTGCTGTGGGCAGGTATCTTAGAGCACTTTTTGAAAAATCTTGTCTTTTAAGAAGTGCTTGTTTCAGAACCAAATGAAGGAACTTCAGGAAAATGGTGAATATATAACCTGCATCATTTCAGTACCAAGGAACATCAAACCCATGGAAATGGTTTTGTAATGTGTGTCTTAAAAACCAGTGAAAAATAGCCCTAGGCTCAAGATAGGTATGCCCTGGATTGCTACAGCAATGGAAAATATGAATGGCCATTGTCCTGTTTTCACATGGGTAGGAGCAATAGCATAAAGAAACCATGTTATTTGCTGGATGACAGAAGAAAACTGTGACAAAGTCAGGGTAGAAATCCAAACTGTTCAGATTGCCTCACTCTAGCTTTCCTCCAGTTCATGAAGATCTTGAGCATGCAAACAAAGCCAGGACTGAACTTTTAATTTTTAAAGTGTCATAGGACTTGGGTTACCTCAGTTAAAATACCTTATAGCAGTATCTCTCCTGTGCCACTCTGTATCTGTCTGAGCTATGTTGTTTCTGCATTCTTTTTGTAACCTGTTTTTCCCTCCTGTTGTAAAGACTCATTAATGACTCCATTGTTGGGAACCTGGGCTTATGGCTCAAGCTTTGACACAAGCCATTGCCAAGACAATTGGACAAAAAGTTTTAATCATCAGAGGTTTGTCTATAAAAATGTATCAACTTCAATGCTAATCAACTAATGACTCAAATTTCTGATTTTGTACAGAAGTACTTTGACAAGAAATTTTGGCCAACATTAAACTTTTAACTGTTAAATACCAGCTTGTATTACACATTGTAACTGTTCAAGCTCTATTTCTTCCTCAAGAGACTGATTGCCAAAGACCAATAGTCAGGAACACATGTTGTTAACATTATCTTAAAAAAAAAATTCCTGAGAAAATAGGAAAGACCTATGAAATTCCCGACTTCAAAAAAATGAGATGGCCCTGTAATTTTCAAGCAAAGACACAGGTTTCTTAATAAACTATGACAGATAAGGAAAACGTAAATGGCTGTCTGTATTACACCAGCTATGATGGAAAGTAATTGTGAGTCACCTAAAGTAAAGTGATCACTTGTTCATTTATCATGCACAAATCTTGATAAGAAAAATGAAGTTTTCTAATGGGAATGGGAAATCCAGGACTTTGTGTCTTTGTAGTAGATCAGGAATTTTCCATAAATGTCTGAGCTCATGTACACTGAGTTTTTTGCTTTAATTGGTGCTATAAGGGATCTGGAATTTTAATGTGCAAGTACATTATGCAGTTCAGAACTCATATTTTGCTCCAAATAATATTCAGATATTGACGTTTCTTAGGGAGGTAAACGTTAGTTCAGGATCAACTAAATTTTTGCAAATCTATTTTTAACTTGACACAACATTTTAAGTATGGTGGGTTTTGGGCGGGGTTTCACTTGGTTTTAATTTGATTTGGTGCTTGTTTTTTTTGGAAGATATTCCAATCAACATGGATACATCCCCACCTAATGTTTTTATCTATCTGGATGAACTAATATTCCTGAAGGAAAACATATTACGCAAGATTTATTTTTTGAATGTTTGTGGGTTTGGAGCCTGTTTTGTTTCTTCCTTGATCCGTAAAAGATGAACTAATGTAGCCTAAGCATATGTGTTGAATAAAGGGCAGCAAGTAGCTACCCTATCTCAGAGGAAGAAATGGGAAAAAATTAATCTCAGCAAGTCCCTGTACCTGGCTGAGACTGACACCATTTGCTGAAGTTATTTCCAGACATACAGTCCACAGTGTCATGGGATAGGTCAGTCATTCAATTGATCTCACAAGGTAAATCACATTTATAATCCCTCCCTTTAGAGAAGTGCCCACAATATTTTTCTTTACCTCTGGCTCAAAAATATCTAACATATAAAGCACTGTATTATTAAACAGTGACATGCAGTTTTCGAAAGATATTTGCCAAACACTCATTGAATTACTCAATTTATCTCTTCAATGTCAATAACCAAGCAGTGGTTGGAGGTGATAGTGCTGTGGTGATTCAGGAGTAATGCACTTCCATTCATTATTGCTTTCACTGGGACACAAGGCATGTGGTTTACAAAGACATCTTCTGCCACTGAACCCAGCCTGTGTTATTATAGAGAGCAATGCCATGTAATTCCCTTAAAAAATTACTAGCATCTGTCTTAAAATTGTTTACTCACTGATTTTCCTGAAAGCCAATTGTACAATATTGCTAACCTAGTGAATGGGTATGAAAAGTCTGCTAATTTACAAGTTTAATGTATTCAAGGCAAGCTTCTATCAATGTATTAATGGTCCCAAATTATCACTCAGTTTGAAGAGCTCCTTTGGTGCGTCTTTCTCTTTGAAGATTTATTTTCTCCCCATGATGTGTTTATAGGGATCAGTTCTGTAATCTCCCAATTTGTCTTATATTAGTGCAAAAAGGACAAAATGTTCTATCTGTGTTTGACAAGATAAGCCTTCCATGCCCCCAGTCAACCCATTGTTCTTTTATGTCTTCTGTTGGATCCTGTACTCCCTGAATGCAGATGAACATAACAGTACTCAACCTTCCAAACTCCCCATATCATGCAATTCAGATTTCTCAGTTCATAATAGAAGAATTTTGCCTGTTTGCCAGCCAGGATTTTGTCTGAAGTTTTGATGTAATTTGAAATGTTGTCCACGACACCCAGGGTCTTTCTTGTTCTCTGTGATTTCCCATTGCTGACCTCATGGCCATAGCCTGTTGTCAGTCTCCAGGAAGTGAACTTGTGTTCTAATTACTTTCTATCCCAGTTCTCCTAACATTTTCAAGGTCATCCAGCTCTTCCTGTTTAGATCATCCGCTATTAATGATGTTTTTCAATTTGACTAGAGCACTCCCAATTTTGTGCCATGATTCTTAATGAAAATACGTAATCCTGGAGGAATTGCACTACTAATGTTTCTAGAACAATAGTTATCATTTTAAGACAATCTGTTGTATCACTTTTGGTGAGCTACTTCCTCACATCAACTAGCTGGAAGATGTCCAATTTTTTTACATGCAAGGAATGCTTCATGACAGAGCGGTGTCGGGGATAACAATAGAATGTGAGGGCAAGAAGTAGAGGGATCCTTTTTTCCAATCTTTAATGCTAAGTCTGAAAAACACAACCCACAGTCAAAGTACAACCCAGAGGAGTCTTGCAGTGTTAGGAGGTTGGACCAAGCAAATAAAAATTTCTGCATTTTGTGGCAATCTAAAAAAAAGTAAAAGAATTTGTAATTGTATCCAAAATAAATGTCACCAGCCTCTGCAATGCAAAACATCAGTTGAAATCAATGTAACTATCAGATAAAATAATATTCTACTGTGTCTTGTTAGCCTGTCAAGCTAATCCATGCAAATAGTCTTTATGCATAACTGTCTTATTCAGATACTTGGATGCAATTCATCAAACACTTCTCATCCATTAAATATAATTATATGCTTTGTTGGAATAACCAGATGTTTAGTGCTAAGCTGAACAGATGTCTCTGCTTCATAACGGAAGGTTATAAACCTATTTACACCAGCAATAAAATACAAGCATTAAAATGATGGAGAAACTGAGTAGTTCTCACTTCATTTTGGCTAATTGCCAGCAATTCACTTTCTTTGGATCAACTTAACAAAGGTGCTAAGTTTGCTACAGGGTAAATTTGACACAGGAGTTAGTAAAACCAGGTTGACCTTTTGTAATGTGTGCAATGATGACCATTTTGGGTCTCTTAAAAAGACTTAATTAATCTTGCAGTGAGTTTGTTTTCAAAGATTTGGGTCCAGATTTTTTACAGGGCTAAGTAAAAGGCATGTTTTTTAGAATGTACCCCTTTCACTCCATGAATATCTTTGGGGTGGGGAATGCAGTCCATATACTCAGAACAGTCTTCTGAAATGCAACACTAGGTTTATGGAAACCATTCCCATTGTTCAGTGCACCTCCTTCTCTTCTTTCTCAAAATTTGAGATCCAGATTCAAAGCTTTCAAGCAATCATCTATGTCTAAGAGATTTTCATTCTGAGACAAAAAGAAGTGATAGCCTAGAATTTGAGGTCTTTCACACAAATATATATAATTTACCCTACTTGCCTGTACTTTATTTTATTTTCAATGTTTTATCTGCAAGTAGATCTCTGCTGAAAACAAAATTTCCAAGTAGGCCTATTCTGGAAACCTGAGTCTGAGAGTTTTTTAAGGTGGTAACTAGATCTGTAGGATTAATTTCCACAAGAATTCATCTGCTATGACATGCCCGTAGTCCAGTAAGGAATGGATAATTCCTTGTTCTGGGGCAGAAAGGGAAGTTATCCAACAGAAGGAGCTGGGAATAGCAATGGAGGGAACACATGCTCATTGACTAGACATCTGTCTGCCTGACTGGGCTTTAGCTGTTTTACAAAGTGGCATTCCTTTGGGGTTAGTAAGGACCAAAATTTCTCAGAAGCAGATAAAGAAGGTAGTATAACAATGGTCAAAACACAGTTACAGCCAAATAGTCAGACAAGAATCTGGAGGAAAAGACCACAGTCTTATGAAAAACTTGCACCAGAGACTGAGAGACAGGGAAGATGTAGTTTCTTAGAAGGTCCAAATAGTGTGGCTCAGGCCTTGGTTCAATAAGAAAGAAGTATTTAAGACAGTGAAAAAAATTTCACTTTATTGATTATGGGAAATTGCTCTGAGAAGTCACATTACATTATTTCTGTTTCCTGACCTGATGAGCTTTGCAAGATTTCTGGAATCAATTTTTTCTTAGTAGTCTTTCTGAAAATTTGAAGAAAACCTCCCACTTTTTTCATGCTCATAAAATATTATCAATTGCAGTTATGCACCCTGAAAACGTGGTTACAGAAGCACTTTGCAACTAAGCTTAAATTGGGATTCAGGGCCTTTTCTTTCCCACAGAGCACATCCCATCCTCTGTCAGAGCCTGAAGAATAAACAGACCCATTTTAAATGTTGTGAAGGAGACAGCTTGTCATTGCACGTTAGCTGACTCATTAAGATTTCTATTTCAATGATCATCTAGGCTGATGGAGGGCCATTGAGCTGTTAAGATAATCTCACTCTAATGTCAGTAAATACAAGTTGTGTTTGAAAAGTTTTCATGTGGTTTGCAGTTATTGAGTCATATTTTTTACCTCTTCTAAATGCAATGATGAAATGTTATTTCTGAAATAGCAAAAGAGTTTGAGATGAAATAATAGAACAGCAACTGTTACCTCTATATTTGTCTTCAGCTATGGATAATCCTGTCAGAGCAGCTCTGGTCTGAGTTTTTGGGTGCTGGATTCACATCCTCTCTGACATTCACTTAGTTTCCATTACTCAGCACTGGTTAATGCAGATCTAAAGAGGAGAGCAGTCTTGCGACAAAGAAGTTGGCTTTCTTTCTGGTCTTGAAGTGGTGCTGTCTAGAACAAAGAAAATATTTTGCTATGAAAAAAACACATACAATATTAAAATCCCAATATCTATTTGATTAATCTGGACCAAATAACATTACTGATATAAAGTAGTTGATACATTTCACTGAAATATGTGAAAAAATGCTGAGCTTTGTTTCTGCATTTTTAATCGTACAAGGCAATCAATTAATGGTCTTGCTTCCCAGGGATCCTCTGCCAGAGGAATGGTATTCACCAGGGGATTCAATTATCACTTCTGTTCAGTTTGATTTCATATGGCACCATGATAAATGGCTCCTACTGCTTGTAATAACAATACTGTGCACACATTTATTTTCTCTTGTTTACTTAATAATTAATATGCCACCCACAGTGACAATATGTGGGCTTGTTTATAAAACCTTCAGTAATCAATAATTGTTTCCCATGTGACGCTAAGAAGAAATAGTCCGAATCATTGCTCTGAAAACTCTTTTCTAATACTCTCACAGTAAAGGCTTGACTGGCTTTTGACAGTCATCACCCATCAGTCCTGGAATAGGAAGGCGGAGTAGTTATGGTGGTTTCTGTTCTATATTTAGAAAACTTGCCTCAAGATGGCCAAGGTTGCTTGTTTGGAGCAATTCACTAGTGATAGCATAGGGTGCCATTGGGCAAATCATCTGGGAAATAAGATCTTAGGAATAGTTTGGTCATCTCAGTAGTATTTCATATTGTATAAGACAGAAGCACCCAACCAAGTTCCCTAAGAGAGGCAGCAAAATTCTTACCCACTTTTATCAAAACAAGGATAAAAGATGTAGAGTACTACTACATATGTAGTCTTCTGTGAAATACAGGAAAAGATGGGAAAGAAATAGCAGTGCAAATGTTTTTCACACACTGCTTAAAACCTACACTGCTTTGGTGGTCAGATAGTTAATTCTGTGTTGGGCGGCTTATTAAATCTTCTTGTCTTTGTAAGGTTCGAGAGATCAGAGAACAAAATATTAATTTATTGAACTATTTCAATATTAATATAATCAGTCAAATGGATCACCTCTAATGAGGTTGTGTCCTGACTACCACACCATCACTAACCTGAAATTCACAATGATTTCCAGGCTGGGAGGCACTGAGCTGCTCAACCAGATGCATGTACAGTATGGATCAGCAGCAAACTCACGAGCTCCATCATTGCATTCAAGATCTTTGCACATTTCTAGGAAACACAAGCTTTTAGCTTGTTGTTTCTCTGCCATTCCAGGTGCCATTGCCATTTTAGTTGATTTCAGGTAGAAGAGGGAGAAGCAATAGCATACATGGCTAAGGATAACAAAATGAAGTTCACCTACTTAGACAGGTCACCTACAAATCTCTGGTAAGCCTGACCAGAAGACCCCTCATTGTCATCTCCAGGTTTGGTCAAGATGGAAATAGTGAATGATGGAGGCTTTGGATTCCTAATCCCTGCATTTTTCAACCCAGCCTTGGTCCTTTACAGTCACTTCAGATTTATGTGTTTGTCAACACTGTGCATTACCACTGTGGACTGGGATGTAATTCTGAACAAAAAGGAATGTTGGTTTCTGCTTTTGTGCATTGTAACAGAGAGAGGTAGAAGTTCAGATCTCCAAGACTCAAAGTTTGCGTGTCTTTGAATCTAGTTTTCAGGTAGGCTTGTTTCTTCTAAACCCTGCACACATATTCCTTGGAAATGCTGTCAAGGACAGCAAAGTTAAATCTTTGGGCTGTCCCCAGTTCTCGATCCAATCCATACTCTGCTAGAAGTGAGGGAAAAAAAGCAATATGATAGCATCCTCCTAAACACCTATAGAGAAGGGACATAAACCCAGCTTTATTAGAGATCACTTTTGTACTAGAGATAGACAGAATAAATTTGACTGCACCATAAAATACAGATCTTTTTGGCTGCATTTCAAGAGGAATCTTGTTTCCCAGTCTCCTTTCATGAAGTGGTATTTGCTATAAGAACTCCACCAAACAGGTATTGATCAGTCCATTCAGGTAGCAGAGATTAAGGCTGGCCAATATTTTAGCTCTAGAATAAGTTATTTCATTCATACAGCTAGTTGCCAAAATAATTTTTTATAACATTGGACTAATTTGCTCTCTCTGTGCCTCTCTCCCCTCCCTCTCTTCTCCCCAGACTGGAATAAGCTTGTGGAGACCTGAAGGCAGATATTATTTCAAGATTTGTATGCTTCATTCTATTTATCTTTTATTTTTCCCCCTAACTGGGAGAGGTTTAATAAATAGACTAATATCCATTTAATACCTAAATTAAATTTAGGAGAAGACCATTGAAAGCCCACCATGCTATAGAAAATGACGTGCCAGCTTGGTTGTCTGCATTGCTTGTTCTCATTTCTCCTGTGCGGTGTCCAGAGCTGCCATGCTAATAGCATCACCTTTCCAAGAAGGGTGACACCAGCCTGGGGCCAAGAAACCTAAGCCCAAGAAACCTAAACCTATGCCCTTTTCTGCCTTTGAAAATACTGGTTACTCTGGCACATATCCTGCAAATAACCATCACTCTCCCAGTGGTACTAACCATGTGTTAAGGCACTCATGAGTACAAGCAAAAAAAGACACAGTGAAGAAAAAAGACACACTAGTCCAGTGTATGGACTCGATAGAAGCTGTGAATATATAGTGATATAGAACTTGAATAATTCAAGAGATGTCAATAGCATATGACATGAAAGTAGCTGCTTATTGATGAAATTAGGAGTTTCCTTTCCTAGTTGTTGGGTTCTAGACTAGAAATTAGAATTGCAATTGTCCATTTACAGGTATAGGGGCAAGGGCTGCTCTAGTTGCAGCTCTGGCTGAGCTTGAAGTATCAAATAACTGAAGTTTTGTCACCATCAAAGGCAGGTACCCTCCCCATGACTGGGTATATCTGAACATAGAGAACAGATGAGAAGAACTTCCACTTTAAACTGGGGCATGACACTTCTGCAGTTCAAACCGTACTGGTTTGCATTAGCTCTGCTGGTTGAAAAAGTAGTGAGGAGGGAAACTGGTTATCATTAACTTAAAAATGTTATAAAAGAGTGGATTTTTACCAAACCAAAAAGAGATGTCATTGTGGTCTACCAGAAACATTTAATTTAAATTGAGATGGGGTTTTCTGTACCACTTTTTAGCTTATTTCTAGCCTTGTTCTTGTTTGTTTCCTTGTCTGGCTTTGCAATTAAAAATTTCGTTTTGGAAGTTGTGAAGCACTTTGAACCTCCCTCCTTCCCCCTCCTTCCTCCTTCCCAGTCTGAGATCAGATCTTTAAATATTTTATCTGAAACTCTATTTTTCTTCAGTAAAACTTGCTCTCTATCTTAAAAAATAAAATAAAATAAAATAATTGCAGAAGAGAAAGGAAGTTTGCTCTAGTTTTGTAAAATGGAATTAAATAAAATGAGTGCCATCTACTGGTTGTGAGTTCTATCCTGTAGATTCCTTAACCCCCCATGCACTTTGGCATTGCTGTGCTTGCCTTATATTAGAACTCATCTTTATGCAAGAAAGACCATAAAATACTTCATCTTTCCACTGTCTCATGCTTCTGGAGGAACAAGAGACGTTCCGTCGTAGTCTTAAATTATAAGTAAAGACACTTTATAATTAAGAAGGTGCCATTAATCAAATCAGCCAGCAGTAGCTCAGTGTTTTAATTATACACAAATATTGTATTTAGTCTCTTCCTTTTGGTTATTAATCACCTCCATCCACTAGACTGCTGTCTGTTTATTATTTATTAAATCCTACTGAAGACTTGCTATATTTTTTATGAGTATAAAAAGGGTGTCTTCAGAATTAATATCAACATTGCTTTTTTAACCGTAAAGCAGAAAGTCACATTTATATTTATAACTGGATTATGTGTACTGTGCTCTTAGCTGTATATCCATTTGCCTGTAGGAATAATTTCCATTTATTATATATAGTGACTTTTGATAATTCTACTTTTTCTTCCACACTTAGAGTGCACCCACCCTAAATGGGATTTCTAATGGATTATTCACCTTTCCCTTAGGTAACAAAGTTAACTTTCAAAATAAGGCAGCAGACAATATTAGACTTGAAAATTATCAAATCAACAAGATGAAACTTTAGTCTTTATAAACTTGCAGTCCTGAACTACATAAGGTTGTCAAATCCATTCAGAACTAACATGAATCAAGAACTCAATACTAGTTTTAAACAACTATTAATATTGTTTTTCTTACTAAGAAAGCAAAACAGAGACTAAAAATTTCAGGTTTTCATAACTTATCAGGTTTCAAACCTATTTTTCATTTTAATTACTGTAAACGTTTGACTTTTCCAAACAGGTCAGGTTGTCGGGTAAATAAAATCACACTCTTTAAATGATGTGATTCCTAGAAACTGAGGGCTGCAGGATTTACTCCTCACCAAGAAGACTGAGATTTCAACCTGAGTATGCTCAGATAGCAGCTCCACCATGCAATATATATTTCATGCAGGCTGCACTTTGAAATGAAATTTGTGTTTTGGGAAACTGCTGAAGTCTAGGCTAAATTCTGTTTCTAACATTTCTTTCCAGTAAGATATTTCAAACCTTTCAGATGTACCCAGCCATTAAAAAAAAATAATAGTGGAGATATTGTGGTCAAATCTGGAGCTATGACCCAGCATTATGGGAAAATGAAACCTTGGTGTTATGTTTTCTTTCTGATGTTAAAAGCCATGAGCTTTTTAGGATGCTCATAGAAATTCTGGGCACCTCACTGATCAGCAATTTGACAAATATATACAAGCATAAAAAAACAGGAAGGCAATTTGGTCAGATAGCAAAAGGCTGGAGACACCTGCTAGGAAAGAATGAAACCATTACTTCTTTCCCCTTACAATGAACCAGTGTCTACCTGCTCTGTACTCATTGATTATATGTTTTTCATGTTCTGTGATTCCTACCTTCACTTATTCATTCATTCATTCTAGTGTTGATGAACCTTAAAAAAAAATCACAAAACAAACATAAACAGAATTACAGACAGATTTAAAGATGGATCTGGGCAGAGGATAAAAAAAAAAATCAGCATTTATTCTCACTGATTATTTGAAGGGCTAGGTACAATTAGCATTTTCTTGTTTATAGCATTTATACATCCAGTTTTCTTTCTGGACTCAGCCAACCTTCCTCCGTATTTAGTACAGGGAAAGGAAAAAAAAAGAGAGGAAGCTTAGGGAACTCTGTTGTCCCTGAAGGTACTGCTCTTGATAAGGCTTCCCATTCTCTTCTCAGTTGCTGGGTCACAGACACAGATGTCCAGCAGCACTTTTCATAGCCAGAAAAGATGCTTGGCTGGGGACCGTCTCTGGGTTTGTGAATGGAAAAATGACAGAGGAGGACACGACAGAATTGGATCTCTTGGGGTCACAGGTGGCACATGTCCCTGTCCTAAGTATTTAGTATCCTTTAAGATAACAATTGCTGCCACAACCGAGTGGAAAGCAAACGATTTGTTTGCAGCAATTCTCTTGTGACCCTGTGGACTGATTGACAGCTTTATTTACAAATTGTGCCATTTGGCCTTGGCCTTTTGACAACTTCTTTCACAAAGGGTAGCTCATGTCTGAAGGAAAGTCATTGAAATACTTCTTTTGATGGTAAGATAATGATTCAGTCATTTTTTTTGTGTGTGCTTGAAGGGTACTGTTGGACAGATCAATGCAAGAGGAGAACTTAAATGCCAGAGACATTGAGGGGCAGCACTATCATAAAGCTCAAGTTCTGAAACAAGTGTAATGAACTGGACTTCTGCAAACTAAATATACACAAAAAGTATATTTTATTAATTACCATGCCCTTTTCCTCCTTATTTGATCTCATCACTAACCTATATCAACAGTAACCTATACTGTCCTAGGGATGCTCTCATACACATGCTGATTTAATTTCAGTTAGTTTCAGTCTTCCTAAAAATAGGCATTTAATTTAAGATGGCCATCAGAGGGAATGGATATCCCCCTCCAAAGATGCCTCCCAAACACCTTTGGACAG
Organism: Sterrhoptilus dennistouni; assembly: GCA_013397095.1. Taxonomy (NCBI): domain Eukaryota; kingdom Metazoa; phylum Chordata; class Aves; order Passeriformes; family Zosteropidae; genus Sterrhoptilus; species Sterrhoptilus dennistouni. The sequence goes on from VWZU01017706.1 coordinate 809,650, forward strand.
GATAAATGATTGCTTGTGTCCATCTCATTCACAAGGAGTCAGTGCACCTTGCCCTGTTTCCAGCAGCTGTCAAGTGTTCTTGGCAGTCACAATCTTCACTATGAAATCTTTTATATTTATCCTGCCACTGGCAGACTGAACCTGCCCTGGTCCATACAGACTGCTTTATTTCTTTGCTCTCTCCTGCAGAAAGGCAAAACAACCTGGACTAATTTGAAAAATTATTGCTGAAACCTCAGAATTAATTTCTGTTTTTCAGAACAACTTCTCTAGACTCCATCAGTCTATTATATTTGTAAAGTTTATCTGAAGTAGAAATACAAAAATACAAAGTTCCATTAAGGGTTCAGTTTTATAAGGTTTTGTGGTGTTGGGTTTTTTTTTTTTTTTTTTTTTTTTTTTTTTTTTTAATTCAAAAACCCATTTCTACAGTTTACTGTAGAATAATAATAGTAATCCCATTATTTAAAATCCTTTTGATGGCTAGATATTTTCTTAGCTCCTTATTCATGCTGATAGCTACTAGTGATAGGATGAAGAAAATATGTATGAGAAACTAACATGAATACCCTGACTTAGAAAGTATTTGGTTTGAGTTTTCTGGAAAGAAAAGAAGATAGAAAACAACTCCAATACACTGTGAAGTGCTTCATGTATAGTGTGGCAAATGAACCTTTAAAAATGTGTGGTCACAGCTTTTCCAAAAGCCTCATCTTCAGTTGAAAGTGAGTTGGTGCACTTTTGAATGATTGACCTGGAGTGTCTATAGTGTTATCTTTGGACAGAAAAACCCTGTGTGATTTAACATAGAGCCAGAGATCTCACCCTCACAGGCCAGCTCTCATCAGGTGTGTAGGACATGGAAACCTGTGTGGAGCAGTTGACATGACTCAGTGCACTTTGATGAAGAGTGACCTAAGGTAGGTTACACTCAGCTGGCTCCAGAACTACAGAAAGAATAACTGATGGACAAAGTGGTTCCTCTGCTCTTGGGGGTGGGTGCATGTTTTTCTTCACTTATGAACCACAGATTCTGATCACAAGAGTTTGGTTAAGCAGAAGTTGGAAAGTGTGCTACTCTCATTTGTCATCCATCTACTAAAGGGAACAGAAATAACATTGTGCTCTCTTAGAGCTGCTCACATGTACAGAGGCCAGGACAGTTAGTCAGTCCTGAAATTCACTTTTAAGCCCAAAATAGAACTAGCAAATAAATAAACTCTCAAAATCTCTGTAGCAACGTGCCTCATAATGGATAATAGCTTTCAGAAATCAGGAATGTGATCAAGTTTCTTTTGGATTCTAGAAATCTCAACTCATTCATCTTTTTAATGAAATTTATTCTCTCTTTCTGTCTGTATAACATCCAAAGAGAAATCTAGACTTTCTCAGTGTTTTACATCTAACAGGTTGTGTAAATTACTTCCAACCTCAGGATTATATGTGTGATTGAGTCTTTGTCCCTTTCCAACAAATGGTTAAAAACCACTGCGAATTGGAGAAAGTTTTGTGTGTGCTGCTTATGGGGGAGGGGAAGGTAAGCTGCCACTTCTAGGTGTCTGTGTGAATACCAAACAGGAAATTTGCCTGCTGTTCATGTTCAGAAGCATGCACATATATTTTATCAGTTTCATGAATGGCTTTTCACCACCTTCTGTAAAGTGATTTATAATGATGACTCATTAAATACTAGTTTCATATTCAAGGGCAATTCTTCTTCCAAAGCAGGGTATAATATGGCTGCTCTTCATATGAGAATTACTTTGATAGTGAAAGCTATATTTAACAGTGACACTATTCCAAATCTGGAAAGGTTTGCATGCCTGATTTTTATACTTTTCACCTGAGGGATAGTTTATGTTATCTTTATTGAGAAAAAGAGCATGCTCATGAATGACTGCTGTGAATAGGATACATCGCACCTTAACTCTGTGTGAGATATCCAGTTTAAAGGTTCTCTGTTTTGTCAAAGAGGAAAAAGAAATAAATCTAAAAGGTGATCCATTTGGCTTTTGTGGTATCCAGTCTCTCTTTCTCTAGGGTGGTTAAATCACTGTTGTGGTTTAAACCATACAAAATGATTAACTGAGACAAGGCATTTGGCTTTTCAGTAACAAAAAAATGAAAGGATAATTAAGCTATAACTATGCCTTTGGGGGTGGATAAAATAGTTGAACAAGGAGTAAGTGGAAGAAAAAAATTAAACCAAACATATATTTTACCTGTCTTTTTAAGATCTCAATTCAGTTTGTTTTCTACCATTCTATAATTATCTATTTCATTGAGTCAAAATCCATCATCCTGCTGTGCAACTTGTCTCATCCCAAAATCAGCACCTGCCAAGTATAAACTATTCTCACTTTCATTGCCTTTAATTTTCATGTCTAAAGATTTCTGAACGTACTGTGGAGTTTTTCAAAGCTAGAACTGAAGCTTGACTGCCAGACTTAAATAATTTACTTATCCTTTTTCCTTAAAAGTGTTTAGGAAATATTCTCTGGTCAGAAACCTGACTTCTTTACTGCATCATAGTCATTGATAGCAGCTGTCAGCACTATGACCTAAGGATTTAGCTCTGAAATATGAAATTGTCTGCTGAAGAAAGAGTAGAGCAGTGAATAGTAGATTAAATTAATAAGGAAGGGAAAATATCAGAACTCTGACTCATGATCTCAGTAAATCTAGACTGTTTGTAAGTGTTTGGGTTTATTTTGCTTCTGCTTCCATTTTAAATCGAGCCCTTTTGATGCGATACTTCTGAAGGTGAGATTTGTCTACTTGGTGTTAAGCACATGTTTCCTTCTATGATGTGCTGCTTTAATAGTCTCCAGCATGAAGAATAATGACCCCAGGAATAAACTTCAAAAGAAATAGGATTGAGTGCAAAACATTATTGTTTCCTTGATTAAGAGCAAAGTTATGGAGGAGATGGTCACATTTTATTGGTAGCAAAGTCATCTTGACTTAACTTGGGCACATGATCAATAAATTCTGTTTGCATTGTTTTAGCTGTTTGTTTGTTTTCTTTGTTTCTCAGTCTTTTATTCTGTACAGTTCTGTACATTTCAGGGAGTTTGTCCTGTCAATGAATTCAGAAAACTGATACCTCCTCAAGATATGATCCAGTGCATTGAGATTTTCTTGGAATGATATTTTGCATGAAAGTATTCTCTGGCCAATGGAAAACATCAACATGCCAAATGAGATCCTGGTAGTGACAGGCCATGATACTCTAGAAGAAAAGTGACCTCTTTAGGAGCTGTGGCTTTAAATTGGAACGCTCAGTGTAAGCTCTCTCTTTTGCTGTGCTCTTGAAGTGCATAAAATTTTAATTGAAAAAAAAAAAAAAAAGTGAATCAATAAAACCTCACCAGCCCTTCTTTTCAAACTTCATGCTTTTCAGTATGTCCTACCACCCTTCTCCAAAACACAACACTTAGCTATCCTTACAGAAATAAATGGAGAATTCTCCATATCCACACTGTGAATAGAAAAACAAAACTATCAAACAAGTCAGACCAGTATACTGTGGTGAGCCAAGCTCCTGCTAAACAGAATTCCTATTGGGTTTTGATTTCATTTCTAGAGGATGTTTTGACAGAAGCGTTCAGCACCACACTTCTAGACCCAAGGCAAATGATGATAAATAAAAAGATTATTACAGGTCATGTAGTATTTTATGAAAGTAATTTTTTTCTTCTGAATAGCAGTTCAATGTGACTTACAGACAAGTCTGAATAAAAATGCATTTCTTTTTTACATATATTTATATAACTATAGGTGTGTGTATGCATGGACAACTGTAGAAGCTTCTTTTTGACTTGGGAGCATGTCTACATCAGTGAAGCCTTGTCAGAGCTCAGTAAGCTTATTCAAGGACTTGAAAAAGTACAGCTGAATCAGTACAGTGCTGAGATTGTCCTACTTGCTCCCACTGCGAACTGCCTCCAATATACATCAGTTTGTCCAGAAATAAAGTTATAATCCCTGTGTGGTATAGGACTACATTGTGTGGCTGTACCAGGGTCACTCAGGGCCAGGCTAAATTCTTCTTACAGGCACTGTAGTGAGTCAAGGAGCTGTATCAGAAATTTATGACTGTAAAGTGGATACCTTCTCAGTGGATGTCAGGGAGAGTGGTACACTGAGCTGTCCTGCCACTGTGTTCATGCCTCAGAAAGTGCCTGTTCTCAGTGGACATTAGTAATCCATGCTGTATCTTGCACTGTCAGTCCAGTAAAACTTATACCTCATGCCACTAGTGGAGTTTATTTTATATTCATCTACTAAAAATGAATTAAGTTGGTCTAAAGTGTATGGAGTGCCTAAATGGTTTTCTTTTTGTGCTAAAATGATTAGATTTTGAGGCATTCTAATCCCCCTCCCCCCCAATTCTTACACATGATGGACATTTTTGGAAGAAACATAGTGCAGCACTCACCTGCTGGAAGGAAAATGGAAGAAAATAGAATCACATACTGACTTTTTAAGGAAGAGGTTGCTGGAGACAGTCTTGTAAAATCCCCAACAACTCCTGCTCAATCTGGGCCATAATATTAATATGCCACTTTAGGTCTATGAAAATGATGACTCAGTGAAAGAATCTATATTTTTAAAACAGTCCTTGAAACAAAGATTTCTTTTAGATCTGGAGCTTACTAAGGTAATGGGAAATTTTTGTCTGGAAAAAAAAAGTGCATAATACAGGAAAACTTTATTGACATAATTTTATAAAACTAATCTTACATCGGTACTTCTTCATTATCATCTCTCTTAGAAACTCAAACACCAGTATCATACATACTTTATTCCAACAATATTCTGAGTGGCATTTCTAAGAAAATATCAAAGGAGAGAATTGTTATTTATAGAAGTTCATTAAGATAGAGCCAGGACTACAAGATACCATTTATCTCAATTCTGTGAGTTAGGTTATTGATGTTCTTCCTTACAAATTCCAATAACATTGATAGAAGCCAATCAATCCAGCAGAGACTATAACATAAGTAACGTACCTAATACGTGTTTTATTCATCATTAAACTGGAATATTGTTAGTGAAATCAATGAAACAGAATCAATTACAACAGCAGAGTGTCTGGTACATGAATTTTAGGATGCTTGGCAACCTGTCACACTCACACTCCCTTTGAACCCAAAGAAAATTCCAGTTTCATAGGATGAATCAGTCCTTGCATTTCAGATTTGTAAAACTTGGAAGCAGATTTAAGAGAATGAGTCCTCTCCAAAAGAGAAATTTGGAGATGGAATGAGGATTAAGAGCTTGGGGAGTTTTCTAATTAGGTACATTCTCCTTAGCCTATGAGGTAGCAAGTGTTGATGGATCACCACGATTTTTTGTGGGTATTATTATTTTTTTTGGTACCTTTTATAATTACAGTGATGGCTAGCAAGCCTCAGAAAGGATAGGAGGAAATAAATTATATCTCCTTAGATCTGAGCATTAAGAGTTTCCACTCAAGATACCTTCAAAAGCACTCTGACATTACAACAGACCACAACAAGCTGCCAGATACCGCATGAGATTCATGTCAAAAGTAAAGCTCCTAGGGAAAAAAAAGTGGAAACAATATTGTTGTGGAAAGAGAAGAAAAGAATTTACACAAAACAGAGAATGGAAGGACTAAATAAAGGGAGAAGAAGCAGCAAGGGGGGAGAAAAATTCAACAACATTGAGAATTAGACAGCAGTCTTAGCTACTTCTCTGAAATTGCTCCTACATTGAACTCATAGTATATGTATTTATATCACAGAATATTACATGCAATTATATCCAACAAAATGATGTAGTCATCCTTGAGGGTTAGAACTGGTTAATATACATCCTTTCATCATGAAAGTACTTTAAAATGTCTCCAACATTATATGAGGTGAAAGATACTGGCAGATAGTGAGCATTCTTTGACAAGCTGAATGTCTTGACCATGGAGAGAGTTTAAACTAAATTCCAGCCTTCTTCCTAGTGATAATCATTCTCGGAGAGGTTGGCTGAAACCAATCCAACCCAACCCCATAGCATGTTCTGGTACTTCAGTGATAGAAACATCAGAACATCTTAATGACAGAGGGAAAGAAAGACTGGTGAGAAAGAAACACATCCCGTTGTAAAGACAACAAGAAAGTTTCACCCACTCAGCACATTCTCATGACACATTTTTCTTGTGTTTTTATTTTAGTAAGTACAATCATCTGTTCCACCCTCAATGTATTGTGTGGTCTCTTACTATTATATTATTTCGCTCTGCACTTCTTCAAAATTGTAACATATAATGATTGCTACAATATTACTTATTCATTTTCAGCAGGAGAATATCCAAATTTGACTCTGTAGTTTTGCCACACATGAAATTCTTTCTGAAAATCAGGTGGCAAGTTCAAGCTTCTTTAGGACCACCAGCACCAAAAAAACCAAATAAAGAGCAGCTGAAGAAAATTAGTGAGTTATCCCAATGCCATTCCTGAGTTGTACAGTTTACTCTTTTTTTGCAATGATATGAAGTTTTTGGAGTGACAAAGATATTAATGCCCACCTTCAATTAGACATATGCTACTTTTCGACATGGATACTGAAGATTATGATTAATTTTTTTTTATGACGTCATCCAAGTCTGGATGGAAATAAAACATATAAGATGCATACAAATTTTTAAAGCAAATATTTAATTGTCAAAATCTATGAAGCTTCCTTGATTATAAATTTGTATATTACCTTTTTTGTTTCCTTATTTTTTTCCCTTTGATGCAACTAGTCAGCACTGTAAGAATCTTAGGGAATTCATCTTTATTAACCACTGAGGCTGTGTGAAAAATATTTATTGTTTCCCATTTCAAACAGTCCTCTTTAGTCATAAATGAGTATAAAGGAAGCATGACAAGCAATTTGCTGCATGGTAGATGATATTAATGACCTGCCATGCTCATGTCTCCTTGTGTGATATGTGGCTATTATTTTTTTTTGAGTGACAGATTACAACAAAGAATGTTTGGTGTCAGTTGTGTCCTGTTATCTAGTTGTTGTTAATAAGAAATGAGGAAAATAACTTTATTCGCTGTCAAACCCTCACATCACCAGCACTAGCAGTGTTCCTCTAACAGAGCAGTTAGTAAATGCTCAGGACAGATCATAAGAGATTGGGAAACCACAGTGTCCTCCTATTTAACTGCAGAATCTCTTTTTGCTGATAGTGGTAGATGCTCAACCTGTTAATGACAAACAATCCATTTATTCAGTTAACATGCCAATACCAATAACTCCATAAATTTATAATGTATTATCACCAATACATTATAAAACTGTCATGTTACCAGGTTAATAGAGCTCAATAAACCTTTACCAGACACAGGAAAAGGGAATCTGCAGAAGGAGCAATCCATCTAGTAGAGAGTGCTGACACAAAAGCTCCAGCACTTACAACTTGCAGGTCGTCACCTTCCACTGTTCCCTCACCACCCCATCACACCAGCCAGGACAGGAATGGCCTGCTGTGACATGATGCCATTGTGGTCACGCTCAGCTGTGCTGATCCACATTCACCTCCTCACAAGAAAATTGACATTACTCTTTACAGTGGCAGCATCCTGAGCTCTCTGCAGTTGTAAGTTGGAGTTGAAAGAGTACAGACCCATAGCACAGAAAAAGAAGATATTAACTGGTCAAAACTGAAAAAATGCTTCAAAAGTATTGTTTCATTTACATCAGAATTTATGCCAAGCACTTTTGATTGATATCACTCTAAGTGATTAACTAAATATTGGTAATTGATAAAAATGCCACAAAAACCTATATAAACGTGATGCAGAAAGTGCTGTGTCTATGTGTAGACTGTAATCTGTAACATGAAAAGTTTTGAGCTCTGCTATAGGATGTCAGATATTTTGCTTTTATGATATATTTGCTGAAAAGTTATTTATTCTCTTTGGAGACCAGATTTATTAAGAAAAGAAAAAAAAGCTGGTGTTGTGTACAGATATGCAGCAAATAAAAGCACATCATTAATCATTATGAATGCACCTACAGGGCTCAGCCCACGAGACATCTGCATAAAACTGCCCAGATTCTTTCAGCTGAGAGATAGGCACAAGGCAGGGGTTACATCTATGAAGTATATTAAGTTAGACTGTTATATATGGAAGGGTCTTACAGTTCAGCTAATGTTACACTTGAGGCTGTTCAGCAAAATATGCCAGCACAATTAATGTCAACACCAGATAACCAGTCACTGTAAATACCCTTGGAGGGATTTCTTATATCTTTTAGGAGAAATCCCATTTAAGAAGCAAAATTTCCAAATGTATCCCTGCAATTCAGAGGTCAATTCAATAACCTACCAACCAGCAGGCAAATTTCATCTCCCGTTAAAGGCAAGTGTTATCTACTTTGACAGGAGCAGGCCAGTGGGAAATGAATAAATAGATGTCTTTTTTGCCTGGAACAGACTCTACAGTAACCACTAGGACCATCCTTTGTGTTTGTGTTGTGTTTGGCCATTGCCAAGCTGGGCCATATCATGAGCAGCAAAACAAGTCCCTTTTACACCACAGAATCTCACCTGTCCCCTTCAGGCATCACTTGTGAACCCACTGCCTCACTGACACTTCTGCCTGAGAAGGACTGAATCTGTGTTGCTCTGCATAGATTTGGTCTCATTATAATGGATCAAATGTTGTAAACTGGAATTTAGAGGACTGGATGAAGACAGAAATTTCTACAGTGTGTGTTGTGACATGGTGTAAAGACACACCAGAGATCATGTTGACTGTTTTGAAAGGTGATGGAGAAGCAGAAGCAAAGACTTACCTTAGCTTGTTGAAGCCCTCCTCGTAGGCACTGTTGCTTGGTGTACGACTAATAGAGTGATTTTCTGACCAGGTTGCATTGAATTTCCCAGCAGCTTGATTCCCTGCATGTCCCAGACTGAGACTCATTTCTCAGCAACCCATTTTTCTGCAGCTCTGTTAAAGAACAGCTGCTGTGCTACTATCAGAACTTGCTATCAATGTTCTTCGTATTATTACAACCTTTACATTTCCATTTACTTTGCAATCCTACTTAAACAAGTTAGCAAGGGTAATTCTAGACACACACACTTCCCTCAGCCCACTCTAGATGCTCAAGGAAGATATCCACAGTGGAAAGACAAAAATTGGAACCCAATATGAACACATGAAAATTATCAAAATTTTTCTTTTCCCTGTTTTACTTCTTTTCTATATCCAAGATTCTCTTTCAAGCAGCTGTGATTGAACCAAGTTTTGCTTGCCATGTAAAAACTGCAATATGATGGTGATTACAACCTGCCTCCCAAAACAGTGAAGTGACTGGAAACACAGAGTGTCTCTGCACCTTTTTTTTCTTTTGTTGTTTGTTCCTATAAGCCCTATTTTAGTGCAAGACAGAGAAAATTCTGGGTTTCATCAATAATTGCAACCTGATTGAATTCTAAGAAAATCAAGTAGATATATATGGACTACAAAAATTATTTTTGCTCTTGAAAAAGGCATTTGAGAATTCAGCAAATTTTGGATTAACTTAATTGCTAAAATTTTGCAGAAAAGTATTCCTGGTTTTTTTTTTTTTTTAATTTGCTTTTTTTTTTCCCCAATAGAGTAGTACTTAAGTGAAAAAGTATCACAGTTCAGAAAAAGTGAGGTTTGTTTTAGATCTTTCACTCCACAATATGAGTCTGTATGAGAAACTTAGACAATGGCCTTAGATGTGACTAAGAAGCAAAAATATGTCTAAACCATGTAGGACAATATGCTGAAGGTGTGCACTTTTAAATTATTTTATGAAGCATTTTCATTTTAAATGGTTTTAAAAATAATTTTGGAACTGATTGCGCATAATTTATTAAATACTTTGTTAATGCTTAAGTCTCTAATGCATTGTGTCTTCTGACCTCTGACAGACACTCAGAGGATTTTATCTCTGAAAGAATATCTTTAAATCTGTGGTACACACTTTTCAAGAGTCAGTTATTTTCTAAACAGTAATTTTATTTTACACCAACAGCGAGAGATTAGTAAATTATTTAAAGTAATGGGTAAAAAAGACTGTAAACATGCAAGTGGCTCTTTTAAAAATTGTAATCTTTTGAGAGTATAGCTATAATCTAAAGAACCTTTGACAGATTCAGCAACACCCCCCTTTTCTCTGAGGAATCACTTCAGCTGCCATTCAGCAGGAGCTGTGAGCAGCAGAGATGGCACAGACATAACCGCGTCCATTTTGTCCATAAACTTTCACATTTGTTCTTATTCTACCATGGAACAGAAACAAACTTTGTTTTGTTTTGTGAAATTGTGTGAAACAATCGAAGTCTGAATCAAACAGATACTTCAGCCTGCATCTCTCCCCAGTCACCTGCAGCACACATCCTGCCCTCCTGGGCACAGCTGCCACCGCTGGATGTGGCCTGGCACAAATCAACCCAGCAGAGAGGCACAGAGATTCCTGGGACCAGCTTTAAGAGAAATAATTTTAAAATCTAAAATATGTGTGTAGTGTAGTATAGTATAGTGCCATTGTATGTATGGAAAAATTGATCAACTGATGAATTAATCAAAGCTATCTAATGGCAAAAGTCTCTGCTTGGCTGTTTTACAATTGGATGATCAGACAGTGTAAAGTCACACTGAACGGGAAAGAAAATTTAAAGTTATCATTTCTTTAGCCAGCTTCACAAATCTCAGAAACAAGAGAAAACAGAAAAAATCTCGTTAAATTTTAAGAAAATACCAAAATTACCTCACAAAACTGACTAACAGTGGCATGAAATGTACTAGCCTGCTTCTGGGATTTTGCACACTTTCACTCATCATGTGCCTTGTACACCCATTCTTATAATTTAGATAAAACTTCATTGGCTCTAATTTACAAAGTGCTATTGAACTGTAAGTAAGTCAAGGGTTTATTACTCATGGAAAGCCTGCTGAAAAGAAATGAAAATGTGAGAAATAAAAGACGTCTCTTTATACCATTGAAGTGAATATTAAGAATAAATACCTTTTTACCAGCTGATTCCTCAGTGTTATTATCTTGGAACTACATCAAGCGTGTTAAACATTTGTTTATTTAGCTTTTATGCAGCAGTTATTTTACTTTATTATATTTTTGCCTTATGAGCCACATCAGGTTTATCCTCATAACTGAATATGTGTTCTAGGTGGTGTCTTTACAGCCCATGCACTACTCATGATCAGTGAATGATGGAGCATTTTATCTGTCCCTTCATGAGGTGATGATAAGGATAATTCCCAGATTTCTGGGCAGTTAAGAAGCAAGCGAGTGATGGAAAGCAGCTATTTGCTGCATCATGGCCTGCCAGCCTCCTCCCAAAAGGATTTCTGTAAATTTTAACTGACAGACTTGAAAATTTCTAATTAACATATTTTTGTATTTAAAATCAAATTATCATCTTTTCTCTGATTTTCTTTTCCCATGTTCTGCCATGCACATAATTTGTTGGTACAGTCCTCCCAGCTGTAAATCAAACAACTCACTATACTTTGGCTGAGCTTTACTGATTTATATTCACAGTGGACCTGCTACAAGGTCTTTGTTTTTCCTTTTTATCTCTCATTTCTAAATTCAAGAAAAGCAGTCAAGGATTATAGCCAAGACTCCAGTCCATTCTGTCATGGACACTGGGCCATGTAGGATTAAACCCATGAAAGGGAACTGCCTGTCATGTTTTCTGTAACGTCTCTGATGGAAGTGTTCATATTATTTTATAGTTCATCAAGACAAATACCATGATGATGAATATAATAAGTATCACAACTCTGATACTTTTGTGAATCTTATATTCATTCTAATTCAAATTATATGCTTCTTTGGCATTAGGTCACAGTGGAATGGAAATAGATTTTCATTTGACTACATTAGAGACAATCTTAAATCTCATGTTAGGTTGGATTGTATCTCCTGATCAATTATAATTCTTTTGTTTTATTTTACACAGTTACCCCCAGAGAAGAAAAATAATTAAAGCAATTTCAATAATTAAAAGAGTAATTTATTAATATAAAACCTTCAACAGAAGGCTGTAGCACTATTGAGAATGGCAAGAAGTGTAGGAAAATTCTTCAGAGTTTTTATGATTTTTGTCTTAGTATTTATTTTAAAGAATTGACATCAGAGTCTGAACCAGACTGAGGTGAAAGAAAGTAAAATACATGGTTTTTAAGCCATTGTATGGACTTTGTGTTCTTGTTCCTTTCATCCCTGTAACAGATGGGGAAGAATAAAGAATAAAGCTGTTCTGAAAGAGCACATGAATCAGCTAGATACGGATGCATATTTAATTTAAACATACAGATACTTTCATAGATCTCAGCCAAAACCGCAGATAATTAGGGCTGGCAAGAAAAGTTAAAAACCCTTAAACATAGTTCTGAATTTTAATAATCTTTCTTTACCCCTACACCCTTCTCCACCTCTCCCCCCCNNNCCACCTCCTGCCAGGCTTTTTTTCTTCATATTTTAACTGAAATTTTATGGAAATTACAGAAATAAGTATTTGGTGTTTTCAAAACAGATTATTTATGTTTGGTTCAAGCACTGTTTCTGAAGTAGACTCATATTTCAGGAAAATATAAATTTACCAAACAAATATATTTATTGGTACAAAACTAAGGGAATCAATGAAAAAAGAAATGCAAAATGAACAATTTTATTATGTTCTCACATTCACTTTTTCATATTTTTCTAAATAGAACTCTAAAATTCAGTATTCTGAGAGGATTATGCATTTTAAAACAAGTGAATTTTTTTACTCTCATATCTTTGGTGGTATGCAGGTGTTTTAATTATTCCCTTACCTGAAACTTGGGGTGTAAATTTATATTTCAGAGAGAGCATACAAGTTTTTGAGTTATTTACAGAACTTATTGACAATGAAGTCCTTTACTGTTTTAAATCATATCTTCTATGGTTATCTGTGGCCTAATCTGCTTCAGTTCATTTGGGTTTTTCTCACTCTGCTTTGACCATGATCTTAGTCATTGAAAATAAAATGCACCAGATAGAGATTTTTAAAAGTATCTGATTTGCTATGAAAACCTCTGAGACTGTACAGTTCTGCACAAATCCCCAAATTCCTCCTTGGCATCTGAAAACTCTTTGCTTGGTAAAAGAAAGTCTGGCTTTCACTGCCTGCATTCCTCTGGCCCATAACCTTTCCAGTGATCACAGGAGAGCAGCAGATTTCTGGGAAGTTACTTGGAGTCTGAGATTTGGCCTTGGGGCAAGCAGGAGGGTTGGAAGGGGAAAGCATCAAGCACCAGCACGTTGAGAAGGCGAAAAGCTGGTCAGACAGGTGGGAAGGGCTGGTGCTTGGGCTCAGGTTCATCTTCATGAATGGTGGCTGGAGCTGGACCATGTGAAGAGGAAGAGCAAGACATAGTGAGGGAGAGCATAAACACTTAACTAGGTGGTTATTTTTACCCATTTGTTCACTCTAGGGGATTTTGAGCCAGAATTAATGGTAGGATTATGGGCTTTGCTCTTAGGGAATAGGTGTGGGCTCTGCTGGGATCCAGGAGACTGGAGAGTAGTGAGGATCACGCTGCTACAATGGGAGCCTCCACCAGGAAGAAATGTTAGTCATAACTAGCTCAGGCAGTGATTTTCTCAGTCCTCAGCTGGTCCTCCCTATAATCAGCAATTAATACCTGTCACAACATGTTTCACAGGCAGTTGATGAGGACGGAAGTTCTGGCAGGTTGGCAACTGGACTTGGGCTCAGAAGCTAATAAGTGATATTCAGAGCAGAGCTCTGATGTCTCATGCTTGGAGCAGGCACTTTCCCCTCTATCCTGATCATCCAGGAACCTTGGGATGGTATTTGTCTCAGGGCAAGGCTTTAAACAAGCCAGAAAACCACTGGAAAGGTTCATGTACACAAAGCAATGCTGTTAATCACAGAACAAGTTAACTGGGTTATTTAAATTTTTGCAGTATTCTCAAAGCAACAATTTGGTGGGTTGTTTCTCCTTTTCTCTCCAGATGATTCTACCAATATCATCTCAATCTCAGCATAAACTCTGTTTTTTATAGGTTACAGTACCTAGGGTTTTATTCATGAGTTTGAATTTAAGTACATGAGCAATTTCAATAAAGTTTGCAGAATGACATTAACCATATGTTTCATTGGATTATTGGATCTGGGCTCTCACTTCATCACCACTGAAGAAAGTAATATCTACACAGAATCATAGCTGACCAGAGTTCTCCTTCAAGGCAGAATTTAGACCAGAAATATTCCCAAGGTCATCTCCAGCTAACACTCCATGGTCCTGTGAAGTAGTAGGTGAGAATATCCACACAGAATGTTTGATGGAATTTGTGATTCATACAGCTGAAATCACATTCATTCTTGGTGTGTCATAGCCCCTCCAGGATGAGATGGCAGGAATAGTAGGTTAATGTATATTATTGAAATAAACTTAACATGTGTACATAGCTACATTAGTGGCCGATACTCGTTTTGGATAAAGTTTTGTTGCAAAAAACACTCTAGCTTAAATCAGCAAGGCCAGCATGTCTGGTTAGCTTAAGTGAGGTTGGTAAAGAGATCCTGCACTTGTACAAACCAGAGCTGAGAAATGTCTGTCTTCTGCAGCTTCAAAACACTGGCAAGAGTGTGAATATGCTATAAAAGGATATGAATCATTAATGGAGATAGAAAGGTGAAACCAGAGTGTCTCAGCTGCACAAAGACTGCCAAAGTTATTTGTGTGATTGTATGAATATTGAGGCACCAGCTGTAACACTGTGCTCTGTTTTATGCACAGCGTTTTGGCAAATGTATGGACCATTTGAAGAATATCCAGACTCGATCAAGAATGATGTAAGACCCTAGGAACATGATCTTTAAGACAACTCTGAAAACATAGCTTTTGAATACCATACGAAAACTTTCTAATTAGTTGATTGACAGTGAGAGATAGATAAAGAACATGACAGTGATCTTCAAATATATAAAACATTCTTGCAAAAGACAAATGAATAATATTTCCTTCATGTCCACTGTAGTCAATCAGAAAGTAATGGCCTTTTTAATAGTGGTAAGGAAAATTTAACTTAGACATTAAACCCCCTCCCCCCAGCTCTGTATGCATAATTAGATACCGGAAGAGACGGCCTGGGGAAGTTGTGGAAACTCCATTATCATTAAAGCCTTTAAAGAGCAAACTGTACAAATGGTCATTTGGAAGAACAAAGATCTAGTTGATCTGTGGAGAGCAAGAGATAAACAATGTGATAGACTGAAGGCCTCAGTAGGTCTATTTTCTGCTATTTGGGGATAATTGTTAGGCAGTATGGAGGATAATACGTACTAGCTAAACTCAAATCAGATAGACTTGACAGAAGCAAAAAGTATTACATATTGTTTTTTTGATAGAAAACCATGAAAATAAATCACATGGCATCACATTTGAATAACAAATTTGCCCAATGTAATTTTCAAAGTTCTTATACTGTGATGACAGATGTATTGGAATATTATATATGAAAAATAACTGGAAAATTGCAAGATTAGGAAAAAGCATGTAAATTCTTGTGGTACTTCTAAATGCAATTTTAAACACATTGGCAACAGAAAGAGGAATTAAGCAGATTAGAGATCTCTTTATGTTGAGGATTGTAGAAGCAAAATATTAAAGTCTGTTTTTTCCTACAATACTTCATTTGCATTATTCCAGATTACCAGAACTATAACTGAGATCAGACTTCATTTCCTGATCCTTTACCAACGCCATATCCAAGTTCAGTTAAATCTTTTTCAAGAGGTTCATGAGTACATCAACCTAGGAGCAGGAAATAGTGGTCTAACTTAGTGGCTTACATGGAAAGGGAGATAACTAAAGATGTACAATTATTTCTGTGGTCTCGCTGGGGTAACCAGCTCACAACTCTTGAAGTACAAGCCAGCTGTAATCATTAGGGCATGGTTAATGAAAACATCTCATTATTGTCTTGGAGATACTGTCCTCTAGCAATGCCCTTTAAATTGAAATGTATGCAAATGAGGACTATTTAGTTTATTTTACTACATAGACCTTGTAAATATGAAAATTTAATTACTAAGTTTAATATTTATCATGAGGAGCTCTAGCTCTCTTCTTTATCTTACCAAGAAAATGATGAAATATTCCTTTTGAAGTAGTTGATTATTTAACAGATGGTTCTGTCCAGTGTTTCCACAAACCTGGACAGATACACACCAAGCCAAATATGTATAGATTTATCCCCCCATATCCTGTAGACCATTATACCAGCATGCTTCACATTTTGATAACAGTCCAGCGTTTTTCAGCTTCAGTAAGAGAATTTGCACATCAATCCAGAAGGCAATAAATTGCTGGGAGAAAAAGCATGGTGTAACAAAACTGCTGTCTGACAGCTTGAGAACAATGAAGGGCTTTCATAAGTAAATGGTGCATGTCTCATGACACATTCTCAAGAGGGTATCATCTGATCTGGCTTGTACAGAGAAGAAATGTTTCAGACACAAATGTTACCCTGCCTGTATGGAGGAGATTTTGAGCTGTTGGAATAATCGATAATTTATTGTTTCTGCAGTTCTGATAAATAAATGCAGAAATCCACTGCATTTGGGTGGACCTTTTTTTTTGTGTGCGTTTGTAGGAAAATCTTGGGCAAACAGAAAAGTTGAAAAAACTGGAATAGTAAACTATGCTTTATTTTTAGACATTTGGTTTTGTAAAATAGAACCACTGTTGACAATGCAAAGTGAAATACTGAAAAATCTCCAAATTTGATTCCTAGAATAATTTAGCCCAGAATTTTTTGACATTTCAGAACTTCCTCTGCTTTTGTTTTACCTTGCAAAATAGAATAAATTAACAAGAAATCTTGGTATCACCAGTTTTTCAGCTACCTTATTTATATGGTCTCCTCTTTCGGTCCTGAGTATAGAATACAAACAGATAGGAAATAGATAAGAAGCATTTACATTATTACAAGAAAACTTGTTCACAAAATGAATGTATGTTATTAGATCAGTTGATGTAACTGAGGGAAAAAGCAAAATGGACAAGATTTAAAGCATACAAGTGCTTCTTCAGATCTGAAACAGAATTGATCAATGGAAAATAAAGTCCTATTACTGAGACTTTTATGTTCTAGTAGTATATATTCCTCTTCCTTCAAAAATTTCCTTTCTTGTATCCTTGGATTTTCATAACTACAGTGTGGCTGCTACTACACACATAATATTTTCAGTTGAAAGTTATTTGCTATTGCCCAGGAGGTGGGTAAGACTCATGTGCTGTGAGTCTCAGAATTAACCAGCTCATCAGCCCCGCTGGGTCATCTGAGATGTCTTTTCTGGGCAGGCACACATGAGAATAGTGAGGAAAGGAAGCCGGGAGTGGCATGTTTGTCATCTTCTGATTCTTACCTTTCACTGTTTTTTGTTTTTTCTTTTAGGAGTTTCAGCTTTTCCAGCCAGGATTTTTCCTATTTAACCCTTATGTTCCTGATTAACTGACTCAACAATTACAATGTTGTCCACGTTTGTTTTTTTATCTTGCATGATTGCATATTGTGCACTCCCTCACACTTTAGCAAAAATTTTCTCAATAAACTTAGGCAAGGTCACAGAGTTGTGCTGAATCAAACTAAGCTTTGGGTTACAGACAGCTGGTCCCCAGGGCTGAGCATTTCAAGGTGACAGTGCGTCCACATTTGCACATGAGCAAAGGAATGTGTTCCACGGCTGTGTGCATTGCTCTGAACTCAGAAGACAAGAATGTTTTTGTTTGTCTCTTCAGATCCTCTTTGCTTTGAAGTTGAAGTGCAGGAAAAAACAAGGACTTTCTATAAAAGCTTCCAAGCACCATCTCTTTCTCTTATTTCTCAAATCACTGAAAAAAAAAAA
This sequence comes from Sterrhoptilus dennistouni, assembly GCA_013397095.1. NCBI lineage: Eukaryota > Metazoa > Chordata > Aves > Passeriformes > Zosteropidae > Sterrhoptilus > Sterrhoptilus dennistouni. The sequence continues at coordinate 827,579 of VWZU01017706.1, forward strand.
AATTAAGAGGGGAAAACACAAAGATAACCATGTAATGACTCACATTCATTTAGTAATTTTAATCTCTCAAGGCACTTTAAGAAATGTCATAACCACACATATCCATGTTGTGGGTTGTCCTTCAATTTATATTTTTATATTACAAATGTCAGACATAATCCCAGTATTAATCAATATAATTACTGCACTGTTTAATTATTCTTCCATACTCAGCCTCACCATTCTTTTAACACTGGAAAATAATAGCATGGCATTTAACATGTGGCAATTTTTTTTTCTTTCTTTTTTTTTTTTTCCTGCTAACCTTTCTGGAGAAATCCCATCAGAGTACCTGGATTGTATAAGAGGTCTAAGAGTCTTTTTCCTGCAATTTTTGAGCTTTATTATCAACAGAAGAAGGAAGATGACCCTTGCACAGTTTATTTTGGGATCATATACTACTGTTCATTCTGCTTAAATCAGCCAGTCAATATTCTGGCATTTGAGGCAGACAGAGACATCTGGAGCAATCCTACTCATTTACAATCCAGGTGGAGCAAACATCAGTGTGACCTCCAGGTTATGAACTGGTGCCACTGAGTGATTCACAGTCTGCAAAAGATAATGCTGTCCAGACTCTCCACAGGTGGATCCTTCAGGAACTACCTTCAGCTCTCTCAGAATCTATCTCATTGTTTCTGTTTTAGTGACATCTGGCATGAGAGGATGAATCTCATCTCCCCACAGTGGAGATTCTCCATACAGATGGGAAATGACAGCAACGCTTTCAAGTAAAAGCATTATACAGTCCAATTGGCACCTTAGCCCTGGAACAGACCTTTTACGCACAATCATTCTCCTGAAATCCCCGTTTCATTCATATCCAACAACCAAACCTCTTTCAGGAGTTCCCAGTTGTTATCTCTGCGTGTGAGTGGATGCACCATAAACTCCTGCTATGGAACACCCAAATTTTCTGATGCATGTGGATTGAAGGCTTTTTTTCTTTAGTTCTGGCTCAGTACTCAGGACATTACATATAAAATACAGAAATATAAATCTCATCATTGATATAAAGATCCCAGATGCTTCATAAGGCCTATTTCACTACTCTGTCAGGACAGTAACAGCAACTCAAGTCACTAAGCTTACTTGTAGCCATGCTGATCCCAGCAGCTCTGATCACGCTGGTGTGCCAAAAGACAGAGCTCACAGGCTCATTACTTAAGGATGAAATGTTTTTCTCAGACCTCTGCTGAACCCAACATCTGTGTTTATGGATAAATACTTTGTAACTCGGCTCACACATGAGCAAGTTGTTGCTACATGACTAAGGATACTGGGAAATAACATGTGAATGGTGTACTCTCTTTGAACAACCAAATTATTTCATTTTTAGATCTGATGGGAGCTTAAAACTTTATTTCTTTGTTTTAGTTTTGGCCTTTGCGTGTTAAAAATATAGGCTGGGAGGGACACAAATCCTAATGCAATGACGGTTCACAAAGCAGAAAAATGGGAGTACACTTGCAAAAGACCAAGGCATCTCCTAGATGTGAATGTCTTTAAAATGAAACCCTACACAGGAATGAAAATATTCAATTAAAATTGATCTTATGAAAACTGCATAAAGAGTCTTGCTTTGGAAACAAGCAAGAAATGATATAGTTCATTTTCCAAGAATGTTCTGAGGAAGTGAATGATGACCAATAAAAGACCAAATATTCGAATATCAGCTTGCCTGCTTTCCTTTGAAGAGGTGCTGCTCTTTGTGATCCATTCATTTCACAGAATGGTACTTGGTAATTTGTTCAGAGAACATCTTTGAAGGAACGTATCTAACATTTCCAATTACATCTTGAAGGCTTGGCACAAAGAGGGATGAGAAAGGTCTTGAAAATGGGTAGATGAATAAATAATTCAGGCTCCTCTTCCTCCTCCCCCACCCTGCCCTCCCAGCATTCCTCCCCCCATTTAAATTGTGAACAGTCTGATCTGCTGTAGTTATTAGGAGGCTTTATTTAGTAACTATGATCATCAGATAACAGGTTCTGAATATAACAAACCTACTCAGGAATGAGAATCCAGTGTTTGGTACTCAATATCTAAATGAGCTCTCAGATACATGTATATCTCAGCTGAACAGAATAGTTTTAAGCAAGTGATAAGAGTGAGCAGCAAAGACATTCACTGCTATCATAATCAAGCACTTCATAATGTAATTAATTAGATAAAGCCATTATGCACCACAGCAGATACTAGTGTTGAATAAGTATTCACATGCTGTTCACTCAGACATGAGGCTAGGTATTGTATTTTCCTATGCTGTCATTCAAGACCCTTGTAATCTATGTAATTGATTCCTGGATTTCATTAGACAATGCAATATGCTGTGAAAGGGCAAATGTATTTATGGGTTATCTAATCTAGGACAGGAGAAGAAGAGGGAAGACATGAGAGAAATCTTAAAATACATAAGAAACAGCTGCCAGAAAGGAAGGAATAATTTGTTCCCTTCAGTTCCCACTTAGAAGAAGACTTACTGAGTTCAAATTTCAGCAAGGGAGATTTGCTATAGATATCTGGAAAACATTTTTGTCAGATAAAGGAGACTGACTTTAGGGTCTTGTTGATTCCGTGCAACTCTGGAGTCTTCATCTGTATAATCAGTTTTTGTTAGAAATGGTTCAACAGTAGGGCATCCTGCCATGGGACAAGATGAAGGACTACACAACTCCTGAAGGACTCTGCCAATGTGATTTTCTCTAAATTTTCTCTGGTGCAACGTATTACACTTCCCTTTTAGTCTCCATCTTGTCATTCCAGCAGGATATAGCTGCAATTACAGAAAATGTGCAATGAAAGCAGGATGTGTATTCTCCCCTCAGCTCACCTCGGGGTGAATAGCATTTTCTAGCATTGCATGTATCAATTTGAGGTGAGCCTCAGCTCCCATGAGTGATTTACACTTACAGCAAACATATGGGGGCTGTCGTGGAGTGAAAGAGTCTCAGCTGTCCAGGAGAACTGAAGCTTCTACTTACCTTACAGTGACACGTTACTCAAATGATAAGCTTTACAAAGCTCTAAAAGAATCTTGCTTTTAACAAATGCACTAAAAGCTCCTTTTTGAAGCATGCATTATACAAGGCTCTCAGCAAGAACATGTGTTTGAATGGGCACTGTGAAACCTGCAATCTGAAGAAGCCTCAATAAAAAATCAAATCTTTCCTGGCATGGTTTTCTGCACTGGCATGTGCTTATTCTCTCTGGGAGGTTTTCTCTTTAGCACTCTGTGTCTGGAATGTGAAAGGAAAAAGAATCTCCTTTTCTAAAGTGAAGGAAGTTTTCCTGGAAAGCTTTCTTTGGAATATCTTTTTAAAGTCCTTAAAGGTTGCCTTTTTTTTTTTTTTTTTTTTCAGCATTCTTCATTTCCCTTTCATCACTGTTGCCAGGGCTTCCCTCTTGGATCATTTCTTCTATGTTGTTTGTTATGCCAGGATTCCCACTGCACATCTGGTAAAGTTGCAATGGAGACAGTGGGGGTGAATGATGAGAAGTATAAACCCCCATGGAAGGCTGGGAGGATGAATGATCAAAGTAAGGAGATACTGCTGCACTCTGTGTGCTCGGGGCTGAAGGAGAGGTCATGGAGAAAAGGAGATGTCCATGTGTATTTGGAAGTGCTGGGTCTGGATCAATGCAATGCTCCTGAAGTATTTAAGACCTGGCTAATATTTTTTCTAGGTGCACAAACACCAAGTTAGCAATGAATTTTTCTGTGCAGTTTTTACAGCAAATTGGGTTGGTGTTTGCCTAGGGGTGCTGTCTAACCTCCAGAGTTGCCTGCAACATTGTGCTATAAAATAGACAAAACCCTCAAGTTTTGAAATAACATTTTGTGAGTGAAATGATGGAAGCTAAGTATTTGGTTTGTTTAATAGAGAATGTTGACAAAAATGACTCCCAAATTGTTTTATCATGAGGTAAAATTTTGCCAAACTTACTGACTGTCATCAAATCTTGACAAGAACTACGAAAAAAACCATTGTTGTAATACCATGCCAGCATTGGCCGTGCTCAGAGCTATTTCATACAGGTCTCACAGGTGGTTTAATAATTTTGTAATCAGAAAACATTTGCACTTAGCCACATATTTCCTGCAGGTAGCCCCTCAGTCTCTGACAATTGAATCAGACATGCAGATTTCAGGCAACTGTAAGAAAGTCACTAGCTATCCAGAACTATTTCTAAAAATAAGAAAAATAAATACATGTACAATAGCTCTCACCTGGGACTCTCTGTCATTTTGGGTTTTTCATGCTCTGTAAATGTGAATATTAGACAGCTTTCTTCTGTTTAGAACTTCTGCCTTCTATACAATTATTGTTATATAAACCTCAGGTCGCAATTCACTCTTTTATTGTCTCTTCAATTAAAAGTGCTGTAACGTCACCAGGCTGGAGAGTGCCTCATGCAAAGACTATTCTGGCTACTCACTTTGGCGAACACTGTGGTTTTCTAGGGGCTAATAAGGCTGAACCTCCCTGTGTATCACTTATGCACATCTACACTCTTGGCAACAATCTTTTGTTCTGTCACATTTCATTTACTCCAGCATTGGTCCAGATGACACTAATGATGTTGAAAGTCAGCAGGATGCTGTTAATAAATGTGGTCCAGAGGCCTGGTATGTATGTGACCTTTATCTTTCAAATGACCTGTGTAAATTCAGTCCAGTCAATACACCTAGATAGATTGCTGTGTTTCCAGGGCTATGAAATTAGGTTAGAAAATTCCAGGACAAGAGCAATTGAAGAGATTGCCTGCCTGAAACTGGCCATTGCTGCAGTTTGTCTGTGGAGACTCTCTGATGTGATACTTGGGTCCATCACACCTAAACATGAATGGATGAGGATGTAGCTGCCTGCTGAAGGTTATTAAAAATCTTAACTGTGTATTAGTCCCTGTATCCTGGGCTTTATCTCAATGTTGTTTCTCAGAGTTTCATTAAAGAAAATGAGAAGAGAGGACTGATTGTTGTCAGACCAAGAGTACTGATAGGCTAATACAGAGCCCCCCAAAGGGTCAATTTTGGATTCTTAGGGAAAAACTGGTACAAGCCTGACGGCACAGATTCTTTCCTGGTTATGTAGTCTCTGCTTTTTTTTTAATCCTGCTCCCCACCTCCTGGTGAACAGTTCTGGGATATCTACTACATTTAAATCTTGACGGCTATTCATAGATCTGATTTAATTGAAGCTAACTTGTTTAAGACAATAACTAAATAAAAAGATAAAATAAATCCACTAATACATGTTTGAAATTTTAATACAATCGTGTCTCCTGATAAGATAGGCTGATGATATCATTTTTAATGTTCATGTTAAAATGGTGCCACATTTACTTTCTGGAAACACTTGGGCAGCAGAGCATAGCTGGAGAAAAATGCTCATGAATAACAAATATTAAGCTTGAATGCTTGAATATTCCCTGAAGACAGGTTCCAGGTTGTCTATTCCATTTTGTCATTTGCAGCTCCTTCTCTAGCTGTACACAGTATAAATCAGCCAAAAGGAAAGGAGTCAGCAGTAAGAAAATTGAAATAGGTCTACACCAAAATTCACACTGCAGCACATCATTCACTAAATGATAAAAATACAAGAATAGTGTCTGGAATGAAAATATACAGGAAATACAAAACTCATTTACAAATACAATCTATAAACAACAAAACAAAGGGTTGATTTTACTTTTTATAATCATGTGTCTGTGATCAAATTAGCATCCATTTTATCACTTTTGTGGAAAGACAAAAAAATTTAAATATTAGTACTACTTTAACAATAAGTGTTGGCTTGTCAAAAATCACCCTGAGTGGTGCCAAAACTACATATCCTTTCCAAAGGGCTTTTAGCTCCCACCATTTCAGCTGGTCCATCCTCACCTGAGCAGTGAGCCTGTACAGGCTACTTTGGCTGTTCCAAGTCATGTGTACACACCGTCACTCTATTTTTGCAAACACATTGTTCATGTTCTGCATTGCAAAGGTGGTTTTTTAGATTTCTTGAGAGAAAAGACTCATGCAAACAACTGATCACAAAACACGTCATGCGGTTGGATGAATTTACCTCATTAAGGATCTTACGGGGCAGAAATTGATGGGAATGATTGATCCATAGACAGGGATCAATGCAGAAACAGTTAAGAAGTCTGATTTAACTTTTCAAGCTTCAATCAGACATGAGGTCTGCCCTCTCAAGAAAGTCTCTGAAAAGCCTCACATGTAATGTCAGTCTCATGAGAGTTGTCTTCTCCATGCAAGTCAACTTCATTCCAGTTGTCAAAAAAATGTTGTGTATGACATTAAAAAAATCAAATAATGTTTGATTAATTAACCATCAGGATTGTACTGTTAAAAATACATGAGAATTTTTATAGTATTTGGATAAAAATTTCCTGTCTATCCCATATCTTTCTATAATGTTAAATTTTGATATTTTAATGTTACAACACCCACTGCAGAAAATATATGTCCTGTCAGAGGATAAGCTTACTTCTTCCTTTTAAATATCCTTTGCTTCACACAAACAGCCAGTTATCAGTTATGTTATTGTCTTTCATCAGATGCAGATTAATAGGTGAAGAGCAAAATCAAGGATCTATAATAATTGACATTTTCTCATCTCTCCTCTAGTAATAAGCTGATCCTGTCAGAGAATATCAGTTAAAGGGAAAGAAGCAGAAAAACAGTGAATGAGATTACTCAATATTAGGTTAAACAAGTGCAACTGATACCAGGGAGATGTTAAATACACAGTATTTTCCTGATGAGTTTAAAGAATAAAGTGTATTTTCCCTCAGTAAGCTAAGAGGAAATGGTAAACTAACAGCATTGATAATTTAAAATGTGACTCAGGATATAAGGATAAAACAAAATGTTTTAATGAACAAATTATAACAGTGCCAAGTCATCAAGATCATGGTGGTAAAAATAATTAAAAGCAATTACAGAGAAAAAGTAATTTAAGGGTGTCAGGGGAGATATTATCTTATTTCTTTAAACAAGCTGACTATATAAACAAACATTTTTCAATTCCAGAAATGCTATAAATTTTATCATCTTAACTTCATCCAAATTACTGCATTCCACCACTGGAATGAAATATTAACAATAGTGTCAACATTCTAGTCTCCATTCAACCCCAAACTTTAATAGAAATAACCTGGAGGATTTGACTGAGTGTGATGTTGCTAGAGAAGCCTTGAGTTTAAACTGTCTGTATAAGGAAAATTGCATGGTATGTGAAGGCAGTTTTCAATAAAATGGAAATTTTGCTTCTATCCCATTTAGCTGTCAAAAGGCCACTTCTAATACTTTCATAAAGCTATTGCCTACAGAGCAAAGATAAAGACCTGGAAAAGCCCCTCAACACAATTCCAAAGCAAATAACCAAAATAGAGCAACTAGAAAAATTATCCTGATTTTCTAATTTCCTTTGGTTTAATTTGAGTGTGTGTGTGTGTGTGTTATTTCATGATGAGACTTAAACATGTTTTTAAAAAGCTGAGGGAGATTTATTCCAATTGATTATTAGATTGCAGCAAGGTTGTTAAACACATTTATTTTAGTTAAGATTTTAAACTGGGAAACAGCAGAGAAAAAGCAGAGTGACATGCAAATGAATGATAAATAAATTTTTAAAAATCTTCTGTTGAAGTTGCAGAGAAACTTGCATCAAAATAGATTAAAAATTATAGTCAGAATCTGAGGACAAAGCTGAAATGAAGACTGGAATTTTTACAAGATGAGGGAAAGTGTAATGTCTCCTTCCTAGCAAAAAAGCTGCTTGGACTCACACTTGCAGAACATAATGATCATATACATCGAGAATAATTTCACATTAAAGACACAGCTGGCATTAACTTAGTGACTAGAAGAATTGGAGGAGCCCTTTTTTTTTCTTTTCTTTTTCTCTGCAGCCCTACAATGGAATACAATGCATTATCTGTCTGCACTTCATCCGATCACAGCACAGAAAAAATTAACATCCAACACACACTTCTGAACATTTTAATCCCAGAATACGCTATACTCCTCAAGTGACCTCATATAGAATTCACAACAGGGTGTTCACACAGGTGTTTGAATGAGTGGGGCTATTTTTCATCGTTATAGCGCTGCCTTTCACCCATGCTGATCCTACACTGTGCACTACAGAAATCACAACACAGACACATAGACCTAGAAAGGTTTGAGAATGTCAATATTCACTCAAAATATGAGACGTTTCTGGATGTCAGATATTGACACAGCTGACTGCCCCTTTACAATACTCCCTGAGATTTCCTGTTTCTTCCTTCTTGCTGGAGAGTGGGTGTCAGAGGAGATGGCAGTGCTGTCGTCTCTCTGTCCCTTCTCAGGATCACAGAATGCTTGAATGAAAATCTTCAGTACTCTCACACAAATCATTCTTCAGAACCTGGCTTGTGCCCCTCTTCAAAGCAGTTGCTCTACACCACGGATGAACAATAATCATGAATAGCATACCCACTGATTTGGAACAAAATACGTGCATATTTTTAGACTTCAGGAATATTCCTGTGGTGCTCTGGGTTTCAAGGAGAACATTCTTCAGGATAAGAAAGCAAAAGACAAAAATCACAGAGAGGGGAGGGAAAGGATTTCCTTACGTAATGGAAGGGTATTGTTTTTGCAAGAACACAAATCTGCATTCTGGAAGGGAGGAATTTCGTGTCCAGGAGCAGGATTTCAGTATTGGAGGTGTGAGGAAAACAAATCAGAGGTGTCTTAGTGCCCAATTTTCTAAGCTGCGGAAAGATGAGAGCCACAAGACACGTGATAGACAAGGGGAGCTCCCTGCAGCTGTCAGGGGAAATTGCTGGGGAGGTTGAGTAAAAGGGAAATTGTGTAAAAGACCTCTCACTGCCTTTGGATTCAGTCCCTCATGTCTACCTTGGCCTAGCAGAGAGGGATGTTTATTGTTCAGCCACTGTTCATGATGAAATCAGGCATCAGAGCTGTATTTGGATTGTTCAAGGGAAACATGAAGGAGGTAGCTATGCCACGGCCACACCTGCAGTATGCCAATGGGCTTCAAGGGCACTGGAGGAAGCCAAACATTTTGGAGGCATCATTTCTGGACAATGACTTCCCTTCACAGACAGAGGCATTCACTGAGAGCTGTGTGGGTGTGTCTGTGCTGTCTGTGCAAGTTCTCACAGACGAGTCTCATGGTGTGGATTCACTCAGCCAGTTTGCGACCTGTCTCTTGCCAGGGATATATTTTAGCTTTTCTTTCTTGTAGTGCTGGGGCAAAGTACCTCCTGAAGGAATTGCCTCTTGGTCTGGCCTGGATACAATGTTCACACATTCCTGGAAAAGGTGGTTTACAGTAGGTTTGCTATTATTATGGAGTGGCAGCATGTCCTCTTCTATAGTGAGTATGACATCTCACAGTAACAAGAGAAGTAAATGTGATGGGATTTCATTTGCCAGCCTAGTGTGGATATGACTTGTGTACAAGTTGTGTAAAAAATATACTAAATTAAAACAGAATATTTTACTGAGAGAAGGAGACTGGTCTACTAGCATGGATTATTTCCTCCTTCATCAGGTAAAGACAAGAACATCCATATGAATGAATTAATTAAGTAATTCTATTTCACTACAACAGATATACTTGCAACTCAGAGATGAAGAAATGTTGTCATCAGAAAATAAACAGCAGAAAATAGTGGGACAGGTTATAAGCAACATTAAACAATATAAAAAAGTAGTCTAGTCTTTTTTTTTCAGCAAAATTCTTAATTGTGTGCATTATTGTAAGCATGTCAACAGTCCTGCAGACATCAGTGAAGTCAATCCTGCTCCTCATCTCACTGTTTTGTTGAATGGGATCCAAAAGGATAGCAGGCAACAAAGCTTGGCTTGTGATATTTTGGAGAGAAGATAAGTGTCTCTCTAAACCTTACAATAATTAGCATTAACAACAGATTTCTCTTTCCATAGCAAAGATTGCTCCTAAGCCAGCAAGGGATTAAAAATATCATTATTTTGCTGTCACCTTTCTGCTAGGTCCTTTTCCGCCTAGTTGACAGCTGAGATAACAGACAAGGAGACTATCCACCTGATATACAGTTTTCCTTTCCTTTAAAATGATCTGTGACACTTTCCACTTGTGACAGGCAGGCTGGGTTAAAGCAGCATTTGCTTCTCAAGTTCAGCCTCAGAATAGACATGCTTCTATTTCTTTGACCTGCATTATTTTAGAGAACACTTGTGAGACTTAGGAGAAAATTTAGGAGACTTAGGAGAAAACTTAGCTCACCTTTCAGACTATAAAGGACACAGAAATGGAATTCATACAGGACAGAAACTACTGAGAAGCAGCAGGCAGAGAAACAAACAAGCAAACAAAACCTCTAGTCAAAGAAGCAGCAGCCTCAGCAGGTCACTAAGAGGGGACGTTTTACCGGCTTGCTTGCTTGAAGTCGTCAAGTCCTAGAGCAGTTCTCATTGTCCCAATTAAACTGCAGACAGCTAGTTACATCCCTGAGAAGTGAGAGGAAGCAATTGCTGTAAAAGCAGCAGAGATGCAGAATTTGAAGTGCAAAAGTGGCAGTGTGCTCATTCAGGGATCATGTGCATGGTGGGCAGCAGACACAGGAAAACTTCCACAGCGGATTTATTCTATGTTGACAAGGGTGCTTCAACACTGATGTTTCTGAATACCTAAGGGATATGGGAGAAAATAAGCCTGGAAAGGATGGTTAAAGAGGTTGCAGAGTTACAGGTTCCTAATTCCACTTTAACAAAACCTGCACTTTGTTAGGGCTGCTCGAGGTCAGCACATCCCTCCTCTGTGTTGGAAGGGGCTGCACAGACTCCATGAGTACAATGACACCTGTTTAGAGCCAAGGGACCACAGGCACAAATAAAAGTACTTCTTCCTTCAGTGTGGACTCTGGTGGGCCCTGGCCTCCTGTGCTTGGAGTCCCAGGATGACTTCATTTTTCATGGGGAGCTGCTAACAGAAAATATCTAGTATAAATGACCCAGAGTTTCACAATGTTCCTTACAGTTTTATCTGTCTCAGATTTAAGAACAAAGAGTGAGGCTTGATTTCATTCTTCTGCATGGAGTTTTAGTTTATGGCTCATTTTTTTTCTGACTAAAAGAGTCTCTGTATTGGAAGACTATTACCCTTAACATCTGTAGAGTCAGTGAGGAGAAAACAAAGGCCATTTCCCCATCTAAAATTTGTATTTCTTTCAAAAGAGAAGTGTCTTTTTCTAAAGGCCTACACTGATTATGTTTTTACTCAATACCTACTCTACTGAGTGTATATATATATTTATTTACTGACAGTGCAGATGATGGAAATTTTTGCACTAGTGACTATATACCAGGTAAGCTACTAAAAACATTCCCATGGAGGTAGATACTCTTCTTAACTCTAAAAGTTAATCTGTAGAGCTTGGAGTCAGATATAGAGCATGACCACCTAAAGGGCTGCATGGGTGTTGAAGGGGAAGTTGAAAGTAATAATTACTCTCTTAGAATCTTAAGTAAGTTTGAAAAGTACAAACTAACAGGACTGTACCTCTTAATTATCCACAGAATTATCTTAATTATCCAAAGAATGAGTTTGTAATATTCATGAGGTTTGAATTTAGAAGATTTGAAGTAGATGCCTAAACCTATGTTGCTGAGCAGACAGCCTGAATAACTTGGCTATCACACATGCTGTGGGCATGCTCTCCTCATCTTGACTCTTGCATGTTTTAATTTACCTCAGTAATTAAACATTCATTGGACAAGAAATAGGTTAGGGGGAGTCAAGCATGCGAGAGGAAAGCCAGGTTATTGCTCCAGTGGTTATTTAATTAGTTGAACAAAGTTGGACAGTTCCAAAGGACACAGCTGAGGAGATCTAATAAGCTTGTTGACTCAGATATTCTGCTAGAGACACAGAAAACTTGTGTTGAAATCTCTTGTCCACATTAAGCAGCCTGAGGACAGAGACTGGACCCTTTGCAAATGGATATCCTAAATCACTGTTACTTATGGAGACATAACATGGGAGAAGAAGGTTTCACTAGATTTGCAAAATCAAATCTAGCTGGAGAGCTGGTTGGGAAATGAGAAGTACGTCCCATGAAATTGCCAAAAGCATTCTCTTACTAGGCTGCGATCTTCACATGGATGTACATGGAGATTATCAGCAGCACTCCCCTTCCAATGCTCATTTATAAATCATGTTGAAATTCAACACAGGTGTTGTTAGGAATGTGTTGATAAAATGCTTTCCTTGGGAAGCCTGTACAGGAGTATTCTGATGAGGACTGCATTAGAAAAGGAAGGAAAGGACATCTTGATGCTCTTTATAGCACATAATACTGAGGGTTTTTGTGGATTTAAAACCTCTTAATGGCTTTTTCCTCTGAGGGATTCATCACCTGTTCAATCATTTACACTCTGGTTAACAGTAATTCAGTATCATCTAAATGCTATAAAAATTGCTCTAGTTTAGTAAAGTATCTCACACTTTGATTTATCTTTGCAAGTCTCTTCTCACATATTTTTCCAGCCTACCAAGGAGGCACGCAGTGAGGTTCTCAGAGTTGTTTCAAAGCACTAAATCTCCAGCACTGGATATTCTGAGGGAATAGGTAAAAAATCTGTCACTTTTAGATTGTTGGATTTGCATGTTCATGAAAGGGAATGACATACAGAAGTGAGAAATGAGATTTTCTGTTGATGCAAAGATGAGGCATGAGAGCATAAGAGGAAACAGGACTGTTGTGACTGTAGGGGTAGTAACCTCAACAAAGCCTAGTTATATTTTACCCACTGCAAGAGAGAAAATAGCTTAAAGCAGGTGACACATCGCTACAGAAATATCTTAGACTCCCATCAGCCAGAACTTTGTATTTCTTTAGCAATCAGCAGTTTTATTACAAGAATTCTTCTGACTTCTCTGCTCTTAAATATCTATCAGACTCTGGAGGATGCTGGAAACTGAATGACCAAAGTGATGAGAGAATAAAGCAGTGAAGGAGAGCTGAAAAATAGTAATGGCCTTGAGAGTTTTTCCCTTCTAGATCATTGATTTTGTTGTAACTTGGAAGAGACAAAAAATTCTTACTGAACATTTAGTTGCATTGGCAAGATACCTTGAGTATTTTCAGTCTCTATGTATTAGAAATTAGATGCCCTTGTTTCAAAACCAACACTTCAGCTTGCACCATCTACAGAAACTGATGCATCAGAAGTGGATTCCCACCCTTGGAGGTAAGGCTTTTACCAGACTGGGAAAACAGGACTAAAAAAGCCTTGGGGCATCTATTCTGTTAAAATGGACAGTCCAATTCTGTGCTTTATCTGGGAACTGTCATAAGAAAAGTAAAAAACAAATACATCTTTAAAAGATTATATATATCAAATGATCATTATTAGCTTAAAATCATCATGAAGATCTAAGGATTGGTTTAAATTATTCAGCTTTATTCTTTACACATTTCTGTTTCTTAATGTACTTTCTTAAGGATAGCATTTTCTTTTTTTAATGAGACCACTGGGGACAAAAGGTGGTTGGCACAGGGGGATACATACCATGACAGAGAAAATTCCTCATATATAATGCAGGGGATGAGTTCTTGAAGTAAAGACCAAAGTGATGAATATGAACACTTATTCCGTGTGGCTGAAATAGGATAAGTTCAGTGACATTTCTACCAGCCACATCAGAGCATTAGACAAGCAGGAAAGTGCTTTTTGACTGAAGTAACTCTGGACAAGGAGTTTTCATTCCAAGGGGTTTGCATTTCCACCTCCACTGTCGCACATTAACGCATAAATATGTATGGCCTGTGAGACAGCTGTTGGATATGTCTGATCCCATTGCATCCTGCTGCTTGACAGCACAAACCTGTGCCCTCTGCCCTGAGCTGCCTCCAGCCACTGTGAGCTGCTGGCAGCTCCTCAGGCACTGCAGGGCTCTGCGGGGAGGCCCCTGCCCAGAGCTTGAGCCGAGCCCTGGACCCAGGCTTTGAGGAAACGCTGCCACGAATTGCTGAGCCAGTCATCCCTCCAGAGAAGCCACCAAACATTTTAATGGTCATCTCCCCAACACTGTTGCTTCCATCTGCCGATCCATTCATGCCTCTCTACCCTTGGAAATACATCTACTTTTAAAATTAATTTTCCCTACTTCACTGTTCTCCCAGATAACTTACATATTCGCTATTGTTTATGGAATGGCCATTTGTTTTCCTTTTCCCCAAGTTTTCCATTTTTCAGGTTGACATATATATTTTGTTCAGTCTGAAAATAATGCATATCCTTATGGATTCATCATCATCATCAGGATCATTATTATTGCTATTATTACTGTTGTAGGTCAGGTAATTTTCACCAATTTTGATAAGAAATTACAACAAGGCTCATGCTTTTCCACTCACCTTTGTTTTGCTTGAAGGAAAAATCTATATCTGATATTTATTATTTCTCTATATAGCAGGTACAACTTTAGAGAATTTTATTTTTCTTCTTACTTTTTTTCCTGAGATGAAAACTCAGCAAAGTCAGCATCTGTGAGCTGTATTTCAGTCTTTGAAGGGTCTTCAGGACCAGGCACCCTAAGGAAACAGAGGAAATCCTGCAGTTTAGGTCTGTTTTAAAATGCCTTCATCTCCATGTGATACTCCCTTCCTGAGTCCAGAGAAAGGAAGCTATTTATTACTGCAGCCTGCTAATAGGAATACAAATAGACTTTAAAAGGATTTAAAGGCCCATTTTTGTCTTTCTTAATTTTATGAAGATGACGGCAACAATTGTGTCAGAGGTGAAATCCAGTTGGATTCCTTTTGCAGTCCTCAGGAGGAGAAAGGGACCCTGGTGAGGATGGGGCTTGAACATCTCATCCTCTCACAGTCCTCTCTGACGCAGCCACACACTGATACAATCACAGGTTCCACATAGTTTGGGATGGGATATATAAGAGAAACCATGATACATCACAGAGTTAAGGAGCTCTGCAAGACTGTGGAGGAGTTGTGTTTAAGATTGTCTTTGATTTTGAGTAGATTCTTGAGATATTTTCTGTAGCCCAGGAAGAGTATTAATTATAGATTTACAGAGTTTCTCCCTTGTAAAGCCTGGGCAATCACATACAAAAAGGACCTGACTGAAGGTCTTTCTCAGAACCTGGGAAACACAAATCTACTATCCCACACCTGTAAATACTTTGGTGGGTTAGTCTGCTGCAAACCTTGCAGGTAGAGAGAGAAAAGCCAAAATTTTCTGGCTGCATAAAGCAAGGAAAAAAAAACCCTAAAAACTCTTATTTCAAACTTTAGCTGAATTTTGATTTAATTTATGGGTTTGCATTATTAGACAAAGAAAGGACATTTTCCAGCCAGTACTATGATTACTTTGCAAGTTTTGTCTTCTAACACTTTTAATTCAGTTACTCAGTCTTCAACTGTGTTATGAAAACTCAGAATTTCATAGGGAAAAAAAAATAGGGAAGGATGGCACTGCTGCTGAAAAGATGGGAGGACACCAGGGATTTGGCTTCAGGCACAATGAAAGCTAGATACTGGGAAAGCTGTGAAATGTACCCAATTAACTGGTCTGTAAGAAAGCCTTTTCTCTTGCCTTTTACAGCTGAAACTATTGCATCTGTGGCAAGAAACTATTTTCCATTAATGTGGGTGTAGCTTTTAAATTCTACTCCCACAATTAATTTCCCTTCACTCAGGATTCTGGGTATTGCTTCTGAAGAAGACTTTGTGAATTCTATTAATTTAAAAAAAAGAGAAAAAAAAACCAAAAAGAGCAAAAACAAAGCAAACAAACAAACCCAAACAAAAAACCCCAAGAAACAACAGCTTCTTCTTTCTTCTAAGTGCTATTAACAGAAAAAGCTATGTTATCTGGTTTAGCTGCTGGCTTCATTGTCCAAAGAAGAAATGGAGAATTCAAGTGAAATAAGAATGGGAAGGAGTTTTGTTCCATGCAGGGTAGTAATACAGGGATTTGGAAAAGTTAGGGCTGATCAAGTAAAAAAGGGTGGAAAAGTGAAGAAGCTGAATAGAGGGGGAGAAGGTGGTAAATAGAACTTGGATGTGGTAGTTGATATAAAAATGACTTGCTGCATGGGAAAACTTCGTACTTTCAAAATCTTTAAATCCTTCTATGAAACATTATCCAGGAGCTGTGAAGCTTAAAGGAAAGGAGAAGGAATAGATCCTAGAAGCACAAAAAGTCATCTTGACGAACCATAAGAGTAGAAAATAAATTGAAACTTTTCAAAAAGAACAGTTCTGAAAAGTCACCCTGAGAGCAAAAAGATTTTAAAATGAAATCTACATTCATAGACTTCTAGCTATTATCCTGTAAATGTAAAGATGAGTCTCAACTGGGTTTCTATTGCAAAGTCCCCAAAGCTTTTGTGCCTTGTTAATTACCTTGGCATCTTTGCATGCATTTGGAATACAGCACTTAATGAGCAGATCATATGAGCAGCTGCCTTTCATTTAAGGCATGCGGTTGCAGATCAGATCTTAATTATGTTTCTCTATGAAAGAACAAACTACAAACAAGGTTATGCCTAAATAGCTTCAATGGGGGAAGAAAATGGGGGGGTGGGATTGGCATTCTGCAACCTTCCTTAATGGAATTTCAGGTGATGTTGCCAACACTTTTTGTTACTGTTTTCAGGACACGTGTGGGTTTTCCAAAGGCCCAAGATCATGGAACCAGGTGAGACTATTCACTATTTTCATTTCAAAGTGTAGAATGTGGAGCATGCTAGGCTTGAATTGGCAGGTATGGTTCCTGTTTGCTGGGAAAGATTGGTCTTCTTTTTATTCCATTTCTTAAGTGAAAGTTTAATCTTAATTGGTTTCTAAGAGTTTGATAAAGTTTATTGGAGTGCTTTGCATATGAGCAGAATATGTTAGATGGTTATAATCAGGCTCTTCATCGTCAACAGTTTATACCAGCTGCTGAAATATGAATTTTTCAGCTCCTCTCACTAATCAGTGACTTAGGCAAAAGTGAGACCATTTTAATAGTTATTTTTTAATAATTGATGTGTATTTTTTCAGTAACTTTTCAGAGTTGACATGTAGGAATAAAAACATTGAGAGGACAGGATCAACAAAGGAGAGAAAAATGGATGAGGGAAAATCAGTCAGCAGATGATTATTCCCCATCTCCAGGGAATCTGTGATCTATATTAAAGACTTTGACTCTCAAATATAGAGTAGCAATTAAATTTAAGTAAATAAACCCAAGTTAAATAAGAATGATTGAAATTCTCTCTTTCATAAAACCTAATGTTCCTCAGGCATTTTGTAGTTGTTACTCAAATCAAGTGACAGACAATGTGGCTTTTACAGAGTATTTAACTCTCGGGCTGTATCACTGCAGATAGGTGTTTTTTTTGGGNGGGGTGTTCCCGTAGCATAGGTGTTTTTTTTTGGTTTTTTTTTTTTTTTTTTTTTTTTTTTTTTTTTGTTCATGTTTTTTTTCCCCACCTCTACTATTTTCATTTAGTGCTGCCTGTTGAGATGTTATGTTTTTAGTGCAAAAAAATTACTGTGGTGGGTACAGGAAGAACCCCCATAGAGGAAATACACTGAAACTGGAATGTGAAGGTTTAGTAGGTCCTGCGGCAACTTCTCCCACTAGTTTAGAAAAATGGTTCCTTGCCCCACTCAAAAATGCACTTTTCTTTATTATCTGCCTTTTTGGGAGGCAGATCACAGCTGTTTTCTTTAAACTGGGAGATCTTTGCCAAATTTCATCAGCTGAGGATGTGGCTGATATTCTACCAGTATCTTTGTTGAGACAAAACACCCTTATGCTCTCTCCGTGAGGTGGGAGGTGTTGCTGAAACCAGCTCTCAGTGGTGCAATGTCAAATTCTCAAAATGTCAGATTTATTTGTGCATGTGATGGTATAATTTGGCCTCCTGCTGTGCAAATGAGAGGATTAATTTCCATAATATAGAAATTAACAGTGCAGTTGATATTTCTTTATTTCTCAGTAAAAATTAGCAGCTGGGGATGACAGCAGCCAGCTTAGCCTCCTTTTCGTCCTCCTCCCAAGAAGCCAATGGTGAAAACACTTGCCCCAATTAAATAATACTGAATGGCAAATTGATGTTATCTCCTCCTGCTCCATTTCAGTCTTTGGTTGTCTGGCTCTGAGGCCTCACTGTTTTCAACAAGTGATGGCTCTGAGTGCCCTTACCTGAGCACAAATAGAGAGAGTGCAGGGCTGCTCCCCCTGAGGCTCTGAATCCTGTGTGTGATGCACAGGACAGTGAAGCCAGTGGGGGGCATCGTTCCCTCTGCAAACTCTGCCCTGGGGATGGTATTTGGGGTCAGTTACATTTTTAGCCATCTGGAAAAATACTGCCAAGCCCTTGCCTCTGTTAGAGCCTTTGCAATTCTTTTGATAGATGTACAGGTGATTCAATAATATGATGTACTTAGCTGAAGACATAACAAATGCTTTGAGCTCCTGTGGACTGTGGAGTAAAATCTTTTTTATGCTGCAACAGGTCTTTGAATCATATCTAGAAGTTCTTGAGCCATTCCACTGCTGTCTTTTAGAAATGCCTCAAGTGAATATATAAGAATCTATAGTTCAGTTTGGAAATTCAAACACATCAAGAGGGCTGTGGAAAGACTTTAACTCTCCCACTTCTGTTCCTTCAGCCAGATCAGCTCTGGAATTTTACTCAACTGAAAGTAACAGTTTCTGCTGACGTTAATTGTAGTGACTCACATAAAACAGATTACAGGATCTGGATTATACTTTTTAAACTAGCAAAAGTACATAAATGGATTACAGAAGCTTGCATGTGACAGCAATTCTCCAAGGATATAGATAATCAGCAACATTTTTTTACAGCATAAGAATATATTGAGGCATAATCTCAACACACTGGGGTGAGCTTGGGCTTCTCCACTGAATTAGAGGCATTTTTGCCAGGAGTTTCACAAAGTGCAAAAACCATCAGAATTTTACTTTTTAGCTCTTAATTCTTAGGAAAAAAAAATCACAAGCTTTGCATTACACCTGTCTATAAATAATCAAACCCAAAAGAAGTGTGAGAATTAAAGTATTAAAATAAGTTAACATCCCATACTCTGATAGTGAAAGCACCTGGGATTCAATCCTTTTTGATGAAATGATAACTGAATGCACCAGATTAAAGAAAACACCCTTGTGATTTGATTTCTTCCTTGGCTAAGCATATCTATGATAATAAATAAATAAAAAGGAGAGTGTGATTTTTAGTTCAGCTAGGAAATAGAACAGCACAATTACAGGTAAGCTCTCATGTTGATCTATCAGACTGGTTTTTCCTTTCCAAGTAGGAGTTAAATGAGGTGTTATAAGCTTGTTAGACAGAGGAAGACAGCAGTT
Source organism: Sterrhoptilus dennistouni (assembly GCA_013397095.1). Taxonomy (NCBI): domain Eukaryota; kingdom Metazoa; phylum Chordata; class Aves; order Passeriformes; family Zosteropidae; genus Sterrhoptilus; species Sterrhoptilus dennistouni. The sequence goes on from VWZU01017706.1 coordinate 847,032, forward strand.
CTTAGGGATGACAAAGATCCCAGCCACTTGTAAATTCATAGCTCAGTTGGAGCAGGAACATGGACCCTTAAGATTCCCTCTTACTCCAAATTGTTACTCAGTTTCTAGACTTTCTGTACTTTTTGGAGAAGAAAGATATTTCCTGGTAGGAGCTGAGACCTTAAGCTGTCTTTTAACATTATTTTCAAGGGACTCTTGAAAGTTCCTATAAAGCCTCCAGTGCTGGGCATTGTGAAAAGCTTCAGGGCTGTGATGACCTTGGGTCAGCCTGGGGTGGGTGGTGTCAGTTCCCCTGAAATCACAGAGTTTAGCAGGGCTACCAGTGACTAATTGCTACCAACATCAGCCTCAATGCAGTTGGGAGTGGTAGTGAGTGACACTATACTCTTGGAACCCAGAGTTCTCTGTTTGCTCCTGCTGGACTCATTAAATGTGTGAGAAAAAAGAGCAAAACAAGGAGGAGTGTAAAAATGATGGTGCTTGATGTGTGTACGTTTTTCAGTCTCTAAAAATATAACATCCCCATCCAGGAATATTAATTTCTTCAGTACATACTTTGCCACTCAGTGCTTTCCATGGGCTGCTATAACTCATATGGCTGGAGAACATGATGAGTTGGGTTTTTCTAGATGACTTTTAAAAATAAGCAGAAGTTAAAAATAATTTTTTAACGATAGAAAACGTAAAATTTTTATGCTTGATGTAACGACCTTGCATGCAATTTCTATCTTTTTATGAAATCATTATGGACCTGTTGCAAGGATTAAAAAAAAATGCTTATCTCTATCTTAATGTATGTGTGTGTGATATTTGCACAATAATGTGTTCAGGAGTTGCAGCCTTGAAAAGTGCCACTATGCTCAGGGCTGCTATTACTGAATTCCTTCCTGTATGGTGATTCCTAGCGGGTGGAACCTGTGGAATGATTCAGAAATACTTTAGTGAATGAAAGGAATACATTTACTGTTATGGAGTGGGGTCATATTGTTCATTGGACAGTATCTAGGCAAACAAACACCAATTTCTTGGTGAAAATACTTTCACTTTGAGAAGATAAGTTCATCAAACAGTTATGCTTAAGTTCTGATATCTCTAAATAATGTTTTTTTTAAAAGCTAGCTGTTTTTAATGTGTGGATCATCTGCACAAGGACTATCTTAAGCCAACAAAGCTATTCAGTCTAAATTTTCATCCCAGTCTTGATGTGTCTTGGTGGAGAGAAGGAAGCAGAGTGAGTCCATCCTAAGATGTGTCTCTGTTGTCAATTGGTCTCTTGAGACTCCTTTCTTCTCATTGATTGTGAACTATTAAACTGCTGCATTTTCTCTGAATAGCTGAATTTAACTGAGACAAATGTTGGTGAAGGAGCAGAAGTACTAACAAGTGATATTGGTAGGGGTGGGAAAAATGAGCATCTCTATTAATTGTTATTCAAAAGCAGAGTGGGTTTGTTACAAAGAGCAAGTTGTGTGAAAATAGTGCATCAGACTAAGGAGGGAAGCACTTTGAATGAGGAGTTATTGAACCCAGGATGCCATGTATCCCAAAGTCAGTTCATACACAATGCATACCCATGGCTGTGCCCACTGAGAGCCCTGTAGAGTGATTACTGTGTGCATTGTCACTCTGAGTTACTGTCTGGTCATGACTTTGCAATAACAGGGAAATGCTGCAAATAGCTTGGAAAGAGCATAACCACATTAGCAAGTGAGCCAGGGCAGTTCTGCTGTATAAATATTTATGATTCAGTGTCTCTTCACAGGTCTGTACTGCAAAGAGTTCTTCTGTCTAATTCAAGTATGATATTAAGGAAAAGAAATAATTTTCTGAAGGAGCTGTTTCAACTAGATTTCTGTTCCTCTGGCTTCCTCTCAGCAGTGTGGACAGGGCTCCAAGAAGCACACATCTGCTGTTCTTCCATTCTCTTCAGAGGCAGTAGTCACTTGTGGCAGCATTAATGACACTGAAGGAAAAACTAGGATGATCAACAAATATAGAGATTTGTCTTTGACATAAAAGCAAAATACAGTTCAGGTAGATATATAAATGGCTTTACCACCTGAGGAACACAGCAGGCATGTATAAAATGATGGGATGACATGGACCTGCTTAGTGTGCCACTAAGAATTCAAAGGCTCTTGCCCTCCTCTTCCACCCTCCCTAACGAGTACATGAGATTGTAAATATTTCTGGGGGTCCTACAGCAAGCTGAATGAAATTTGAATTGGTTGTTGAGTAGCTTTCTGGGCACTTTATTGTTTGGTGGTGTTTCTTTTTCTTAATTGAGGGGTTTTCTACATAACTTGCTCTCCTTATGATTCAGTTCAACTACCTGTGTAGATTCAACCAACAACCTTGAGTGCAAAAGGAAACAGAATCCTGAAATTGATGAAGTAGAATATCTTTCTGCTCCCTAAGTATTTCTTTCTGGCCAACCAACCAGCTTTACACTTCCCTAGCCAGTCAGTGTGCAAGCTCCCTATATTTATGCTAAGCTGGTACCCATATAAAGTTCAGATACCCCAGAGTATCTTTTTCTTCTGTCATAAATAAGCTGTGACTTAGTACAGCTCTCATGTTTAAGCCTGTTTTGCCATGTGTTCTGCTTTCCAGAGGGCAGGGTGGGCTTTCAGACTGACTCAGTTATATGAGTTGTTTCTGAACCTGACACAATATGAAGAAACAGCCCTTTGAGGCAGTACACCTTATTCCAGGGTGAGGCCTTTCACTTCTTGAAGGTAAATCCAAAGCAACAGAACTGGATTTTTCCACTCACATGTTCACAGAGCTGAGCAGGACCTCCTTCTGCAACTATTAATTTCATGGCACACACAAATGAGAAGTCCTGCCCCTTTGTTTCCTAATGCACAGTTTTGTAATATTTGCACCAAATGAAATATCTTTTAGCAGTGAGTGGGAATAGATCTCTGCCTTTTAAAGGGGTGACCCTGGCAGGCACACTGCCTTCATCATAAAAAGCCATCAGAGAAACAGTGAGAGAGACCCCACTTAGCAGGCAAAACCAGATGTTGTTTAGCTCATCTCAGTGTAGGTGTTTAACCAGTGATCTTTTACTGCAACGATTTACCATTTTCATACCAGTGCTCTCTGAAATATTATCTAACTGGAAAATATGTTTGAGACTCTGTTTTTCTAATATCAGATGATTTTTCTACTCAAAAAGCTTTCCACTGATGTTTTCTGTAAACCTATAAGAGTTTTGATAACACCTTAAGATTTTTTTCTTTCCCATAAAAACTGGGAAAAATTATTGTTCGAATTGAAGAAAATATTTTGAAAACCTTTTTTTTTGTTCAAGTGTTTTTTACTTTTATTATACTTATCTTAGGAAATGCTTATAGGTAAGATTTTTTTTGTATGCTTTAGAAAGGCTTGTTATAATTGTTGACAAGAGTACGCCGTTATTGCTTATTAGCAAGCTGAGGAATCTCACTAGCAGAACCTCTAGGAAATGGAGTCTCAAATATATATATATAATATATGTATGTCAGTGTGCACACATCAAAAATTTTTGACTGGAAATCTAGAAATTTACAATATACTGTAGAGAATTAGATCTGTCTATTTCAAATTGTCCTCTTTGAAAAGATCTGTGAAGGCGTTGGAAAAATTTTAGTTTGAAATATGAGAGGCAAGAAATCTAGCATGGTTCCTCTCTTAGTCTGAAAGGCATGAGAAATGTTTTTCTTACATCTATAGGATAACAATGCTCTACTTTTCAATCCTCAATAGTCTCTGGTTCCAGTATCAAAAATCAATTTCCTCTGGGGGACCAACTTGGGCAGTCCTGGGAATCAATGCTTTAAACTGGGGGAGGAGGGAGGTTTGATCTATTTGCTACTCAGCTTTGCATTTTGAATGTCATCTGCACTGTTAAGAATCATTCCTAGAAAAGGAAGAATGAGTTTTGAAAGAAGAGATTATGCTTTTTATATGAATATGATATTTTGAAGTTAGAAATTATTTCAGTAAGTGTTGAACAAATCTCCTGTGGTATGTGCTATCAAACAACATATATTCTGTGGGCAGGGTGGGCACTACATCTTTATTTATAGATGTTTTAGTTTGAAATACAGTCTAGAGGTTAAACCAAATAAAGGCTAACAGTGTAGGGTCTACTGTACCAGAACTGTGCTGCTAATGTTACAGATTAGGCCTTTAGTTTGTGTAACACCTCTGCTCCTCTCTTTCTTATATGAAGCAGCTTTAAACTTGACAATACCATGTTGAGAATCACCAGGTGGAGTTATTGCACACATTTGAGAGATTATTTTTCTGACTACATAAGCATTGTTAAAGACATGGTTACATCAGTTTTCATTTTATGAATTAATTTCTGACTGCAGGGTGCATCATAAATCATGGAGGATATTTTTATCCCTTCTCATGCTCCCTGTTTAGGCTCTTTTCTCTTAGTCCCCCAGAAGTAAACTGCTATATCTGGTCCTACTGTCTTAAGACAACTGTCTGCAAGTTGTTTTGCTTCTCTGTTTAGTATTGTGTATACAAGGTAAGTAAACACTTTGCACCACATATAAACCTGAACTGTGCATCAGACAAGTTTGTCAAGGTGAGGAAATAATGTGACTAAAGGGTGAAGTGTGTTACTGTTGGGTAAGTCTGAGTCATCCCTGTTGAGTGTGGAAAAAGAATCAAAATGAATAGGGATGGGGGAAGTTGCCATTTAGATGCTGCAGGAGAAGAGAGGAGAAGAATCACGCAGGGATAAGGAAACAGAAAAAAGGGGTGATGGTTGTATGCAAGTGAGATTCACGCTGAGGGCTTTGGGGTTTAGGGCAGACAGGTAGGTACAGAACACATTTACAGGGAGAGTTCAGACCTTGGCAGGGCTCATTCTGACTACAGTGGCAGCAGTGCAGGGTGGGTGACAATGACAGGTGTCTGTCACCATCAGCGTCCCTGCTGGGGGGATGCAGAGCTGCACATATCCCATCTAATGAAGGCATATTGATTAATTTGAAATCTGTATGCAGAGTTATAGCTATTTGGTCTTAATGTCAGTGAGATGATGTGAATACTTACCTTAAATGTTAAAATATTCTTTAGATTGTAATCACATATTTCCTTTGCTCTTTGGAGTCAATCCACTGAGATCTCTGACTCAGAGTGATCTTTCAAAGTCAAGTTGGCATTTGAATGGCACTTAATATCTGCCCCTAAAAATCTAGAATAAATATCCACTAAATGAAGGCACTCAACGTTGCACTCTAAACTGGGGTAACAGCTACAAATACTTAAGTAATCATTTAAGAATTAAGGAGCAATTAAGAGGAATTAACTGATTGCTTTCTGAGGTATTGTGGGGTAATTAGGATGTCAGTCCACCTTGCAAATAAGAGCATAACAAATTAATGAAGTCAAATCAAGATCAAAGTATAAGTAACTTTCACTGAAGAGCTTAGCACTGGATATGCTACCTCTAAAGCTCAGGTGTGCTTTGCTTTACACCAGACAGAATGCCCCATATCTCACTGAAATAAAATGAGAGATGCTCATTTTCCCTATATCACATTGAGTTAGAGACATCCTGGATGCTGCTGTTGTTGAAACACAAGCTCATTACTGGACCTAGAACTGCAGGACCTGAGAGGGAGAATTCCATATGGCACTTGCCCTGCTGGGTTGATAGACACATACATAAAAAGAGAAAATGCTCTAAGAAACACATGAGGACGTATTCCCACCCTGCTTTTTATCATTCATGTTTGTGCATCTCTTTCTCCCTTCTCTTTGTGCTTTTTCTCAGATGATGTTTTATTGTCCTTCTGTTATTAAAATGATATTGCAAAAGATTACCTATTGTGAATCTGGAGAAAGAAATACTGCCACTGGCTTCCCTCACCTTTCTAGGAGTTAAGGTTATTGAAATAAAGATTAAGGACAGGGGGAGAAGAGGGTAATGGGGTAGAGGAAAAACTAACTGGAAAAAATGACAACCCTCTGTTTAAGAAGATTCTCTGAGAATCCAGGGGAGGTGCTAATTAAATAAGTGATTATTGTCCCTTTTGTAACATGAGTGTCTGTATATAATTAGCAGTGCAAGCTGGCAAATCTCTTAGAAGGGATGTCGTGGGATCTGAATCATCACTGATGATTTTTCACATTATTGGTATGAATGCAAGGAATGCTAATACTCCTGACTGTTTACCTTTCAATAAATGCACATTTTCTAGCTGCAGCTTGCTGTAGAAGTATGTGGAAAGGAGAAGAAACTTCTGTTAATTCCACTGAAGAATTCACTGATATAATTTCACCAGGAAATCCTTTGATTTCTTGCTTGGATGTAGAGGTGCAATAGTATGCCTACGGTCTCCTTGCATTTTATTAGAGGTTTTTGCTATAATTATTTTTTACCTCTGAGGTATAAAAAGGTTGCAATACAACCATTTTAGCTAATCTACATGCCTATATTCTGCTTTTCTCTCTGAAATTCCCTGGGAGTGAGAGGTGCTTTGTTAAATAATGAGGAGGGACATGTGATGTATGAAGAGTGCTCAAGAAATACAAATATTTGATGCTGTTTTTTACCTGAGACCCAATGGCTTGTTCTAGGGGTTTCTGTATGTAACAAACCAAGATAAACCTGTTGCCATTGAGGTTAAATTAGCAACGTAATAGCTTGCACAGAAACTGTAAATCAAATAATGTCGAAAAACTCCTTCAATCTGGTAAACAAGTATTGGTGGGTTCCATACTTGGCTTTTGTGATCACACAGAAACTACTTCTAGTTTTTCTGAACAGTTTGAAGAGGCTTTCTTTTGTTGTCTTGTTATAATTGTACAGTGAAACAACCTTGAGAAACTGAAGGGGAATATCAAAAGATAATGAAGTGCCTTTACTTCTGTGTTGTACTCTCATGTCTTGAAAAAGTAGGCAGTCTCTGCTGCACGAAAAGAAAGAAGGATCTGTAGATCATTAAACTCAAGGCCAAAACGAGTAATCAGTGAGTTTGGGTTGCCACTTCACATGCATTAGGATGTTAATAGAAAGCAAAGAATGTCAGCCTTGAGCCTTGAATTGTATGGAAGGGAATCTTTCCATTTTTCAGAGGGTTGACAGGATCGTACAAAAGGAAATAATAGTGAAAATTCCATTTTAGGCTTTCTCTCATCAGAAGGACAAATTTTTTGTTCTTACAAGGAGAAAAGATTGGTACCTCTAACCAAATGTGGATGACCACAAATGGCCCTAGTCTTAGAGTAAAAATTGCATAAAGGCAACTGTTAGTGATATCCAGAAATAGGTACATCAGTAAAGTTTAGAGAGCAATAAGATAGTTTTAGGAATCAGAATGCAAGAAGATGAAACAGAATCATTCTGCTCTCTTCTGCTAAGAAGGAAAATTATTCATCTGGTCACTCAAATATGAAGAAAGGTTAGCATTCCCTATCTACAGTGGAATGGGAAGCAGAGTAGCTGTAGGAGTACTCCATAGAGTGTAGAGCTTCTCTACAACCCTTTCTATAATCTGTCTTCTCTTCTCCACTTAAAAGTTCTTCTCTTCTGTAAAAGTTTACTTGTCTTGTAAAAGCCTCCTTTTACAATGCAAGCTGAAACATCTTGAGTTAGCCAGTGGAAACCAAAAATTCCCAGTCGGAAGACGGCCTGCAGCTCATGACAGTAATCTCTGTCCTCATACTGGCGGGAATGACAGTGACCTTCAGTTTGTGCTATTTATGAGGCACTTGTCAATGCAAGCAGTGCACAGTTTATTCTGAGATGCCTGTGGCTGATGTCATGAAAACAATTATGTGGGTTTACATGCTTGAGTGGTCCATTAGTTCAACGAATCCTCTGTTTACTTAAGAATCTGCAGAGTCTAGCCTGTGAACGTGAATTCTGATTTAGGATGTCCTGTGCATCATCTCACACAACCTGATAGACTCCATACATGTGGTGAGATAGTGTCTCTCTGGGCAAGGAAAATGATACACCATTCATTATAACATGGATGTATCTGATGTGGGTCCCTTGGCTCAATAAACTCAGTCCTGAATGACTGAAATTGGTCATAGTGGAGGGGAAATACTCTAGCAGGAATTATAATGGTAATGGAAATATGCTCAAGAGAAAGCTTAAATATCTGCCTCCTAAATTAATGTTTTGTCACTAAATAAACAACAAATGCCAAACCAGCTGGACCCATTTAACAACACCCCTCCCCAGCTAGAATCAGTAAAGGCATATGGTTGACAGACAGCCAAGGTAATTGTCTCTGGTTCTGTTCATATTCAGTTTCTGGCATGTCCCATTCATGTAGTGCTTGCCTCAACCTATTTATCCCTGGGCCAAATTGCCCTAGACCCATCTGATCAATCTGCTGATTGATCTAACCTTGTAATGGACTCAAGGTTCATGGGGTTGGAGAAGTCTGTGTGGCACACCACTGTATAATGCAGATGGATATTTGCACTGTGCCCCAGTACTTTTACCCCCTGTTATCCAGTTCCTGTCTTTAGCAGCCCCACTGGTGGGACTGGAGCTCTGGGGACAGCTGGATGCAGTGGCCATGGCCTCAGCCTGCAAGATGTACTGTGGAGAAGTTAGAAATTATGTGGCCTCCAAAAGCCACTGTCCAAAACCCTGATGGGGAGTGAGTAAATGCTCCCAGCAGATTTATTCCATTAGTTACTAGGTGAAGACAAAGTTGTCAACAATGATATCTCCTTCCCAATTAAGCTCACTGTTACAGTTCATAAATCACAGCATGCCATCCCTGTGGGGAAAGAAAACTTGCAGTTTCTGAAAATGCTCATAAACACAATGTGCAGGAAATAGTTATGGTTTTTTTTAACCAAGCACATTCCATCATATTGCCTTAATGTGGAATCATGACCAAGGCTATTAAAGATACCAGGCACTTGTGTTACACTTTAATGCCAGGTGAAGGTCTGCTAAAATATTTTTCTCTCATGGAAACCTGCTGATCATTTTGATTAGTATTGTTTTCTAGCCCTTTCCCACCAAATCACAGAGAACAGGACTACAGGAACATCTATTCCCTTGTGCCTGTGCAGAATCAACTCCACTTGTGTCTGTCTTCATGAGGGCATCCAGTGGCTGGGCTGCCTACACCTTTCCCTGGGAATTGATTACAGCACTTTGCTACTATAATTCAGGAATTGAAATATGCTGCATAAAACCTAAAATAAAAGCATCCTTTACGAAGCAGTCATTGTTCAGGGAACCAATGTTCAAAGATCAGAGCCACCAACCTCTGGAAGTGCCCTTTAAAAGATTAAATTGGAGATTGTGAGGGTAAGATTTTATATTCTGGTCTATGTGTGTGGTAAATTGTTTTGCTGAGATACCTAAGCATTAAAAATCTAAATAAATGCTACAGTCATCAAAGACTTGAGACAAGAATGGATGTTGACCCTTCTTTAAAAGAGATGTTAAGACAGGGATTGTTTACTACTGGGGAGTTTCAAAGATAATAAATCATCATCTTTGTATTAACCTCACAGTCTGGCATTTTTCATGGAAGTAGGTCTGAAATCTGAGAGCTAAGATTGCTTTTCAGAAAGTTTTTTTTGCCATTTATGTATAAGTACTGGTTTTCTGACATGTTTTATTGTTCTTTATTTTTAAAATATTTTAGTCTTTTGAAAATTAAATTTTGAGCTCCAGCTATACAAATAGCCTGCCACATTTGAGAGGGCTGTGAGGAACAAGCAAATCTGGTTGAAGGCAGAAATGATAAACTAAATCTATTGCAATGAAGAATTATGAAGTCCTGATTAGTGAATGTGAATCTATTCAGGACGTGTTTTGGGAATCATCAATATTTAAGTTTGAATGAATTCAACCTGTGCCGTCACATTTGAGGTGGACCTGTGGTAGAGAGATATTGCTTGTTTTGTTCACATTTTCCTACTTCTCTCTTCTTACTGTTCTTCCTTTCAGTGGTAGATTGGTTTGTGTACTTCTTGTGTGCTAGCTCCAAACCATGCTGTTTGTAGTTTGACTCCCTCACTTACAGTGCTTTGAGATGGTGTTTTCCAGCAGGAGCTCCAGGATTTTCTCTTGAGTGTTTTCTGTTGTTATTTCTTCTCTTCAAGTACTGTGGCAGCACTTGCATATCCCAGACTGTTGAGACCCTACTGTGCTAGGAACTATATTGCAAGCAGAGGAGGGAGGAGAGGAATCCTGCCTTGGGTAGCTCAGATGAAATACTGAAGGAAAGCCTGGCGGATAACATAATGGCATAAATTTCGAATAATTGTACTCAGTACAACACCAGGACAGCATTGTGATAGTTACTGAGAGTGTCAATAGATTTGGAGCTGTCCTGACTGATCATCATTTTGTTCTGATTTCTTCATAAAGTTGGAGAACTTCCATGTTTCACTGCCTATTTGCTAGCAGCTCTAACCCAGTTCTGTATCAATCCCAGCCACCTCATGGGTAGCTGATAGATGCTAATTGCTACAGTTTGGATCACCTGAGGATCTTAAAGGAGTTGAGTGCTCCTGGAGATGATTTTAAACCAACAAAGTAGAATGTTAACCAAATTAAACCCAGCAAAGATAAAAACAGTAATGGGAGAAAGAGGCTGCTCAGGAGGGCATCTTGATTTGTATGTGCGTTATTAGTGTGTGCCTAATTACGTATGCCCTTAACTTTGTCCCTGAGAAAATTATAATAGCTACTAGAAGATTGCTAGCAACAGAGAAAGTTCACATTTCAGCCTGAGTTGCTGCAAAATGTTGCCTTTAAAAGGAGAGTGAAAAGGAAAAAAATCCAACATATTTTAGGCAAAAAGGGTGAGAACAGCCACTTTCTCCAGCTGTAAATATGTGTGTGTATATATTTATACATATATAGAGAGCTATAATTTGAAGCTCCTAAATAGTTCCGAGGAGAACATACAAGAAATTTTAGTAGAATTCTAGGCACTCTGCTATGGCTTATGCAGGAAATCCCTGACTGGTGCTGCACTAAGGATACTGACACACATTTGCATGTATGAAAGTTAATTTTTTAAAAGTGATGTCCATAGCAGGCTATGGTAAAAGGGTAAAAGTAATTTTTGGGGGGCAAAGTAAGAGGATATAGGGGAGAGGATGGAGCAGAAGACGGGGAGCTTAGCTCTCTCAGTGGAGGATTATTTAACCACGTGCCTTTACTCTCAGTGGTCAAAAGATCATTCCTTTTCAAATTTTAATAAAAAAAGTGTAGTTGGATGTTTTTCTCATTCTGAGACTGCAAATGAATGTGACTGTTGCTATTGAAAATACCTTGAGGTGCTGAAATGTGTTCTATCAAGTGTTGTTTTACGTCTGGTAATACTCACCAGAAGAGGATCTGAATTTTAATGCATTTTTAGGGGACTCGTTGATCAATTTGCTTTAACACTGCCTCCAGAATTTGATGATAGATCAGTACAAAGATGGGCTGGAGGATGCTATAGCAGATGCAAGTGGAGATGATTAGATTTGTAATTTTGAACATGGTCTATAGTAGGATTCACAAGCAAGGACCTAAGCTTCTGAAAAGATATTTTTGTATTTTCAGTAATATTAAGAAGATTTATTTCTGTGGCCTTAAGAAAATTATTGGGGGGAGAGGAAATTTTTTGACATCTTTAATATTGAGTGAAAGGCTAAAATGAATAAATTTAATATGTGCCTTGAGGAATAAAGCTTCTTTTGTGTTTTAAAAGATGGAAAGCGTTGGTTGCTTTTTTTTTTCTTTTTTGGGATGGGGGGGACAGGGTTTGAAAAGCAACAAATTCTGCCTAATTTCCATCACTAAAGGAAATTCAGCTGAGTGTTCTGATCTCCTGAGAAGCAAAAAAGAAGCCTTAAGAACAGGATAAACAAGCCAAGAACTTTGAATGTAGCCTTGAAAACAAAGTTGAGAACAAAGAACGAAAGAATGGCATTACGTGCTTTGAAGAAAGGTCACAATCTGTAAAGCACTGAAGAATCTTGTTTTTTAATATAAAAATGTGTGGTTTAAGGTGATGCTTTTCTTGAAGCATTTTGTAACCGGGACAGCATGAAACACAGGTGTCTTTCAAAACCAAAAACTTGTTGCTGACAAAAAAATCAATGTTCAAGTTTCCCAACATTCAAGCCAGTTTCTCAGAGCATGCTGCATAAAACCTCCTCATGCATGCTGAGCACCATTAATGCACACTCTGTAAAACCCTGAGGAGTTCCTCACATCTCTAGAATTAGGGGCTGAACAAGGAGAGAAGCTGTACAGGGTCTGAGTAGAATGGGGAGAACCTCATAAAAACAATTTGAGTTTGAGGCCTGTCTGCCATGGTGGAGGAGGAATGATGCTGAACATGAAATGTATTTATAAAAGCTGTTCAGAAAAAAAGCCCTTCAAAGTAACAAATTCATTTTGAGCTATCAGAACTGTAGTGAAAATTGGGACATATTTTCCACTACAAATATTCTGATCAGCTCTCTCAGTAGTTAGAAAAATAAGGTCCCATTATATCTTTTCATTAGACATTGAAGATGATGTCATATGTTAGGATATATGTAATTTCTCCAAGATTTCCAATGAAGGCATTTGATCAGAGATTTGGAGATGGACTCTTGTGGTCTATGTCTTACTCTGTTGCCTGAAGCAGTGTATAACTTCTGATGCAGCACATCCCTGCCAAATGATTAGTCGGACTGTTAATTGCTCTTACTTATTGCCAAAGGCTGGTGACTCTGTGCTATGTTAAGAAAATAAATATGTGGAACCTGTCTATTGTCTCACTCTTCCATCAGCCCAAAGAAACCATAAAATGCAACCATTCTAAGGCATGACTGTGTTTTCTGTCAAGGAGGGACAAGGGATCTGAAATAGGAGAAATAAGCTGTGAAGGAAAGTGTAGGGCCCAGTTTAGGGGCCCAAAGAGCCATATTGGGTGGAGAACCAGACATTTCTTGGAAGGAAGGAAAGGAAAAGAGTGTTTCTCTATTCCTAGACTCTGCATGACTGGCTCCAATCTGGGATCCATGCTTGAAAAAAATGTAGGAATACAGTATACTATATAAACAAATGAATCTACATGAATTTTGAATGCACCCACCCAGTCTCAAGGCTTTCTGACTCCATCAACCAGCTTTCCCAGCCTGCTACCTGCAGGAATTGGTGCACTCTGCAGCAGTGCTACAGCATGCTGCTGTTTGGCATGAGAAGGAAAATTCTTGATGGGATCAATTTTGCAAATGACTGACTTTAACCACCACTGTAAAGTGTAGTTCATAGAAACAAAATAACAACAAAAAGTCAAACCCAAGAACAGAGTCCTAGAGGCTCTGATGTGTCATTGATGCAAATGACTAGAAGATCCAAGGTTTAAGGAAATTAAAGTGTCATGCCTCAGTTCAATTGTAGTGCTTAAAGGTATGTTTATTTCCCACTATTTATTCATGCAATCTTTAATATGCTAGCAAATGTCAAGGTAAGTGTTATTCTTGTTCATTAAAACATTTATTTTTTGGATCAATGCTTTCAAGATGTGCAAGGAGAAAACAATCTTCTCCATTATTTTCTATTTTGACAGACAAATTATCTTTCCTATACCTTCAAAGAGATGTGGTGATAACAGAAACATCTCTTTTACCATATAGTCTAAATATTCATTAGAAGATCTGAGCAGTCAGTGATTGCTCATGAGACAAACCCTTAATAGAGCAATAATTACAGTGGGAAATACAAGATACCCAAGCACTTCTTATTTTACTTCATCTGTCTTTTCAAAATGTTACACCCAGGCCCTGGTAGCTCTATGGCAAACCCTCTGCATTATTTTCATTTTCTTTAATAGTTGAGTGAAAGCCAGGTCCTTCATAGTATAAACCACTGCTTTGATATCTTCTTTCCAAGTTAAGAAATCCACACCAAAGTGATTTTTATCAGTTAAGTCTCAATTTGGCTAGAAAACAAGTGTATTTTGGCAGAAAACACAAAAGAAACCATGCCAGGTTTCCCAAAAAAATAATCAATTTCATTTGCTTACACAAAGATTTTGATGTCAATTAAAGTGCATGAAGATTTGTTTCATTTAGTAATCCTCACCTGGTATCAAGGTTTGAAGACTTCTGCAAGAAGTTTTCTTGAAGTAATCTATTTTTATGCAATTAAATGAGACTTTTGCATCATTCTTTTAGTAGTCAACTGAGCCACCTGTGAATGTTTATTTATATCTCACTTTATATCACCATTACTTGGAAGAATTATCAGAACTGTTCTGACAAAGATTTTGCTTGAATAATAACCACCAATCATGCTCTTACAACAGGGTTTTTTTTGCTGAAGTCAAAGCAGTTACTGTCATAAAAAGTGAGTGAAGGAATGAGGTCTCTGACTCATTGCATGATTATTGGTTTCTCGGGGGGGGAAAAAAAGGAAGAAAAGCCTGTGATTGATTGAATGATAAATCAAAGTTGGGTAGATGCAAGCTTCCTAAATGATGAACTACTCTCCCATTTTTTTTGCTTAAAAACAGAAATTGCCAAAATATGAGAGAAAAAGTAAATAAGAAAAGGGGGATACTTTAAAATTATGCTTAATATTTGAAGCCTTTTATAAATGCTACTAAATTTCACAGAATTTACTGGTGGACCTCTGTGAGCTGCAGGGAAACAGGCTGACTCACCATTGTCTGCACCACAGGCTTCAGGGGAATGTCTCAGATATTGTCACTCCTCCATGGCTGCAGTTGCCACTGTGCAGGGTGCATTTAAAAATAAGAAATTAAATATATATATATATGATAGCAACATCTATTTTTAAGCCTCCTGGCAAGAGAACCATTTGGAGCAAAGGAAATCTAAGGATAGCAATTTGAGTTCAGCTGTACTCTAGAAGCTAGAAATTTTGTTAAATAAATCACAAAGTTTTCAAATGGCTAAGCATCATAATAATCTCAAAATACTCCTCATTTCTTGGTCAGACTCATCTTTTGCATTTTAATTAGCAATTTATCATAACAACATCTATGTTCCACTCCCTTTAATAAATCAGACACTTCCCCTTCTAATTTACAACTGACATCATCTGCGATGTTATATTTTTCCCCATATTTCCAGCTCTATCTCTAATTCACCTTTTTTTTCTCTGGACCAAGTGAGGTATCTCTTTTGTTTCAATGCTGGAGTTTTGAAAATTATTCCATGGATATGGATATTAAGCTCTATTGAGATATATTAGCTATTCTGAGCAGGTGGTTGTGAAATTTTAGCTCTGATCTATGAGTATTATTGTATTATAATATGGACAAAGCTTTTTTTAGGTATATTTGATTTTTTGTGTGTAATTCATTGTAAACCTCAGTTCAGATCTTAAAAGTTAATGAGTTGTCAGATTAAATATTGTAAGTTATTATTGAAGGATTAGATAACAAAGCACAGAACATCAGTGTGCCATTGTCTAAGGCTGTGTTATGTCTTGAATACTGAACATATTTCTGGCCATTCATCCCAAAGGATTTAACAGCATGAGTAAAAGTACAGAGAAGGGCAAAAAGGCAGATCAAAAAATGGGAATGGCTTACACAGAACAAATGCTGAGTAGAAAATAGAAAAGAATTTTAGAGTATATGGTAAGAATGCATGAGCTATAATAGGAAAATTGTACACAGAATGTGTATTCACTATCTTACAACACAATGACTAGGAACCACTGCAATCAAAAGGTAACCAGATTAAGCAAACAAAGATTAACCTTCCACCACAGAGGCTGATTCAATTGTGGAACCCTTGGAACAGCATGTCTGGAAGAAAAAGAAAAAAAATAGATTTTAAAGAAGAAAAAAGAAACTCATGGAACAAAACTCTTCAGAGTGCATTTTCATTTGACTGTTGTGACACAAGTAAAGTTTGACTCCCAAAAGTTGCTTTGTCTCTGGTAGGGAAATACTTCCTGGAGTATCTGTAGCTTCTTCCTTTTCCTCAGTGCTGGAATGAGACAAAGGCAGACATGGGACTCAGTTAAGGTTGACAGCAAAGTTAAAGTGATAACTTTAAGGCTGCAGTGATGACAGAGACCAAGAGTAAAAAAAAGTTTTTTCAAAGATGTCTTTTAAGTTTTATTGAAGATCAATCTTTCTCTAAAAAAAAAACCCCAACAAATCAAAATACCCTTCCCCCCAAAACCCCCAAAAAACCAACAAAAAAACCAAGAAACAACCAAGTTTTTGAAGCATCAGCTCACTTAATCTTAAAAATGAAATTTGATACTGATTTTTTTTAACACGACTTTGGCTGCTTACTCAGATCACCAAGCTTTCCAGCATTTTTAGTACTGCAATCTGTATCGATTTCTCTCTGGCTTTTATAAGGTCACTAAAAGTGAGTATCACAATATCATAGCCTCCATGCATAATTCAGTATTTGTTGACACAGAAGGCAGCTAAATAAAGGCAATTTGATTGCTTTTAGAAGAAATTCAGAGAGACCTTATTTATAGAGTTGGTGGATAAAACTCCCGTTCTGTTTGTTTTAGATTAAGAAAAAATAAAGGGAAGAATATTTTAAAACAGTTTACCTGCTTAAAATATCGTACTTGCACCGTAGGCTTTTCTGTTGTTTCCTAATTCCTTTCTTGAAGGTGATCAGCAATCTGTTAAAATATTTTTTGGCTTGAGGAAAGATCCTTCATATTCATAAGTCTAGCTCAAAAAGAGCAAAATAATCTATATTTTTAATGGAGATTTGACTGATGAGGGTATTCCTTCCTTAAATAGCTATTATGAGTGACAAAATCCTGGAAAAAAAATTCTCTTTCATAACAAAGAAAGAAACAACCTCAGAACCTGTTCATTGACTAGAGCTGTAAATCAAATACTGAAATTATTCTGCTCTTCATTCTTGAGTAATTTGCTCCCCTTTCAGCTGCATCTGTACTGATAATTAAACTGTTTCTGTTGGACACCGAAGGCCTCTATATCCAAAAAATATTAGTCCTAAAATTGAATCTCTGTACAAATTGCCTGTTAAGGACCCCAAACCCCCTGACTGCCCTGAGAAATTTCCTTCAGCCCACGCTAATTACAACAGCCCAGTCACGAAAGGGCATTCTCACCCTTCAGAAGCATGGGCAGTCAGGTTCCAGCAGCCAGGACACTTCCAGATCATGCCTGCAGTTATCATTTATTACTGAAACAGCTTATGCATTGACAGAAAGGAAGGTATGGTAACAGAAACCTACTGCAGTCAGAAATGTTTCATTAGAGACCCATTAAGTTTTCTCAATTAACACCACAAATAGTTCTAAAAGGTCTATGATTTGGATGATCATCAAATTTGAGCAAGAGGCCCTATTCAAAATCATCTACAGGCTGGTCCTGTTCTAATACTGGAATGAATCCCTGTAAAAAGGCAGTAATACTGCAGAATATGAAGATATGCTGGTAAAGTGCTGTATGGTCCTTCCGAGCTTGTCTCTCCGGCTAGCTCTGCTCTTCAGATACCACACAAACGAGTTAATCCTTTGGGTCCAGATTTCAGACAGAGACGTGACCTTGCTTGGAAGAATGGAGCGGACTCACACTTGGTGTTACTTAGGAAGGTGTTTATTCAGGGCGAAGGCCCAGGTGGTCAAAGCGTGAGTGGAGTGTGAAAGTTCTGGCTTGCCCTTATCAACATGGGCGTTACAGATGGAAATTAGGGGGAGTGGGTTAGGTACAGGGGGGCTGGACTTTGACATGTAAGGGGAAAAAAGGGATGTGGATGATACCCGAGGCCTGGCAGAGCCACCTGGCTTGCAAGAGCCATCAAGTACCAGGGAGTGTCCACAGATAAGATACAAAATTATACAATGGCTTAGGCCAGCCTATTATGAGTTGATTACAGTGATCAAGGGAAGCAGGGTGGGGATGGATGAACACTTACAGAAACTTAACACCAAAATTACAGACATTTTAGAAAACCCAAAATGCACACTGCAACAGGGCTGATGTCCCAGGCTCCCTCCCACAAAAATCCTGTCTCTTGTTTTACTAACAGATACTAAGCCTTTGGTAGAGTAGAACTGTTTTATCCCCTACAAATCTGTGTTTTCAGCTCTTATTTTGAACTCTGGCTAAAAGAAACTTAAAAAATGACAGTATCCTGCAACATAGTTACAAGGAAACAGATGCTTTTTATTTTACTAAAACCTGTGAAATAGGACAATTTTTGGTGCCCTTGGAAGGGAAGCTGTGAACTCCATTCCTCAATATTTTTTTAAAAATTATTATTATTTATTTCTGACCAATATTAACTAGCTATTACTTTGGCCCCTTGGGAATTCTGATTAAGGCAAACTCTTATTCAAAAATCAATCTTTCAATGGCAGACTTTTTTAATCTTCCAAATCCAATTTCCATTTCTCACATTCTAGGTTTATTGATTATGTGTCAAAATTCTCAAGTCATCCGTAGGGCTAACCAAATTACTCTGAGTCTAATAATTTAATTGTTTTCAAAAACAGATGTGCCACTTCCATTGAATGCTAAAATTTTCTTGGAAATATCTAAGGAAATGGCAGCACACACATAATTATTCAAAAGCATTTAATTACCTAAATTTTCAAGTGCAACTGCAGTGAAATGGTGAGCATAAAGGGGTGACAGGGTAAGCAGACTGCATTGTGTAAATGAGGCAAGTAAGGTCCTATTTCTGCAGCTTTGACACAGGAAACTTTCAGTTCCAGTCAGATTTTGAGGTCAGCAATAGATGCTTTTTTATGAAGAAACTTCACCATAGCCCTAAGTGAAATTAGGTTGTATTTAAATGGATATGAATGGCACAAATACAGGGAAAATGAGAAGTGGAAATGGCTTGTCTGTAATGATATAAGCACAAATCAAGGACCTGCAATTCTTTATATATAAATGGAAGTATTATTTGAATTAATTAATTTAAATTAATTAAACTGAGACTTACTGTAATGATTGAAGTCAGTGGCATAGTCCATACATGTGAGTAGAGCTTTTTTGGGGAATGAGAGGAATGAGGGAGAATACGCACCTGTGTGTGTCAAACAGTGATGTGTGAAGATACTTTGTGGTAAACTTTCTAGCGCAAGGTTGTAGTGGTGTGTTTTTGGTTTTATCTGTTTTATGTATGTATTTGTCCTATGTATGTATTTGTTCCTTGTTTGATATTGTTTTTTGTAAGTTGTAATGGTTTGCCCCATGTCACTCATATTCAACCCTCTTTGGTTTTACCCCAACCCCTGTTATGTGTCAATCATAAGTTATACAGCCCCTGGGTCTTGTCTGTCACTTTGGGGTCTCTCCCAAAAGTCTGGAAAGTTCCAGTGAGGGCCTCAAGTGATTGGACAAGACTTCAGCTGTCTCCTCATCCAGGTTATTAATTTGTTGTAATATGTGTCATTTACCTGCAGAGCCATACCCACATGATCCCTGATTTGTCCTCAGTTAAACCCATCCCTGAGTCACTCCCCCCAGTAAAAGATGTTACTTTTGGGGGTTTCCTGCTTTCTCCTGCTCTTTCTGCTAAAGGGTCACTTTTGCTGAGGGGTGTCTGCTGAGGCAGGCACCCTGAACTGAGGTTATCCCCACTGGGGGATGAATAAAGCCAGCAGTTAATCCTGAGCAGACTCCCTCTTTCTTTCGTGCTGTTGTCACTTGATCTCTTCAGGCAAACCAGAACCCAAGGGAAGGGTGAGGTTCATCCTGCTACTGAGCTGTGCCCTTTACTGTCGTGGTGTCAGGGCTGGCCGAGGCAGAGAAACACTGACACCTCTGCACAAGATGGCCCTGCTGAAAATCTGGGTGCTAAGGAACCACAGAAATCCTCTCAGCACTATTATGGAGGGTGTTTAATTTGCACCACCCAAACAAGAAGATCATGTAAAACATATTTTTAGAAGCAGCTGGAAAGTAAAGCCCAGTTCAGGCCTTGCTGCTAGCGAGGGGGTTTTGACACCTTGGCCACTGCAGGGAACAGAGCACATCAACACTCAGATAATTTTGTTACAGAAGGCAGACAAACTCTTAGAGGAGTGCTCTGTAGGTTTCATTCTAATCAAGTGGTAATAACCCATTGAGGATATCAGGGGAGAAGATGATTTGACTGAGAGTGACCAGAGAGAATGCACAGGGTTCACCATAAGGGGAATAAGAAAGAGGAATAGCAAGGCCCAGTTCTATCATCCTCAGCTACTCAGTGGGTAAGACTTCCCTAGTAGCTACTACCTGGAAAAAATACATGTTGTAATTTATTTTGACCATAGGAAACTTTCTGGTATTTTCTCACATCATTTTCTCAAAAGGAAGATAAGGAAGAGTTTCCTGATGAAACTACCACAAGCTGGATGCAGAGGTGATTGCTAAAAACTTACTTTCTCTTTGGACATCTATCAAGGACTCTGCTGTTCTTAAAAAAGTACAGGAATTAAATTGCAGGAAAGGAGGTTGAAATTTCAGTCCGGAAAAGTATGTGGCAGTAAGGATTGTGAAGCACTAGAAGAACTTACATAGAGAACAGATGAAGTGTTGTTTACTGTTAAAAGACCTTAAGAATTGTGTAGAGAAACATATCAGAAATTATTCAGATAAGGGTAATGTCACTGTGGTTTTCCAGAAGAGACAGAATGAGCACTTGAGGTGTTTTCCAAGCTTACAGTTTCATGATCCATTGTTGTTTCAGGGATATACATTAGTCTGTTATTAGGTGCTTTTCCCATGGCTACCAACCATAAAATCTGGGGTTTTGTACTTGAGAGCATTTTCACACATTCACAACATAAGTTGTTCTAAATGGTAATGTTACATTCTTGTTTTTAGGTATCTTTTGAATGTATACAAAACAGGAGCATGAGACAAATAGAAAACACTGAATTGTAAACAGAGTATAAAATCGATTCTCCCAGTCAGAGAGGGTTCAGAATTCATAACCCTGTTCAATAATTCACAAATCAATTAAAATAACATTATTATTCTCTCTTTCCACTTAGCAGTAACGATGTGTAAAGGTCACTTGCCATCTAGTTAGGGAAAAGGCAGCAATTAACATCAGAGTAAAACCAGAATATTCATTTTCTGTTACACAATGTAAGCGTGACATGATTTTCCACTTGGATGGAGCCCTCAGCAATAGCTGGGCTGAATTTGCACCTCACAGAGAAATTAAGGACGAATTTTTAAAATGTTGCCCTGACACTAGAGATGTTGTAGTTTCTTGTACAAACACTGGGAGCCAAAGATGTCAGAGATGATTGGAAGCCTGATTCCTTTTACCTTAAATGACATCAAAAAGACGTTTAGGAATAGTTCTGAAATATGAAAGGAGTTACTTTTTTCTACTTGGTTCACTTATGCCACTGTAAGTGGGAATTCATGTCAGAACTGTGCTTGGAATTTAAGAATTAATTCTTTGCTTCCGGAATGGGGTTTCATTTATTTTATTTTTTTTAAATTTTCTAAGTATAATTTATTTTCAAGTTTTTTATTTTTTATTTTTTCTATTTTTATTTTTTATTCATTTATGATATATTTATTATTTGAATTTTTAATTTTAAAGTTTTTAAATTTACTTTATTAGTTTTATTCTTTAATTTTTTAATTTATTCTCCTTTTCTTTTTTTTGCCATTTTATTTTATTTATTAGATTTTTTTGGTTTCATATTTATTTGGTTTATTTTTTTACTTTTCATTTTTATTTCTTTCTGTGTATTTATAGTTTTCTTTTTTTTTCTTTTGACTAT
>VWZU01017706.1:876812-936310 GCA_013397095.1 Sterrhoptilus dennistouni
TTTTTTTTTTTTTTTTTTTTTTTTTTTTTTTTTTTTTTTTTTTTTTTTTTTTTTTTTTTTGTTTTTTTTTTTTTTTTTTTTTTTTTTTTGTTTTGTTTTGTTTTGTTGTTGTTTGTTTCTGTGGGTTTTTTGTTTTTTTTTTTTTTGTTTTGTTTAATAAACAAAAAACAAACCTCAAAGAGTCATGTATGTAACTTTATTTTTTTTTTTTGCTTCTGTGTGCAATTTTATGGGTACTTTGTCTAAGAACAGACTCACAGTGTAAAGATATGTGACCACTTCCACGGGAGCCCTTTTCTGTTTTTTATGGTATTATCTCCAACATTTTCAGTCACATTTCAAGTTGATAAAACAATATTCAAGTAAGCATCAGATAATTATCTTCAGTGGTAGTTGCAGAGCTCCCTGACTCGTAAGTGCATTCAGGAAATTATTTTATGCTGTGACAGGGACTGTGTTCTAACTAAGATACTTTGAATGGATTCTCATACTTCTTAAAATTAACTTCAGTGATAGTAGAGTAAAGGAACTTCAGTGATAGTAGAGTAAAGGATGTTGTTTAAGTGTGACTCAATTGTTTTCTAAATGATAAACATTAACTTAGGTTAGAAAAAATGGCCAGAGAATTTTCATTTATTTCTACCTGCAGACATTCAGCCTGAAAAGTTCATCAACTCTATTAAAGTAAAGATAAAATTAATAAGAGATTGACAAAAATGTTCAAGAACTTCAAGAACTGTGTAATTTTAAAACCACAGAAGGGATATGAAAGAACCTCCCAAATGCCTAAGGACCAGATTTACCACAGGACAAGGGAATACAGTACATTTTCAAAGGTTAGCAGAGTATCAAAAAGTCTGAGGCTACATCTGAGTTTTTCTTTGCATCCCTGTTTTTGCAAAATTGTTGGTTACAGGAGTTATCGTTTAAAGTAAAAAATTTTGGAGGGCTTTTATTAAAACTAATTTGTCATGTAAAGATGTCACACAGTAGTTGGATATTACCAATTGCAAGAATAAGGTTCTTTTCTCTTGTGAGATTTCTGAGCTTAAGTATGAATTGTAAGCACTCCCTAAAATGACCTAAAAGTAATAGGAAATGGAAAGTGGTGTCTATATTTATAAATGGCTCCAGGAAATTACCAACATGTAAATGTGACTCTAATTCTGCATTAAGTATTGTATACTGTAGCAAATAAGGAAATTATTAAAGATGTTGATTAACACATTAAAAGTGATAAAGAAGATATTCAAAACTCTTACACTGTAGAGAGGAATGTGGAAGAGGTGAAGAAGAGAGTCCTCATTAGACTTGAAGAACTGGTAGATGCTCAAAAGGCAGCCAGTCAGTCATCTAGAGAAGCTTAGTTAAAACCAGCAAGTAATACTGGTAATATTCAGAGAAGCTATATCCTCTTTGAGAACATAATGATGAGTACATTTCAAATCACTTTGGAAAGTGACCTGTCATTATCACTATTTTCAGCAAGAAAATTTGAAACATGGAAAGGGAAAGGTGCCTGACAAAGGTCACACAGGAGGAATATGGTTACAATACAAAACATGTCTCCTAATCTCCCTCTCAGGGCTCACCCTGACACTAATGGGAGTCAGAGCTTTGACTGCAAATAGTGGTGGGTGAATGAGGCTTCCTATTCCTCTCCAGTAAAGGTGTCTGAGAGGGATGTGGCTGAGGGTCCAGTAATTGCATGGCTAATACTGAAAGGTTTTACACAAAATAGAAGACAGGAAAAAGCCTTCATTATTCCAATTAGGAGACTAGGCCATGCATAATGAATTCAGGCAGGAAAGCTGTTCCAGCCAGAGTTAGTTTAGGTTCAGAGAAGGGTGAATCCGAACTTTTTCTGAGGGCTAATTCTGAGAAGGGATGAAATGTAAAACACAGCATAAGAAAAGGAACTGTGCAAATGGTGAAGGACTGTTATTTATTAACTACTTGAATTCTCTTAGTTTCTTGCCAGTGTCCTATTTGGAAGGGGAAGGCAGGGCATTTTTTTAATGGAGTGAATAATGACGTAACAATTACCATGAGAAAGTTATACTGCAATGCACTAGAACTCACTGGTACTGAAGAGTATGAAAAGTGTCCATATTCCATGAGCTTTATTCATAACTGAGGAAAATCTGTTCTGACACTGGAGGGTCCTTTGATGTAGCAAATAGTGATAAAGTAACTTAAAGTAGGAGGAAAAAAAATCAAGTGAGATCAAATAAAATGGACCACTTCTTTTTTTCTCATGACAGTCCAAGTACCATCACAGCAGAGGTAAGTCTTGGGGGAGTATCAAAGAATGCAAGTTATTACAAGGCTTTCTACAAACTGTGGCCCAATTTGATTGTGAATTGGTGTATTTTTATATAAGGTTTCTGACAAAATGGGTAAGTCTCTACTCTGGCTTGAGTGTGTTTTACCTGGCTCGGGACTTTTCTCGTTTATGCCTCCTTGAAGCAAATGCATTTTTCAGGTATGGTAATAGATTTGGAAAGTTACTCTGATGAAAACAAGCATACTGAGGCCTTATTTTCTATGCTATTCTTTCCCCCCCACAATTTTTTTCGTAAATCCAGACACTTTTTTGTGCAACATTTTCTTTCTCACATCCATTATGGAGCTACTGGTCTCTTTGGATTACAAGTAGCTCAGAAGCCTTTTCTGAATATGTCTTTACTGAAAGATATTGAATCACTTGAACTTATTTGGCATCCCTTGGATGTAGCCAGCCAGAAGCCGCCTAAGGTGCACCCGGCATGTCCAGAGACTCTGCAAAGGAGCTGGATCATGTCTGAGCAGCAGAAGAATGTGTAGTATGGTCAGGTCAGTCTGTTCCATCACAGAAATCTGTCCTCTTGTTCTACAAGACCCTGCATAAATATGGTTCTTTATTTTGAAGAAATGCTAAACTGGTAACAGTACCTCTGGGCCCAGCTGTTTTCTCTAGCACACATCAGTTTTCACTGCACTGTACTAACAGTTCCACTAAAAGATGTCGAAATATTCTAGGAAAAGAAGCTTTTCCTCATAATGCCAGCCTTACCTTTCCATATTTTTTCCCTGTTTGGTGTTTTCAAACCATGCAATACTTATCGAATAAACATATTCAACAACAGGTTCTCAAAACTGTTAGAGCCATATTTTAAAAGTGATATCCATGTCTAAATTGTCGTCTCATTCTGAAACCTTTCTTATGTAGTTGAGACTTCTGGCTTTCCTTAACATTCTAACATCCAGACTCTCACAAAGATCTGAAGCTGGAAAGACAACATTCATTAAAAATATTTTAACTCTCTTAAAATATGAAAACACTAGAGATTTCCAAGCATCTGTCTATGTTGTTGTATGAGTGAAACATGCAAAAGAAAGACCAGTAATTTACAGACTTGTCACAACATTCTGTGAGGTGCTTTAAGGAAAGTAAATTTTTACAAGAGCCATAATGCAAAAAATGGATTCAGTAAGGCTGGTTAATTAAACAAATAAACAGAGCATAATTTATTACTTTCAGACTAGCTAAAGAATAGGTTTCCAGGAGTTTTTTTTTTTATTTCTCATATGCTCTTTCCTTCTGAGTGAGATATCTAATTAAGTCTGTGTTTAACAAGTGGATATTTTGTTGTTTAGTTAGGCACCTTGTAATTTTGCCATTAATGGAAGGAACAATGTGCCAAGTATTGCCTTTTCTACCCTCCGTGCTCTTACTCCAGCTGTCCCTGTTTTGGCTGGGGGGTGCTGCTAGAAAAACATCAATTCCTCAGCCTCTTGTGCTCCCCTCAGCCCTGGAGCTGAGATTTGGATGGTCCTTGCTAACCCAGCCTGGGATTTAACTATTTTCCCTGACTCTGCCAGGCAACCAGGATAAGAGTTTGTCATGCTCCATCCCTCATTAGTAAATAGTTATTTATTTGCCTCAAGTCTTCACACTAATAACTGTGATTGTCCTCTAAAGCCTGCTGCAATGCTGCTGGAGTTTTCCAGCTTCCAGCTGGTCACGCACTGGGCACAGGGGCTAGCAATCCATCAAGGCGCTTCACACACCACATCACAGCCTGACTGACACGGGCTGACACCATCCCACACCCAGTAGCACAACATGACACCTTAAAATATGGGAGTGGGCCATAGCAGCCCTCTTAAAACTCCTTACTCATTTCAGACCCGTGTTCACCTCTTTTATTCTATAAAATAGGAGCACCCTTGCTTGAAAAAGAGGAAAAAGAAAAGAAACCCTGCGATGCATTGCAACGATTTCTATGGTTTAGCCATGCAGATTTCTGATTTTGGATATTTACATGAAAATTTAGTGTTACTAATCCTTTAAAAAAATACTACTAAGCTGAAAACTTAAAGGCATTAGTCAGGTGGAAAATGCACTGAAGGAAAAACAGTCGAATGAAACCTGGCTCATGTTTCTGCCCTGCTACAGCCCTCTGATCCAAGGCTGGCCACTTAGGCTAGATTTTCAAAGACATTGGGTTGCCAAGCCCTAATTTGGAAATTCCTAATACTATTAAATAACTTTGGCCTCTGAGTAAGCTTAGTTTCCCTCTGTCTGAATTGCCTTTTTAGAAATTCACTGTTCTCTGCCCACTACATTAAAAAAAAAAAAAAAAAAAAAAAAAAAAAGTTTTGTAGTATTACAGGAATAACTTTGGAAGATGGATGGAAACTATCACTTTTATTTTTCCCTATTTCAGTAAAGACTCCAGACTTAAAATGTACTGTGAACATTCTGATAAATTGCCTTCAAAGCTCCCATATTTTTCTAAAGGTATCATTTTGGAATTCTGGTACTATTGTTTCAGCATCCAGCATTTACTCTGTGCCTTTCCTCACAGTGTCTCATGTAGCTACCATGCCATATATATTTCATCTTAATTTCAGGCATTGTCTATTAATTGAAACTTGAATTGGATGACAGTCTGCAGTTGTTTTTGGTGGTGTTTTTTTTTTTTTTTTTTTTTTTTTTTTTTTTTTTNTTTTTTTTTGTTTTGTTTGTTTGTTTGTTTGTTTGTTTGTTTTATGTCTGGTAGGGCTGTGTATAGATAGGAAAATCTCATTCTATTACAGATAGTTTTTCTTTTCCTCTTCTTCAGTTTTGGCCACCATAAACTTCAGGTTTTTAAGTATCATTTTTTCTTTCACAGCACATGAAGGTCATCTAGTCCTTCCTATCTCTAATCCCCCACCAACCCTGTTTTCCCTCATTTTTACTACCTCCCATATGCATAGTCATGACTTTTTAAGAAAAGAAAAAATATATCCTGGTTGACAGCTGTGACAAATGTTCATTCATTACTTTCATGCATAATTAAATTATTTCCTTAATTGTATCCAATTAAATTTTTTAACTTTTTTACATTCAAATTAAGACACTTAACTTCCAGTAAGAGAAGTTTCTCAGAATTATGAAGGACTGAAACCACACTTCTTGTGTTTCACATTGAAACAAAAAGGAAACGTTCAGAAGGTGTACCTGAAACAAAACTAAGGAGAGTCCATGAAGAAAATATCCTTTGGTATTCAAAGTGCACTTAAAGCCCAACTCCTACAATTTTTAAATTTATGCATAGTTAGACACCTCGATGAAGCTACTGATAAGAGGAGCATAAATCATATCTAATAACTGAATGCATCTAAAATTTGGGGTCACATCTGTCTGCCTTGCTACATCTGGCAGAGTGTAATAATTAGGTTTTCTCACAAAGAAGAGAATTACAAAAAAAATGTATTTGTAGAGATTATTATCCCTTCAAGAGATTTTTAGATCCATTTTTAATTGATGTAAATAACAGCTCTGCTGAAGCCAGTTGAACCCTGCTGTTAGCTGCCTGCAGGGAATCCATCCTTCCATTCCCAGGTCAGATTTGATAAGAGTTGTATGACCCGTGGTTGTTTTTGCTTTGACATTCTCCAAAACATTTGTTATAATTTTATCTTGGTGAGTGGGTTTCTTTACTCTGTGTTGATTTCAAATTTTTTAAAAACAAAAAGTAGTTAAAGTAGACAGAAAGTTTAAAGCACATTTGTTTACATAGATAATGAAATGTTTCACTAAAACCACCAGAATTATTTAGTTTTGGACTAAAAAATTTCCCTACAATTAGCACTGTCTAATTCTGTTCAAAGGCACAAAATGCCTGTCTACATCTAATACATTTATAGAGAATGAGTTTTCCACTCATAAAAAGAAAGTTTCTTCACTCTGGGTAAGTAAAATGCCAGATAAGAAGCAATTAATATGTCCTCTTATGGCTTTTTGCACATAGTTGCATTTCATCTTGAATACAAAGTTAAATGCAGTGTAGCTGCTGTTTGTCCCCTACCTTTCCACACACTGTTGGACTGTGTCAGGCGACACAATGCTGTGTGCAGAAAGCAGCTACAGTAGACTGAACAAGAGAAGGGTTTTGCCCTCATTCATTTGCTTTTAAAGAATGGTGTCCAGGGTGAAGGATGAGTGTTTATTAATGTGTAGGGAGGAAGGTCAAGAAAAGATTTCTGTTTGTTTTCATAGAATCAAGCCCAGAAATACTTTTGTACAAATCTGTTTTGCCAAATCCAGCTTTATAATGCTAGGACTGATCAGAGAAAAGAAAAAAAAACAACAATGGGAACCGAATTTGCAATGTTATCATGTGGCAAGGAATGCCTTCTTGACCCCAAGTTTATGTCCTGAAGAATAAAACCTGATAGAAGCTGTCAGTGTTATCTTAAGCTGCAGAGCTGTAAGGATTATTTCAGCTGAGGATCTTAATATTGGTCTCTGCCTTCACACAAGAAATGACACTTATGTAAGGAGATAGCAAGAGCTTTAAGAATTAAAATGAACTTAAACCACAGGCTCTGTAGCGTATGGATGCACTTTCTGTCTGGATTCACAAACACACTGATACATTTTCCATTGCTTCTTTAACTTTCACCAAAAAACAAATGAAAACTCAAGGGCTGGATGCAGCAGCTGGGTTGCTGTCCCATATCTGGTGGGAGAGGGTAACTAGGAGAGGATAATTGTGGTTTCAAAGTAAAATTCTCTATTTTCACTAGTGAGAGTTTGTGCCCTGTACCCCAACCCCTCTGCTACCCCTGAGGGGGGCTGTGCTTTTTCAAGAGGAGGAAATCAGGGCTTTGGAGCCTGTAAAGGACGTGGAGAGCAGTATGTTGTCGCTGGTCCCAAAGAGAGTCAGGGCAATAATTTTGTCTGAAATAGTGGCAGCAGAGTC
Organism: Sterrhoptilus dennistouni; assembly: GCA_013397095.1. Classification (NCBI taxonomy): domain Eukaryota; kingdom Metazoa; phylum Chordata; class Aves; order Passeriformes; family Zosteropidae; genus Sterrhoptilus; species Sterrhoptilus dennistouni. Next base: position 884,051 of record VWZU01017706.1, read on the forward strand.
CTTTTTCTTACCTTAAACATGGGTATTAAACTGGGAGGTTCACAAAACATGCAACTAGAGACACAGAAAAAGGTGGGTGGCAAAGAGGAGCACAGAAATTATGTTGGATGAGAAGGTGAAAACTTCACATCAGTTGCATGATCAGGATGTGTGCTGGCCAAAACGTTTTCTCCATGTCTCTACCTCAGCATGCCTTAGGAAGGACCAGCCAGGAAAGGGAAATATGTAGTAAACTGCAGGTGGAGATTGACGGGTCAAAGACAACTTAAATTAGCATTTCCCTGTAGATCACTGCTGATCTGAGACCCAAAGCCTGAGACCAAGGCCTTGGCTCTCAGTTACAGAAAAAATTTTGGGGGACACTAAAAAACTATCCTGGATAAACAGGGGAAAATAAGGACTATTTAAATGTCTCTCATTTCTTGCATTTTTTCCACTGGGATTAGGAAATTTCTTAAGGAGAATGGCTGAATGCTCTAAGAAAAGAAGAAAAAAAATTAAAAAAAAGAAAAAAAAATCTGTTGGCAATCCTGGATCTCTCTAGGCAATTTTAGGTACTTGCGATAAAATACTTCCCTAATAATCACCGTCACAGCTGCTTGCTTTACTAGATGGAATTTTTTCAATACAAAATACCAGGTTTAATAACTTTTGTACTTTGCTACGACTGTGAAAGTTCTTTCTGATATACTTTTAGCATCTTTAGAGATTACTGTCTTTGCAAAACTAGGCTTTTCAAATGAAAGAAATTTTTTTTTTCAGTTATGAGGAGCTGTCCATAAGATATCCAGCATAAGACATCCTACTGTGCTCTGTTGTTCAGTAATACTGCTCTCATTTAAAAATTCATAATGAAGGGTCTCAGCAGGCTCTAGAAGATCTCTGTGGTTAGCCCATGATCTTCCAATGTTGGCTTAGAGTACATGTGCAGGTCAAACTGCAGTGCTACAGTTCCTTATTTCTACTATTAAGATCTTTGAAACTCAGTTCAAGGGTCTCTAGGCATCTAGGAATGCTGTCTTGCAGTAAGTACTCAACATTAAATATTGGTCTAGATTTCTTAATCTTCCCATTTTAATTACAAATTGGTGATATTAATCCTCACAGTGTCTTCTCAAAGATTTAAATTGTATCTATTGAGAAATATATTTTATGATAATAAGACCTGAATAATAGAATTGCATTTTTAGGGGGGTAATATAATGCAGGAGTCATTTAATAATAGTCGTGATGTAATTAGTTTAAAATTATGTAAGCAGTTCATATGCAATTGTTTTTCTTTTAAATGGATTCAGTTTGCAGGGAATATTAAAGCAATGAGCTGTCATGCACTGGAAGAAAATAACATAGCTAGACACACAATGAAGCAGAGTATTTCATAAACACTCACTGGAATATTTTTAAATAGTCCAATATTAAAAAAAGATTAGTTAGACGAATACTCAGAAGTTATGAATTGTAAGCAAAGATATTTTTTAAGCTGTTGACACCTGAGATACAAACATTTCTATTGTTTGCAAATCCTAGAATAGCAGCAAAAGTTTGCTGATGCTGTAGTATCTAAATGGAATCTTAGAAAGTTGAAAAGATTATAGAAACACTTCAATGTCATGATAGCAAAATGCAGGAGAAAAATACGTATTATAGATTTTAAAAAATCACCCTGTTTGTACATTTTAAGCAAGCCTGTCTATATGTCATTTATGGATAAACCAAATAAATCAGAAAAATATATTTCATCTTTTCTATTTTTCCCCTGTTGAAGAAATGTCCAGAACAAATGGCACAAATACGGGCTCCAAAAAACCAAAGTTATCTACATAAAGCGATTTGGTTCTTTCTCACTAGTCTAAAATTTGCCCATAGAACTGAGTTAAAATAAAAAACTCATGGGAATTACAAAAAAATGGAGAAACATTTTGAAACCTGTGTTATCTCTAATTAATAATGTAATATCAGAACAAAGACCAGATTTTTTCATAGTTCCCAGCTCCCTCTTTCATGCAAAACAAAATATTTCCTGGGTTCACTGGGTCAAATACCTGCAATTTATAATTAGATTTTTCTCCTCCCATCCTCACATGTTGAATTATTCCAGCAATTTTGGCTTATCTTTATCAAACTTTTTTTTTTTTTTTTAACCAGCTGTGTAGTGGAATTACTGCACTAATCTGGGTTTCATGTTTTGGGTTTATAGTCATCCAAATTCTGTTATGTTATTTAAAGAAACCCTGGAGCTGCTGCTGGAAAGACATAGGAAAGCCATTTGGAATCCATGTGTGTCTGAAGTAGGGGCATAATAGGAATCCTGCCTCCTTCTGGACTTCCAGTGAAAATGGAGAGAGAGATGAAGCAGGACATAGTCACCACCTGTGGATCCAGTGGTGTCTCATTAATTTTCCTTCACTTTGGGCTCCTCGCTGCTGCAGGTCCCAGAGCCTTCTGAGCTGCCACCTTTACACAGTCCAAATTCTGGGCATCCACAGAGTGGTCACAGGTGCCATTCCCACAACTTGGGGTGGCGTGTATGTGTATATTTCTTTCCCGTAGTTTGCCAAAGTGGAAATTTTTGCCGGGATGTGTTGATGTCTGGGTGAATGTGCTAACCCAATCTTACTTCTGCTTGGCCTGGAATTAATGCTTTGCTGTTGCAAATTCCTCACTTCTGTGCATCTCTGAATTATCCCTGTGGTGGCTTATCATCTTAAATTCCTCTTGTGGCCTTGACACTGTTTGAAAAAGGCAACTGTGTTCTTTAAGTCCTTTCAAATAGCCATTCTTGGAAGTGGCTACATGTGGCAAATAAAATTTAAGGAAACTTCTTTCAGATTTTAGGAAGGGCAAATTAAGGTGAATGAAATTATTTCTCGACTAAGCATATTTTATGCACGTGTTAGCTACCACAGCTTGCTTAGTGCTGGGATATCAAATCACATCATGTAACTTCATTCCAGTTCTGGCATTAGAGGTCTTTGTTAAAAGACAACAGTCTTTTCAGCTTTTGCCACATGAGAGTATTTTTATCAAAAACTTTGTGAATATTCAGGCATATGAATGAGACTGTGGATGTAGCAGGGTATGTGTTATTAGTGGAACCATATGTACAGAAATGATTTCTTAAGAATGTTCCAACACTGTAGAAGACAGCTAGAAATTAGGACCTGGTTAGCAGCCTTAGCCAAATAGGGCATGTCATATTTTGCATTATGTGCCCTCTTTTTATTGACGTGTAATGTACTGTCTGGCATAGCACATTAGAGAGCTTCCTCAGCTGATGCAGAAAGTGACTGTGACAGCTGTTTTTATTGCAAATCTCTCCTCCAGTGTCCCCTCTGCTATAAAATTGGGAAACAAATGAGAGAACTTGATGAATAGCAGATTCAGTTTATTGGCAGTTACATTTATTTTTCTATCTTTATATAAAACATGAAGTATCAATATATCAATCTTTATGTATATGACTGTAACCATATTTTTCCAGCCTGTGCACAATGCTTGTATTCTAGGCTCATAAGGTGTGTGGGAAAAGGCCCTCTGAGTGTTTGAATAACTCTTAGCACAATAGAGCTTAAAGGATGATTTGTGCCTTTGGGCACTGCAGCCATGTAAGTACGGAACATCTGAAATATATTCTGGAATATGGAATTGAAAATTAAATGGAAAATGCTCATTATGTTGCATGCATTATGATCAGCCTAATTTGTAAGTACCAAAGTGGTTTGTCTTCAGAGGGACATTAGGTAATATCTGGATGAACCCAAAGCAGCTTTGGCTCAGATTTACAATGTTATTTAGGCACTTCCCTCTTACTGATTTCCAAATGCAATGGGGACAGATTGACTAGATTCTAGTGACCATCACAATTTATTCTTCTTATTGAGAGGATGCTTTGGAGCAGATAGGTTGCACAGTACCTGCTCAAATCCTGATCAGCCTTGGACAGGTGACCAACACTGTGACAATGAGCCTAGGGAAACAGAGATAACTCTCATCACAAACAGATGCCAAACCGACTATTTGGCCTATTGGAATCTTTTTCAAAGGTACTTGGACACTAGTTGCAGACTTAAGCATTGGGAAACCACTGATACTGTTCTTAATTCAACTCAAATCTTAAGGTTTCGATCTTAATATAAGACCTATGTAAATTCTTCAGTGGATAGAACAGGATAGGGGGAGGTAAAGGGGAATGCTGGGTCTAAACCTGGCATCTAAACCTGGGTTAGGTAGAAGTGTCCCAAGTACAGTCAGACCTAGAAAGTAGGCTGTGGCAGGACATTGGTGCTTGTTGGAGACATTTTCAATAGCCTAGTTTAAACATGGAACTGAACTGCCTCTATAAACCTAAGTACATCATTCATTATGTGGATCTTCTGCATATCTTTTGAATGCTGAAGACATCTTTGCATACTATAAAAAAATATTGATATTTCACATAAGACACACTAACCATACTCCAGGACTGAGGTGTTATTGATTTAGCCATTACTTTTCATGTTTCTTCTTTACCCTTAGAAGATTTGCTGCTCACTGCATTTTATAATTATTGCACTCTGGAATTTTAATGCTCCCAGAAACACCCTTGCCTTTCAGCTAGTAAAACAAAAGACTAGTGCATTACATAGGATATTTACTTTTGTTTTTAATCTCAGGTTTATGTCTTACTTTTATCATATCTGGATATACAGCAAAGTGATTCATAATATATAGATACATCCTCACTGGCCATAAATCTCTAGGGAGGAAGATCTCATCTTGACCAGAACTTTGTGCTAGGCTCTACTTTACAATACTGACCTGAGAGGCTGCAAAGAAATAATGTAGCATCAGCTATCATAAAATAAATTGCCACCTTTCTCCTGCCATTGTCCTGCGCTTTGAATTCAGTTTTATCTTTTTACCAGGAACGTGCCCAACTGCAGTTGCACACACCACGCCACTGAGTGTCTAAGAAAGTGAAATTGCAAGCATTTAATATAAACAGCACCTTCAATCATTGAAAAATGACAAGCTTTTAGTGGTGTTTATGAAGAACAGGAAGGAGTTATTAACTTCAGAGATAAGCAGGTATGTATTTTCACATGTGCAATGTAACTATGCATGCGTTTCTCAATATGCGTACACAATACATGTGCTTACTGAAAAGATGAAGAAAGACTGAATGCTAAATTGCTACTTTTTCATTCTGGTCTACAGATCCATTCTATTATTCTACTTTATCTTTACACTGACCCCATTTTTTTATTATTATTTTTATAGAATGGGAATACTAGTGTTTACCTGCATATGGTGTTGGAGATACATGTAGTCAGAACAAAATCACCTGGAAACAACATAAGCAGGACAGGATACGAGGCATGTGGATATTCATTTGTGCTTCTTGGTTGCCCCTGGCCAAGGACAATGCTCAGTGTTTTGAACAATAGTCTGTGCTCACACGTGGCAAGGATATAGAGTGAAAAAACGAATTATGGAATTGGAGCACTGTGTGACCTTGCTTTTCCTTCTCTGTGCTTTAATTTCCCTGTCTTTCACAAGGAATACTGGCATTTTCCTCAAACTTTAAGTGAATTTTGAGCTCTTACAAGAAAGGAAGAGTTCTACAAAAAACCCACACTAGGTAAAAGGTATAGTTTGGAGCTCATCTTGAGAACATTTAAGTTAGCTTTCTTCGTGTTCTTTTAATGAATAAAAACACTGGTTCATTTTTGGAGCCATAAATTGTCATAGAACTCATGGGTTTTACCAGTCCATATTTGTGACTCCATAAAATACTGTATTTAATATAGTATATATCTTGTGTAACAAGGAATAGTTGATAGGCAGACAATAGAAATGTTCCAATGTTTTATTTTCTCCCAGTTTGCTCTTTTATTCTTTGCCTTTGTGTTTGGTTTTGAGCAATTTTTGGGACACTGATTTGACTCAGGCAGAAAAAAGTAATTGGACTTTTTTTCTCACTAGTCACCAAGACAGGATCCAAATGCTTCACGGAAACATAAAAATCTCATTTAACAATAAGCATTTTTCTGCCTTTCTCCCTATCTTCATTGTGGTACTCAAGAGGATATTGGCATCTGAAAAGTGCTCAGTGCTAAATTAACTGGGTCACCCTGTGACCTGTACTGCAGAGACGTTACCTTTTATGGCTTCCATGGTTCTGGCATTTACTGCCTTAGCAGGCTGGGAGGAGGAGGGTAGGAAACTCATATGCAGTAATTATATAGATTATTTTTATGAATAGTGTCTTTTTAAACAAAAACACAATTTGGTGTCTTTTCCTTTAACAAAATATTACCTAAGTATTTGCAAGCCAAAAAAACCCAAACCCAAACCAAGTATATTTCAGTTCCCATACCAGAAAGCTGAATTTATTTTCCCCCAGGTTTCTGGCAGAAACATTAGAAGTCCCTAGAAAAATATGGCTACTACTAGATTTTTAATATGAAACTCATTTAGCAAGCAGATCTAATTATTATTAGGACCTTCTTCATGAGGAGAAGTGGAGAGCCAGGCACTAATTTCTGCTCTCTGGTGATCACCTATAGGACACAAGGGAACAGCCTGAAACTGTGTTAGAGGAAGTTTGGGCTGGATATTAGGGAAATTCTTCTTCAATGATTCTTGTGGGTTCTTGCCAGCTGAGGTGATTCTATGATTCTAAATATTTTTTCACAAGCAGAGTGAATAAGCATGTGCACACTAAAATCAGAGGAACTGTGATGGTTGTCAGCAGCCAAAACCTTGCCTTGGAAAACATGAGCACAAGGTATTTAAGCAAGTTAATCTTTCAGCTTATTTTTTCCCTCCACTGATATAGTCTCTTCTTAGAGTCCATTTATTCAAGCTGGGATCAGCAGATAATTCCTCCTGAGCTGCTAAAGATAACTATGTTATACAACTCACGTTAGTGGTATTATTTTAATAACCTAATGATTAGTTCATTCCACTCTTAATCTGTTCCATATGCAACAGGTTAGTCTACTTTTACTTTAAGCAACATAATTTGAATTTCAGTCTCTAAATTTTAGTTTTGGTTATTGCTAATCAATATCAGTTTTAAGAATTCCTGTTTGTAAAGAGTACCATAAGTATGTTTTCTGTCCTGATTTGATGTCCATTTTCTGTTTATAAGTATATAAATAATTAGATTTTGTACACAATGTATACTATAACCTCAAATGTATATACTGGCCCATTTATTTTGATAATTACCTACATTTCCTAAACTGAGCCATTCCGTTACTCTTATTTGTAACACAGGAGGTCTGAGGAAGAGATGAGATATGAATATGAACCCACATTTTTTAATGTAGGTTCTTAACTACAAAAGGATCTTTTTCAAAGGATAGTATAAGAAACATACTTGAAATTCCAAGCATATCTACATAAAACTATGAGAAAGAATACTTTTTCACCTTCCAGGAAAAACAGGTTGCAAGAGCTTTCTTAGTGTCCCCTAACCATCACAAATGTATTTTCCTGGTTTGAGAGCAAGAAGCATGAGATAAGACAAATGTGTAATTACTTCTTGACCCACTCTTCTGGGTTATACATTTTCATGAGGTGCCATGATTCATTATTTGCATTGATATGTACAGAAGGATGGGGCTGCTTAGTTGATATTCATTTATTCAACAGTCTGTAATCTATATTTAATGGAGTACCAGACTGTGGCATAATAAACCGTTTAAAAAGATAGCTGCTGCTTACACAGAGGTTATTGCTTGCATAACCTGTACTTACTTTTCATTACAAAACTAAAAGAGCAAAGCATAATTCACACAAGAAAATGAAGTTAACATTTAATGGCTTGAAAAATGATAGTGTACCATAATGCTGTGCAGTACTCTGAACACTTATAAAACAAAACAAGGGAGAAGAAAAAAAAAACAACAAAAAAACCCCCCAAAAAACCCAAAAAAACCCCACCAAATAAAAAGGCATTAACAGTGCACTGTGAAATATGGGCACCAAAGCAAAACAATGCATTCTAGTTTGCCACCTGCTTAGCAGGACCACTCAAAGATTGCTAATTAATCTGAAGCAAGTTACTGAGCACAGAAAAGACCTACAGTGTCACAAATGCTCAGATAGCTTTTGTTACATTTTTTTCTTACATTTGTTACATTTCTGTTCCTTATGTTTTCCTTCATGGAAATGGAAGTCTTCACATCATCTATAAAGTGTTGTTTGCTCTGCATATAGCCATGGAAGCTATTGACAATCATGATTGCCTCTAGAAAAACAACTTACTGTAGGTTGGATACCATCCAGATTTATTAAGATGAAAAGTCTGATTTTGAAACTGATAGTAGAATGAGGGAGGTGTGTCCTGGTAACCAGGATCAATGAGGAAAACTTAAAGACAGTTGTTGGGTTGATGGTAGTAAGTCCCAAATTTTGGGGCGCTTACAAGTTGTACCACCTTTGACTATTTCTGTAATAACAGGGGTTTAGAAGTCATCTCTTGCTGGACTTCCCAATCATCTTAGCTTCTAAAAACAAATGCTGTTTCAGTCAGCCTCTGCAGCCCTACAGAATTCTGAAGTTCCTTAGACTGGGAAATACGACTTTTGCTCATGGTGAAAACTTGACAGGAACATGTTCTTGCATATACAGGAAGTTACTGGGTGGCAGCAGCAGCAGCAGCAGAGTGTGGGTTCAATGAGTTCAACTATTCCTTTGAGGAGTCATTGGGTCCCTAGCACCACTCTCCACTGAGACACCACTGGAAGGACCTAAAAACCAAACCAACAGATGGAAATGTCAGTAGAAGAGCACTCTCCACCATCTCCTGCTGGCATATGGAGGTGAGTTTGCCTACAATGATTCGAAGAGAGATTTTCACTTTCTAGGTAGCAGAAAATTGTTTCCTTGTGAAACAATTAAGAAATTGTGTGGTGACTTCTGTTTCAGACAAAACCCTCCCACATAGTCTTCTTAGATTAATGTCAAGAGAGAGGAACAAGCCAGTTAAAATAAATAAATAAAAGAAAACATTCTCAAGGGCATTAGAAATACAATTAAGTTGGTGGCTAAAGGATTTCAAGTGCCAATTAGGGGTCATTGTAGGGTTGAAGAAATTGGAGAAGTTTTTTTTAATCCTTACATTTAAGCAGCTTTTTCTGCTTGTAATGCTATCACATTGTATAATTCAGTGAGTAAACGTGATATACATAGAAAATTAATGATCATGCCTTGTTGCCTTTTTAAGCTCCCTTTTTCTCTGTATGTCTGCTGAAGAACTTTTCTATTTTAGTGTCTTTGCTTGCTCTCTTCTGGGACTTGTGTAAACACCACAGAAAGCTGACACCTGGGAATCCTTGCAGTTGCCTTAAGGGCAATTAGCTATAAAAGATAGGGCTAAAAGCTAATTACTCTGGTTTAGTTCTCAAAGTGCAGGTGAAGTTTGCTGAGAAATGAAAGTTGAAGGGGAGAAAGGCCAGTTAAAAATTTCTCTCTTGAGTTTAAGTGGAGCTTTTAGGACTCAAAACTTCTGCCGGTTCAGCAGTAAATCTCATGCTCTAGTGTTTGCTAGGATGAGGTCCTGTGTTTTCACTTTTTTATTTACATTCTTGGGGATATTTTGTGCCTTTCCTTCCCTTGTTGGGGAGCTGGCAGAGAGTGAAAATGGATCAAAAACGTATGGAACTGGAAAGAAGTAAAGGTCTAGACTGTCAATTTTCTAGAGCTTTCGTGGCTGCAAAGTGTGCTAGGATTTAAGATGGGTGTATGATGACAACTGGAGGAACCAGCAAAAGGAATTTGTGATGTTCTTCCTTTGGCTTGATAACTAAAGACAATACACTGTCTTCCCAGGTAATTTTTACATTAGAAATATAGTAAAAATGGATGTTTAGGAAAGATTCGAAGCTGGTTCTATGTATTTGAGTTTGGGTGTGTGGGAAGTGCAATGGAAAATTATAAAATAGCTGCTGTATTCTGAACAGTCGACTGACTGGAACTAGGAGAGGAAATGCCTTCCCATCTCAAAATCTCTGAGTTCTCAAATAATTTTCTTGTCATGACTAAAGATTTTAAAAATGTTTGGTTTTCACCGACACACAATATGTTTGTTTCTGTGTCTCTAAAACATCCTATTTCTACAACTTTATGGGTATTTTTGACTCTTTTTGAAAACAAATATGAGACAGAAGGTTTTCTTCTATTCATTTTGAAATGTCAAGAAATATTGTATGAATAATGAGTGAAGGAAGGAAATCACAAAGTCTGGATTCAGAAATCTGCCTAAATTACCCAGTTCTACAAATAGCACTGATAATGCAACAAATGTCTTCAAAAAGCTCCCATCTGGCTCTATTTCCATGAATTAGACCTAGATTTACTGACAATCATTTACTGACAATGTTGAACAAACTGTAGTTTGCTCCCTCATACTTCAAAAACATGTCTTGGTGTAAAGTGTATATCCCAGAAACGTCAGGGTGCCTATCTTTGCCATCTCCCTCTATACCACAGGCATGGTTGTGTTTTGTTTCCTAGTATTTATCCAGATGCAGAAGATTGACCAAAAAGACCCCATTCCTTGCACCATTTTTTTTCTTTGTCATACACCTTTATTTCTTACTTTCTGATCAAGAGAAGTCATTTTACCTCTCCTGCTATCATATCCTTTGATATTGTACTTAGCAGTTTGGACAGGAGGGGAAAATTAGGAAGGGAAGAGACCAGGCATGTTCTCATGACCTGACCAGATCTGTTACATTTCCTTTGCTAAGACTGAGGCAATCTAGCTGTTGGAGACCCTATTTTACATTTGCTAAATTTATATCCTTGCTGTAATGAAAGATAAGACAGAGTTTAGGAGTAAGGTTACGAAAGAATGGTTAATAATTTGGGAGGTTTGGACCTTGATACAGCAAATTGACTTGATGAATGTCTGCAAACCACCTCCTACTGAAAAATGGAGCGAGGTCAGGTCTTGACATGCCCTGGAGAAGGATGCTCTGAGACAGGTAGATACATGACTTGCTAGAGAAAGTAGAAATTCATGGATTTGTGATATGTGCTGTGGAAGGATATAGTATTAATTTTGTATGTTCAAATGCAAATGTGAATGAGTGTAATTGAGACAAGCTTGTCACACTATTTGAAAGGAAATCCAGAAATAGTTTGTCCAGATTTCAGAGGTCACTGTTGAGACTAGTAAATTGCTGGTTCCAGTCTTTCCAGAATCATCAAGTGGAATTCAAAGGTAACATATTGTTTAATCTTCATTTTAATGTAAAAAAACCCCTACCTTCTTCTATTCATTAGCATTTTCATATTTTCAAGCAGATCAAGATTACTTTGATATGCGTGGGCAAAAAAACTCTGAACTGAATTATGTTTTAGGCTAGTAGTTAGAGCATGCATTCAGAGAGAGGGGTTCAAACCCACGCAGGGGAGGGACAAGTTAGAGCGTAGGGCTCCCCTGCTGCACTCTGTGGGTGTAGCCCCAAGATAATGGCTGGAGAGGCATCCCCACTGTCTCCTCTCTATTCCACACCTAACAGAGAACTGGTTACCTAAGAACTGTGTTGGTTCCCAAAGGCCAGTTAGCTGAATAAAAGTGAAGATAGCAGCTTATGTTTTAGATATACGTTTAACTCTGTGGTTCCTCATCTTAAATACTCTGACAATTCCTGGCAATACTAGAAACAGGCACAGAAATCATCAGAGATGTTTAAAATATCTAAGTGCCTCAAGGATCAGAAGTGGCAGAATATTCATAGGTTTCCCTTTAAGATTGGGTTGTTTTTCTGGTTTTTTTTTGCTGTATTTGAGTGTATTTTCTTGGTAAGTGCACTTTTCTAAGGTAAAGCTGAATAAGGCTGGCAAAATCAGCTCCTTGTGTTCAGCACTAGGAAAGACCAGTTGCCTGCTGAGGCAGCCAGCTGCAGCAGGGAAAGGACCAAGGTTTCCTGGCTTGCTTGCTAGGCTGATCCTGAAGCCTTTGATGACTAGGTCTGTCTGCAGCCCCAGGAGCAGGTGGGGGCTGAAAATGAACCAAAGAAACAAGTAGCAGGGGAAAAACATCAGGGCATGAAAAGGAAATGCTTTCTACTTTGAAAATGCCATTTCACTAAATAATTGAGTTCCCTCTCCACAGGCGTGCTTTTTCCATATGCTCAAAGTTTAAGCTAAGTATTTGCTTCTCTTTATTACTTCTCTGTTATCAGTACAAACATGTAATCTTGGGCTTACTGCTAAGTGTGTATCTGTCTTCAGTTTTTATGCTCTGTAATTCCCAAGGAAATCAGTTCCGGATATCTTGCATTGAAAAACTGTGCTCACTCTGCAGGCTAGAGGAGTTTTAAAACTGTAGGCAATGATGGTAATCCTTTGTGTAGTTACACTGGCGTAAAGCCTGAGTAATTTTAATGTAGCAAAGGGAAGCGTTAGGGTTGCTATTCTCAGGAGGACGCTCACTAATTATTTCTAGATAAGGTGGTGGGAATAATCAGTGCTAGATATTGGAATGAACATTCAATGTAATTTGTGTCCGCATAATAATGCCAACATCTACTTCAGTTCAACTTCCATTATCACTTTTCTTTTATCCCTTTAAATTGAGAAGGTACAAGAAAGCTTACTAAAAATACCTGAAGTGAACTGTGCACATATCTTTTTGAACACTGCAGACTGTATCAGGCAATGAGGATTATGATATGAATGGATTTGTGTGGCAGACATCACTGGCAGTTGGATCACCATGCAGTTAATGTGGTAGAGGGGATGTTACTGAGTTTGAACTGAAATCAGTGGCACTGAGTGGCTTGGATAGAGGCCACAGAGAACAGGCTGAGCCACACACTGCTCCTCAAGGCAAACGAGGAAAGAGACACAGTTGGGGCTGACTGAGAGGTACTTGGTTTCCCATGTTGATCTAAAGCTATATCTCAGCTCTGATCAGTTAAGAATTATTCCTAATGCACATTAAAATTGGAAGTTCTGCTCCGAGTGAAATCACTGTGTTTCCAGGTTGGTTCCCTTTCCACGGGGAGCATAGTGAATACAGGATGTTTCACTTTTTCTTGGAGCATAGCACAGTGAGATTATTTGTGCCTGGAGGTATCAGGAATATATTTCTCACAACATCCACAGAAGGATATGGAGATTAATGTTGTCCTAAGTGTAAATATCTTATTCTGAGTAGTCCTCTGCAATTATTAGGATTTTTTTTTTTACATTTTTCTTTTAGTTTGAGGAAATTCTTCAAATCCTGTTCTTTTCCTGGAAACTGCTGACTCTCAACAGCGCCTTGCACACTAACACCTGGTTTTTTTAGAATTATTTTAGCCAATCAGTTGACAGCTGTAGGAGCTTACCCTGGCAGGGTGCCTATTTTGTTCTTTTTCCTTTATAAGTCTGGTTTTCGGTACAAGTTTGGGCTTTGTCAACCCAACCCCAGTCCACTTTTTCAGCTGGCATTATTATGTACCTTTAGAGATAGCTGGGTGCTGACACTGAGGAACACTCTGATATTAGAGCTGTTTTGTTGTTACAACAGTAGTGACCTCATGGCATTTCACCTGTAATTTCTTTTACAGAATCCCCGGTATCTTCAAGTTCAAGCATTGTGTAATTTTATCAAGCCTTCAGGTGACGCTCCCACTCGGCCATCAGGGATCATCTGGAGACCTTCCCTTTCATTCCCTGCAGTCACCATGAGATGGCAGTTGTCACTTGCTGGACTTGTTTCTCTCCATTTGAACCACAACGACTCAAAGCTTATTGATCCTGGGAGACACTGAGATTTCCAGCTCCGCTGTTCGCTGTTCGCAGCATGCAAGTGTGAAACTTTACAAGTGACTTTTAAAGGCAGCCAAGGAATGTGTGAGACAGATTGTTAGAGCAAAAAAAACCCACCACCAAACCAAAAACAAAACAACAACTCAACATTATTTAATTTGATGGTGCAGAGCTTTATGCCAAAATAAGGCATGTGTTTGCTGTTAGCAATCAAAGAGGTTTAGCAATGAAAAGTGACATTTTTGTTTATGGGATTTTACAAGCAGGGTCTCCCTAGGGAAATTAATTTGGCCCTCTGGAATACTGCCCTCCTCCATGTCACTTTCCCTGCAGCCCCAGCATTTTTTTACCACAAAGCTTTATATTAGTTTTTGGGTAGATAGAACCCAGAGGGAGGGATATGGGTGCAGTAGGTAGCTTCCCTAACTCCACATTGTATTGTAAACCCATGGCAGGTCTGCGGCATTTTCATAGTGCTCCCTAATAAATCATCAGACCCAGATCCTGGACTGCAGCTAATAAGCTACCATCTAGAGAGCTGGATTTTATTTTGTCCTTTCAATAAAATCCCAGTGCACAAAGCTCTTTAAAATAGTGGTCCCCAAACATAGCCTGGAGGCAGTCTAAATAATTTAGATCCTTCTTCATCTCTGTATTCTGCGGAAAAAAAAGAAGCCTGGAAATTCTCAACTTATTTCTTAGTAACAGATTTCTCCAATTTGTGTCTCCATTCTCTCTAGCTATATTCTCACCCCATTTTCAGCTGCACAAGTTATTGTCATCTTTTCATGAACTGAATGTCCTATAATTTTTTTCAATGTGTGTTTTCAAACAGTTGCTCCCCTCCATCCTGTAGGTAGCCAAATGATATACACAAATAAGAACATTGCTTCTTAGTGATTTCTTTTCTTTTGTTGAAATCAGTAGTACCTTATATTTATGGCTTGCAAATTTTATCATCTGATTTTCAATGTAGCATTATTTCTTTATTTCTAAAACTATCAGAGGGTACCATAGTTATAAAACATTATCACCATCAATAATTTTAGAATAATCAATAAATGACACCTTGGTTGATTATATCCTGGGGGTTCAAGAAAAGGAAAGTGATAAATGCTTGTAGAATTGCTGTGTTTTCAGCCATTTTCTTGCGATGCCAATGCCTTGAAGTGATCTTTACACTGTCAGCTATCCTGATCTACAGGATTGATAATGGAGGATGAAATTGTATTTTCCAATGCTTAGTTTACTCCTCTTTGAAATGAGTCCCCAATTTATCTAGGCTAGAAGGGAGTGAGATGTATATGTCTGGGCTCTTCTATAGCAGGATATTAAATTTCACCCTTGTAACAGACAATTTCAGAGCATAAAGTAAGATTTGGTTGATGAAAGGCAACAAATCCTGGCTTTGAAGAGGTGATAAAGGCTCTACACTTTCCTCAGGAGTTTCTCAGTCAATCTCTTTGTCAAGCATGTGTGTAGCAAATTTCTCAGTCTTACATAGGTGATTCAGTTTTCAGATTCCAGTTACACCTTTCACCAAAAGATTGAAGGGTTCTTTATGCACCATACCCCCTCTCTTTGAACTTACATATTTCAACCAAGTTGTCTTTCACTCTTCTTTTCTGATTAGTTAAGCAGATTGAGTTCTCTGAATCCTACAGTCAAGCATTTTTTCCCCAGCCTTTGAAGAAATTCCTGGGAGTCACTTCATACCTTTCTAGTACAGTGCTTCTCTTCTGATTTATCCTTGCTCTTCAGCATCCTTAAAAAAAAAAAAAAAAAAAAAAAAAAAAAAAAAAAAAAAAAAAAAAAAAAAAAAAGTAGAGGTATTTTGCAATGCCTGGTATCTAGAAATGTAATGAGCTGTAAAAGTTTGAAGCTCTAAATAAATGTAAGGGGTCTTTTAGTGACCAAACTTTTCCAACCAGAGGCTATGAAGGAAAATCTCTCATTCTCCTTTGGAGTCCATAAAGGGAGACAATGGTAAACAGTTTTCAAACTAGCAAAATCAGTCATCTTGGAAGGGGAAGACTAATTTTTTTTCACCTTTCTATTTAAAATTATGTCATACACTTAAAAAAAACCAACAAAAAACCACAGCAATTTTAATGGAAAAAATACGAATCCATTCCAGAATAACCATGGTCTCATGTTTGTCTGTCTCCAGTAAGTTCCCTAGTCTCAATGTGACAAGGTGAAATATATATTTCCAGTGTCTCTTAACGACTTGACATGTGTCTGTTTCTCTCTTTATGGGACAGAATCTGTCCTTCTCAAGGTTATCTGACTCACCAAGTGTTTCCTTACCAATACAGAAAAGGGTGGAAAGAGCAGTTACAGAGGAGGACAAGACTGGTAGATTGATAGCTCTAGTGCAGTACTGACTGATTACCAATAAGGATGTTAGAGAAGAACTGTGTGCTGTTCAAGACTTTTTAAGAGTCTGGATGGAAGAAATGTAGGAAAAGAAAATAAAAGTAAGCAAAATTTTGGATGGGAAGGGTATTATCCTGTCTCTCATTAACATTTCCTTTGCAGGAGTCTCTGCCCTGATTCGGAGTTAGAAATTGGAATCATGGGCAGAAAATAAAGATGAATAAAGAACTAGGGAGGAAAAGAAACACAAATCCAACAAATCAAAAGATCTTCTCTCTGGCAATTTTTCTAGACTATCTTTGTGAATACCTGGTGGAAAAACAGCATCATAATGCGGAATATCAGAATTTGTTTTCT
Source organism: Sterrhoptilus dennistouni (assembly GCA_013397095.1). Taxonomy (NCBI): domain Eukaryota; kingdom Metazoa; phylum Chordata; class Aves; order Passeriformes; family Zosteropidae; genus Sterrhoptilus; species Sterrhoptilus dennistouni. The sequence goes on from VWZU01017706.1 coordinate 900,545, forward strand.
GCTAAGAGGAGAAGGAGGATATTTTACTAAGAAGTTTTCTTTTTTCCCTAAATCTGCCTTTAGCAATCCAAAACTTTGTTACAGCAAAGAGCATTACATGTTTATATATATATAAGCATGTGTGTGTATGTACAGGCTTTTGACGTAGCTTTAAGGACATTTTAGTCTTTTTCTCCCTCCCTTCTCTCTATCTCTTTCCCACCTGTTTGGTTTAGCAGTTCTGTTTCACTTCCAGCAATTATGTATTATGCATGCACAATTCAGCAAAGCTAACAAGAGTTCTGCAGCACGCTATCTTTGTACATAAGTACTCCTCTTGAAAGCATAAAATCAGATTGCAATTGTTTAATAACAGCTGCTTTTGTAATAACAGAAGAAATTAGACTCTCTGAGACATTTTTATGGGGTCATAAGCCCTGTAGATACTTTGTGGGGCTTTTATTAATATCATGATTCTTTGGTTATACGTGAAAAATATTTTAAAGAATTATTTGTTTTGCCTGGAAATTGTCCTTTCCTATGTGTTCAATGCTCAGTATAAGTTCCCAGTTTGGTTAATGTTGCACTTGCCTGATTTATACTACTGGCTTTGCTTATATAGGTAGGCATATTTCTTAACAACCTACAAACCAAAGTCTTAAAATACTAGAGCTTTGCTAACATTTTAATGCAATGAAAATGTATTGGTTTTAGAGAGGATATTTTTCAGACCTTAACAGGAATTAGACTGTTCAGATTTTTTTTATAACTCCCAAATCTCTAATTTTGGTATTCTAAATGTACTGGAAAGACAATTGTTGCCTTCAATTGAGAGTTTCTGGACATGTGTGACTGCTAAATGTTAAATAGATTTCATATGAAAATAATAAAAAGGAAAATCTCAACTATGATGAGCATTTAGGTACCAATAAAACATTTACAGGAGAATATCAGTGTTAGTGATTGGTGGCTCAGAAATTCATTGATAGATGGAAAGGAGTAAACACAATCTGTCTTTCTTCAAAGTATGCAAACATAACATTTGCCTTCTAGGAGGCATTTCTGACTTAAAGGGCTATTCCTGGTTTTGGGGGGAAAAACAGAAAAACAGAAGAAAAAAATTCCAGCGATTTTATTATTATTTTTTTTAATCAGTCTTTGAGCTTTAAAGGTAGCATGGAAGAGGAAGGAAGAGGAGCACATCTGGACTAGCAATGACTGTAGAGTCCAAAAACTCTTAGCACGTTCCTGTATAAAACAGAAGCCAACCAGTGAGATGTGAGGAGAAATATAATCCTTTAACTGTTAAGAGTTAAACAAAATAACACAATACAACAATACAGGCAACACATAAAGACATTTAAAAAACCTTGTAGTGCAATTTTGCATTTCTACAGTTGTTTTTTTCCTTTTAAAATGCTGAGCAACTTTTAAAAAATAAAATAATTCACTTAATATCTCCAAGTTGCAGAATCTGCACTTTAAGTTGAATTTTTTTTTTCATTTTCTTCACTAGAAATGTTTTTCATCTGAATCCCAATTCCTACAACATCAGCAAAGCAAGGGGAAAAGCCCAGAGTCCTACTTTGACAGTGAGTCTGTCTCTTCATTTAGTATTTGGAGCAGCTCTGATCTAGGAGCAGGCTTTGACTGTGCGAGGAGTGGGGATGGGACCCGGGGTAACTCAGGCTCCCTTTCCCTGCTGACAGCAGAGCTGGTAAATGACAGGACGGGAGCCAGGAGAGTGTCACACACTCGGCAGCAGCTGTCACCGGCTCCTCGCTGCGGCTGCATGCGGGAGACTTCAAAAGCTGCAGTTCTCCAGGGATTCCTTGAACTCGTCTTTGTTTTTCCTTTTGTTGTTATTGTTGCTCTTTCCCCGTTCTTGACTCTCTTGCTTGGCTTTTCTGTATTGCTGCATGTTCTCATCCCTTCTGAGTCAAAGCGGGAAGCCGGGAATATCTCCTGGACTCGTGTCTTCAGAGGATATGAACTTTTAGTCATTATTGTCATCTGTAATCATCTTTATTTTGTTGTGTTTCTGTAGTGCTGCTGGTCTGGCTGATGGTTTTGGAAAACGAGGGGAAGGAAAGTCCTAGCCTGAAGCATTTTACAGTCTGTGAGGTGCGCAACATCACAGCCAGCACAGTCTGGGAGCTGAGGAGAGCATTGGGATAATGAAGCCAGAGGAAAAGAAAGTATCATTTAGAGCATGTTTTCCTCTTAACTTGTCTGTTTATTGACTTGCCTTACCTTGCAACAAAAAACTTCTGTAGGTTTGTCTGGTCAGGCGTGAAATTGGCAGCAGAACCGTAGAAAGAGAAACACAAAGGCCAAAAATCTCCGGACTTCATACACTTAAATTCAACTCAGGCTGACACAGTCAGGGCCACCAGCCCTTTTTTTAAGGTATTCTCCTTTGGATTTGGAAATTTAGGAAAGCAGAAATTACCAGTCAGGTGTGGAAGTGAGCCCATCTCAGCCAGTACCACACCTTAGACCCTTTGGTTTGGAGATGAGGACCTCTCCAGCTGACAGATTTGTGGTTATCTGTCCTAAGAATAGGTCTGGTCTCCAACAACTTCAGACACACAGGTCACTGCAAATATTTAATTGCAAAACCTGTATTTTTTCATGGTAGCCATTTATACCTTCTCTCTTGTGACACAAGTGGCTCTAGGAAAGGGAATTAAACCACTTAAAAAGACTATCATTTTCTTGGCTGATAGTCCTAGGACAGTGTCAACAGACATGCTGCTGGCACAGGTAATCCACTTAATGTGAGAGTAACAAAATTTTTGCAAATGGATGAGTCATTGGAATAAATGCAGGCATCCAGGGGTTGCTGTAAAATAGATGGAATGGAAACAACCAGTGTATTTGCACTGAACCTTACACGGGAATCTCCTGGTTTTACCAAAGGGACAAGCTGGTCCGGACAGGGGCAAGAGCTGCAGAAATGTAAAGTAATCCAGAGCATAAAAGTCTCTTCTTTTCTAGTATGTTGGTCAGAAAATTGAGGAGAGGTAATTTTTTTGGGTTCTGTCTGAAGATCACGGGCAAATTTCAGCTGAGGAAGGAGATGGCTCCGACTGCTTAAAGGAGCTTGGTGCCATGAACAGATTAAACAAATTTCCATTTGCTTCTGGGTGCAATTCTGCATAATTTAAGGCAGAGCATGATCTTCTGTGTCATTCCCCTTTCCCCACCACACACATGTGCACTAAGATCAATGGAGATTTGCAAAGGTTTCAATTTGTTAGAATTTGTGATGGGACTTAGGCATTTTCCCAAGTAATGAATAATTTGACTCCCACTTCAGGTTAAAATTGTAAAATACTCAGCCTTTTTCACAGCGATCATCTTGATGGATCTTTTTTTTTTCTTTACTGAAAAGGCAAAGCCTGTGTACAGCAAGACAAAGTAGCTTACAGAGCATTTGTGTAAAATTTATTCTGATTTTTTTCCACAAAAGCTTTTAAGAATGCCCCTTTTTAAAAGAATGCTAGGAGAAAAAGGTTTATCTCTGGGTTAGAGAAAAAGCCTTGCATATTTGCTGAGTTATCAAGATGCCCTCTATGTTCATGTTCTCATTCTTTAAATTATATTTCTTCTGACAAACTCATTTTCAGTCACAGTAATGAGCAGATAAACAAGGGGTAGCAGTGGATAGCTGCAGAGTGAATAGAATAATTCAGAAAGGGAACTTTTTTCCCTGAAGAGCGTGTCAGCTTCTAAAAATTTATGCATCTAGCCTTGAGATATGCAAGCCATATGCATAAATAAATAAGCTTTTGAATGCACACCATAGGTTTTGGCAATGCTGGAGACACTGGGTGGGGGAAAAACTGAAAAAAACCCTCAATTTTTCCTGACTATTGAAGATGTACAATTATTTGGTGTAGTAATTAGACAATGAAGGTCCCTAATAAATCTGTCTTATGGCTCTTGGAACTTTGGTAGCCATGAACATGAGGTTTTTATCAAACGCCTTACAGTCTTCTGCTGAGCATATTATCAGCTTAGAAAATTTTGAAGAGGAACATGTTCACCCCATAACTTCACCATCAGAGGCAGAAGTTATAGACATTAAGAGATACATTGCCTTTTCAACAAACTAGGTGTGACACCCATCCAAATCTTCTTGCAGTGGTGCCTTTAGCAGAAAAGTTCGGAAGTCTCTGAACCACCTGACTCACTGCAAGGAACTATTTTGGTGCTTTAATTTAGAGATGTGTTTATCTGCTTTGTGGAACAGGGATCCTGAAGTATTCTGCAATACTTCTGGGACAAGATTGAAATCTTGAAAGTAATTTTGCTTCTTGCATCACACCAATAACATCAGTGGGACACTGGGCACTGGCACTAGAAAGGGACAGAAAAACAATCACAGATTCTCCTAATCACTCTGCTGGTTTTTGTCCTTGGGTTGGACACATCACCAAAGGAGTTTTATTCCCAAAGACCTGGGGCACCATGTCAGCCAACAGAGAGTACATGCTGCATGCAGTCAGATTAAAGTTGAAATTTCTTTTCTACCAACCTGTAGAACCCTGAGCATTAATCTCAGGTAGTGAGAAGGGAAAAGAAATGGGAAATAGGTAGGTCATGAAGAGAGCCAAACATCACCATTTAAAACTGTGACTGAGGAGTGTGCTGCCTTAAAGAGCTCATCAGAGCAGGGGTGCTTGGTGCCAATTCTATCACCTCTCCATTTGCTCACAGTGCCAATTGTGCTCTGCATGTTTGTGCCTGAGACATTGTGCAGGGGGACTGGTGTGTTGTGGGACACAAAGCTTGTGATGTCCCATGCTGAAGGCTGCAGCTTTTGGTGCAAAAAAGAACTTGGCTGTCAGTTTTAATGTAATGGTCATGGTGGTTTATAACTATCGAGATCTTCTTGAGTAACACTAGTTTCCACTGTGGGATGGTGGAGGTATTTGGGCATCTGTTTTGGTAGAGAACTCAACCATTTCCATTGCTTTTATTGGGACAACTTCCATTCCTGCAAGCTTGGTGTAAAACTATATGTATTTGAAAAAAAACTAAATTCACCCTTAATCTGGAGTCAATTTTCTCAGCAGCTTTTGAGGGTGATTTCTGAATATTGCGTATAAATATCCAAAGGATTTAGGTTGACAGTAAGAGACTCTGGATTGAAATGAAAATAGGGAAAAATATAAAAAGATAAATTTATGATCTTATAATTCTGTTGAGTCCCAGCAAGCTAGAGCACATAAACTTTTAAATGCTAACATATGGATTTTAAAATCAATGGAGTGTTTAATAGAATTCTGTACAATGCATGCAAAATCGGGGAAATGTGGCAGCAGGCAAATTTGGAATGAGTGAAACCTTGAATGTGGCTTGGTTACATAATTAAGACTAGACAAACAAAGGAAAATGTCAATAATCCAACCAAGAAGTCACATAAATATAGATTGGTGTCTCACTATCAAGGAAAAAAATTAACTAATCAAAACAATCCCACAGCTTGGAAAGAAGATGGCATTTTGGGAACCAACAAGAATAAAAAGGATTTTAAGTAATAATCATATATGAATTGGTCAAATTATGCACTGAACTCCGCAGTACATGATTCAGTTGAGGGAGCACCTGGGATGGCCATCCCGACACACACATCCTATGTCTGCCCTCAGGGGTGTCCAGCCCTAAATGCAAGGTTTTCCATCCTAAGAGACCTGGAGCAGGGGATTTAAAAAAAAGAGAAATGCAGACATGATGCTGTTACAGCAGAGGAATTATTTCTTTGGATGACCACTCCACATGGTACGGAGGTCTGAGGCTGAGAGGTTGGCAAAGATGTCTTAAATTCAAGATATTTACGTTTTGGCAAAACAAGAACAAATCCAGCAACAGCCATAATGATAACAGACCAACACTTTCCATCACAGACCTGATCTTTCCTACAGGAAGAAACACTCTTCACCTTTTGCTGTAGCTCGTGCCCTGTTCTGCCTTTCCTGGATGCCCAAATGGGATGGTTTTCCTCTGGCCCCTGCCTGGCCCCTATGACAACAGGAGACAGATAAGTGGAATTTATCTTGCACAATTAGGTCCAGCTGAGGGACTGTCTTGTCTCTTTCATGGAGACAACTGCCTCAGTTTCTGATCCAACTACTCTTGTTATGGAATCATGACTGATATTCCCAGTTTTTTCCATCTTGTCCTCTCATATGGCAGAGATTCATCTTCACTGTGACTCAGCAGCAGCACCCTCATCCAGGCTGGGGCATCCCACTGGAACAGCAGTTACATTGCAAGCCTGCTCTGTGTGAGAGCTACAGTGACAGAAATGTGGCTAATCTTAAGAGATTTAGGAATTAAAAAAAAATGTACTCTGCAAATAAGAGGTTTGAGGAATAGCTCGTTTCACAGATTATGGGGTACTTTAAAAAGAAGTGCTTGGATTAAAGGAGTCTTGGTTTTAGTTTAGGAGTCAAAGACATGTCATACCTTTTTAGCAAAATGTGATTAATACAAAATTTCGCAGTTGATTCCTAATATTAATAAGAAAAACCAAGCAGAAATGGATAAAAATTCAGTCATCTGGATATTTAACTTCATCATCTATTAATCCCTCCCTGAATGAGAGGCATCAGATGCAATTTTCAGGTAACATCACATGAGCTGGTACTTAACAGTTCTCTTTTCTGACTGAACAGCAGTAGGTCTGCTAAGATTTAGTCCAATGAATTTATTTCAGCAGAAGACTCTTGGCTCTAGGAAATGGCCCGAGAGGATTCTTGATTTGTTGGAATTTGTGTCTCAAAGCACAGCTTCAGTGTGAGTTCTTCCATGCCATATGAAGGCTGTATTTACATGATAACAGTCTCTTCTGTAAGGCCGCCAGGGATATCTATGTGGTCCTGGCTGTTTTTATGTTCCTTTCAGAAAGGTGTTACTGTGAGATCTTTAGCTTCTGCCATGTTTGTAGAAAACTGCCCAACAAATCCCAAAGAAGAGATGGGGAAGGGCTGGTAACCCATCCCTACCCCAGACCACTCCAAACACTCACTAATACAGTCACACCTCTTCCTTAAATCAAGTGAAAGGTCTGTACACTGTCCATCTCATAAATTTATTTCATACAAGCAGTTTAAACTTCTAAAACAAACCAATTTTCTCTCCTGTCTAAAACCCCCATTGTTATACATCATGGCCAGCACTTCTTCTTTCCTCAAACTGAAAAATAATTAAGAGCTTCATCCTTTCCCTCCGTCTCCCTGCCCAGCTCTACAATATCTCAATCTATTTTTGCATTGCTATTGCCAATTTTAATTGATCTATATTAATCCTATGGTCACTTTCAACTACTATCGTGCAGTCAGTCCATGAGATGAGCCCCTAAGTCTCAGATGATTTGTAGGATAGGGTTGTTTTGGGTTTTTTTTTCCATTGCTGATGTTCTTAAAGAAAAATAGTATTCTGTCCAAAGAAGGATGAAAATACATTTTCTTGACAGGCAGAGAGGGAACATTTTTGTCATGATTGAAAAAAGTCTCAAAAGTTGTGGGGATAAAAAATGATGAAATTGGGATGCAAAAATATTGAGAAGAGGTATGGGGAACTCGCTGCACAAGCCAAGTGCCAATACTCTGGGCCTGTTTCTGCCAGCATGGATGTTTGACAGGGATTTTGGATGGTATATGTTTCTGATCTCACGTACATATTGTAGCATTAACACATCAGAGCTTGTCCTTTAAGGCCCACGAGTCACCTGCCATGATTACACTGCACACCAGAACAGGGGTGAATGCTCATATAGGGGTCTTTCTGTACCTTAGGGAGTGCACTGCCAGCAGCTGTGGGCAAGGCTCTGAGTAAGAATCCAGAAGATAAACTAATATGGATTCACAGGGGAAAGGGGCCAACACTCACTGTGGTTACTGAGCATTGAGAACACCACATAATCCCTATGATGTCTCTAATTGAAGGAACAAATTAAAAAGTGTTTCTTCTTCATAAACACACAGAATTACACCCTAATTTATCTCCTAATCTGGGACCGAACCAGGAATTCTGGCTGCACACAGGGTTGTGGTGTCCTTAAGAACAAAGTCCCTTCAGGCTGGTCATATGTACATATGTATTATACACGTATTGTCACTGAATGCAGTCAGTTACTCTTGGATGTGAGTACTGTTTAACCAGCAGGGATGCCAAAATCTGTCTGCTTATTGCTGACTCTCAATTCATGTTTGATCAAAGCCCCACTGATACATCTATCAAACTCACTGCTAACTTAATCCCTACTGCTCTCATTTCAAGTGACTGAGTCATTTCCCCCTGTTATGTTCAGCCTGCTGTAAACACCAGCACTTTCTGTAAGTCTCTCTTTTCACCCTGCTGTTTAATAATCTCCCCAGCTTTTTTTTCCATGAAAAATGTATTCGTATTTCTGGAAATTTTCATGCTTATTGCTTTTGTCATTTAAGCCCTCCTAGCTTGTTGCCCTCTGTTACTTTCTCTGTTTCCTACTTGTGCCCCCATGATATGAACAAATGCTCATCCCTCTGGATTTTCATGCTTCCTTTTCACACGTGCTTCTACTTACATCCCACAATTTGCAAGTTGTCAGTATGAAAAATTATTATATATAATGGCTATCTCTGATGAATTTGTCTCATTTTTGGGTTAAAAGCCAATCTCTTCATCACATAAACATTTATTCTCCTTCATTCTCAATTTACTAAATAATAAGACTGGTTGATGGTTTAATGTATGGATTGAATTAACTATTATGTCCCTAGGAAATTTTTAAGGTAAAACTTGATTAATTCCTTTCAGAGATGTGTGATAAATCCTCAGGCAAAAAATCTGCTTGTATGTTTTCTAACTCCTGAGCCTTCATGCAAAGTTTCCGCATCGCCTCTTAAACCTCCTCATTTTACATCTTATTTATTCATTGTTGTACCATAGCTGTTATGTCATAAGACTGACTAGGAGTAGGCAAGATTATTTTGGAGAACAATTTAGTTAAAAAAACCAAAAAAATCCTAAACCAGGGGTTCAGTTGTGGAGACGCATCTTTATATATACATATATATATATATATACACTATGTGTGTATATATATATTATATTTAATTACATTATAATTATATTTAATATATCATGTATTGTATTATTACTGTTATATTTTATTATTATTATTTTAGGGAAGCAAGTAATCAATCAACACATATGTTATTGGGAATATATATAAGCTCCCCATAAAAATGACTGAGATTAAAAACAATTTAAAAATCCAGGAAATATAAATTCATATTATGACAATTGGATTTTGGGAGAAATCTTGTGGGTTCTTTTCTTTTCTTTTGTATTTGCAATGGCCAGAATGAAAGTCCCCATGATTGATGTTAGCTTTCAATTCTATGACTTGTTCCAGTTTGTGTCACAATATTTGACTGATGTAGGAGTGTATTGTTCTTTGTTTGGATTTTTTTTTACTCAGTGATGTGTGACAGCATCACTTTGAAATCAGTACAGAAGCAGGGCACCATGTCAGCTTGATTTATTTAGCTGTTTTTCTGTTAACACTCCTCATCATGTTGGTAGAATGATCAGGTAGCTGGCACTAATATAAAATTATGCAAGGGGCATTTTAATAATTCAACACATATATATAATATTGCAAAAAAAAATTTATTCCCTCACATTTGGGAAGACGTGTCTGCAGGAAGTTATCCAATACATGCTAATTAGCAAGAGAATGGATAAGACGAGTTGGGTGAGCTATCTTGTCTGATTTCCTACCAGCCACATATTTTGCTAGCTGCTGAGTCACAAGGAAATGCTGATTTCAGTAGTAGCCTTTTACCCAAAGTGAGTCTTCATTTGTTTTCCTCAGCAGACAGATTCCAGTACATATAGATTAATAATTTGTACTGCATTTCTGGCACTTGAATTTCCCTGGACATCATGGTATCTGGATTAAAAATTAGCTACTGATATTACTCAGTAATTTAAATAGGGCAAAGAAAGCAACACTTAAAGATCTTTTCCCTGGTTTGAGTTCTTGTTATCAGTTGTCATTGTGCTCAGGTCTGGTTTATATTGGCAGTTTATATTTCCACTGATGGGCTTATTCTTGAGTCCTTTGCACCAGCAATCACAATATTAATTTTGACAATTTTCAAGACCATTTGATATTTTATGGGTTTTTTTAATCCTTGAATGAAATTGCCTCCAGTCTTATGAAAAACCTCATCAACTTTACTGTATCCAAACAACTATAGGTAGGATGATCTGTAAGTTTAGTTTGAAAGAAAGGGGCAAGCTGTCTGCTGATTGCACTGGGAATATCTCACATGTGTCAAGTCTTCATTGAGTGTAAATTAAACAGCAGCCTTTCTGATTAATTTACATAGGTGTCACCAGCTTGTTCAGGTTTTCAATTAATTCCTCCCACCACCTCCCACTCCAATTCCAAATAGCTAGAATTAGAAAACAGAATTTCAATTTGAACTGGAAATGCACAGCTCTTTGCTTGAAATGCCCAAGGGGGCAGGTAGAGGTGTCCATTGTAAAGTGTGCATGTGAACAGCTTCACTCACCGACAGTAGTGTCCCACATTTCCAAGGAATGACTTCAGTAATTTTATTTCCCAAACTCTTAAAATCACAGAAGAAATTGGATAGAGAGTTGTCTTCACTCTTATTATTTTCTCTCATACTTTTTCTTTGATGCTTCCAAGTGTTTATTAATGTTATACTGGGATAATTTAAAGGGACAATTTTCCTCTATTTGTATAGAGACAACATCATCTGATATAGTACATTACCATCATGGTATTAAATAAGAATTTTTTTAATTTTTTCCTTTTATTTATTTATTTATTTAAATTCTTGATGGTGAAGATTCTTTCTCATGGGATATGAGAACAATTTTGAGACAAACATGAGAAGAATCTGACTTCACCTGTTTATTTTGATCATTTCATCAATCCTGTGGTGCCCTTGAGCAAATATTTTCTTTAAAGTGTTCATTGCCATCATTCCTCACATCCTCTGTGCAGTATGAGTTTTTCAGCTCTCTCATGAAAGCTTCATATATATTCATCTTAAGGAAGCTCACATTGCACCACTGATCCTTGCTTTGCTCTCATCTATAATTCTTTCACGCTTAATAGATTTTATCCATGGACAAGTATTGTTTTAGGCTTTTTGCCAATGTTTAGTCCTGTGAGCCAAATTTCTACACAAAGCAGTTACAGCAGCTCTCTGTGAAGAATATTCTGGCCTTCGCTTATACTGAGAGATCTAAACTAGCAGACCTGTATAGATTAATATGTAGTGCTAAGACACAAACCATTCTTGGACACAAATGAAATGTTTTAACTTTTGTAAAGTATTATTCAAACTAGAAGCTGTTGAGTTTCCAATTTTTTTTACTTCACCACTTTGAGAATGAAGGACATTTCTACATGTCTCAGACTACTTTGTACCTTTGGCTGGTGCAGTGTGGACTTGGACAGTCTGTGCCACAGCTCCCAGCAGCTCCTCATAAAAAGAACGAGAGAGAGAGAGAGAGAGAGAGAGAGAATGAGAGAGATAAATCTGAGTCCTAGCCACAGTTCAGTTAACAATGTGGACAAAGGGATGCCGAGATCTACAGACTCTGAAAACCTGTGAGAATCTAGGTGGATGTCCTTGTTTTTTCATACATTTATTGTGGGGAAAGATGGGGAGGGGGGTGGGTATTTTTTGTTTGTTTGTCTCCTCTCTGTTGTTTCTAAACTTGATATCCTGAAAAACAGGAACACGCTGTTCCAAAGTGTTCTTCATCTCCCACATTGGTTTAACAGATCTTGAGCAAACATTTTGTACAGCAGGAAAAAAAATAATCCTTAGGATAACCTGAGCAACATTTCAATATACAGCATATCAATAAAGTTTAAAAATGTTTGGACAAGAGAAGCTGCAAATCAAAGAGCATTCATTTCAGAAACAGAGGTGATCAGAGAGGACTCTGGGAAGAAATACACCAACAAATGCAAGTTATTAAACTTTATCTTTTTTTTGTTGAGCTTTAGAAATGTTACATTGTTTCACCTGTTTTCAGGCTGGGTAAATGGAGTCTCAGTAACTGGAGAGGGAATATTAAAAGTATGTGACATTCGAATGGCAAATAGAGAACCAGGAGCCATTTCTCTGAAGTTTTACTCTTCCCCCTCTAAAATAGTATTTTGAGAGACAGATAGTAGTTCTATATATTTATATAGATGTTTATGTTTGTGCTTAACAATACTCTGAATCATATCAATTATGAGAAATATATTAAATGTACTGGTGCCAAATCGACTTATGTCAAGTATTATTGATTTCAGTGAAGTTTCAGCTCAAGATATTTGTGTGGTTTATTTGTTCATTATTTTTACTTGTGGCATTTCTAAAATCTCATTTAGAAAAGGATTAATCTTTATGTCAAATAAAATATTTTTATTTTAAACATTTTAAGCCTTAAAAACTACAAGTGGAAAACACAAATTGTGGATTAAAATGGATTAATTATTTTTTCAACATATTTCATTTCATCAAAATGAAATTAAGTATTTCAATTGCATAGAATTTTTTTAATATAAAGGTGTCGAAAACAGCATGACGTTACAAAATGTTGCATTTTCTAGTTTCATCAGAAAGGAGGCAAAAGTGAAAAATAGGTGGAAAATGTTTTTTCCTACTACCTTTTTAGAAATGTGATTCTCTAATTAAGCTGTTTGAATTCCCAGAATCGTGGTGAATAGCAGTTAACTTCAACTCCATGTCAAATAGGCTCCATATGACCCTTTTGACCCTAAGAATTTTTTAAAACCCCTGACCAAAATCATAACAGACTTGGTAAAGTTTTTTTTCTCTTTCAGATTGGAGGTGATAATTGATAACTAGAGGGGAAAGACTGGTTCTTATTTAAAAAAATAAGAATCAGCAGGAAGTTAAGAAAATCAGTAATTGCTTTTTTGCCACAGAGGAAGAGCCTTCACCTAGTGTACAAACATACAAAGCACCATGGGAGAGCAACTATTTTGGAAGATAAGCAGTGGAGACAGAATCCTTTGCACTTTTGAAATGCCGTCTCTGCTACAATGTAGGATGTTTTTGGATCCTGACTACGGCTGAGGAATTCTTGGGGTGACAAGGTGAGTGTTAATGGTTAGTTGGGGACTTCATCAGGAAAAATGTATGGTCTGGACACATGGGACTGACCAGCTGCCTTGGTGACCAGATGTGACAGTCTGTGGTGGTGAATTCAGCAAGCTTGGTGACAGGGTTGAGAGCCAGAACAAACCGTGACTTGCATGAAGGGGAAAAAGTTTGGAAATTTCAGTTTATTTTGATTCTTATTGTTCTTTGTTTTGCTGCCCCCATCCTGAATCCCTAATGGCAAGGATTATTTTTGCTTTGATTCCAGACCAAAATGAATGAACCATTGTAGTTTCAGTGGTATAGTAGGATATGACAGAAACTCCCCAGAAATAAATGTGTGCTTTTTTCCCTCTTTTTTATTTCTCCTCCCCAAGTTTATTATGTAGCAGGTAGCAAAAGAAGTGGGATGAACATTTTTCTGCTTGCTTCCAACCAGCTGGATTATTTCTAGTTGGCTGGCCACGTCTCCTACACCTAGTGATATAAATGATGGGCTTAGTTAAAATGGTCTGTGCTTTTTAATTTATTTTCCTTTTTTATTAAGACAATCCAGCAGATGGCTTTATTTTTCTTAACTGCAACAGAAAGAGTGTGAGTGAACACGCCTGGACTCCTGGTCCCTGGAGAGCAATCACACATTTGTGCAGACATGCTCCTTGACCCTGTGCTAAAAGGATAATCCTAGAAAAACAGGGCAATGAGGTCTTTCATTTGTGTGTTTTCTGTATTGTTGCATTCTCTTTCACCAGGTTTGTGGTGATGTATTGCTGAGTGCTTTTTCATACAGTCAGGTTGCATCCTTGTGCATCTCAGTTCTTTATATAAAGGCATATATTAGCTCCCTCAGTGTACATATATTTTATACTAATATTTGAGAGCAACACCTCCCTACTGCCTTTTAACAGCAACTTTGCAAAACTGAAAAAGGATACAGACCCTGAATTCTGCATCTCCTTCTGTAACAAGCCCTGTTGTAGAGGAGCACAGTTTCTGCCATGCTCGGTGTGGCCAGGTACTCCACAATCTGGGTTTTGGAGCCTATGATCTAGTCAATATTTATCCTATGTTCAAAATCTTCACAGGGATGTTCTAAATGATGGATGTTTCTCTTTTTGCCCTCCCTTTCTAATTCCTTCAATGTACTCCCTCCTACAATCCTCCTACTATTTTGGGAGATTCTATCTCCCAAAACTTGGGTAAAACCAGAAACAAAAATAATATGGGCAAAGCAGGGGGAAAGCGCCTAAGCAGTGTGTCAAGTGGAAGTCACAAACTGAAGAAAAATTGCTATAATGTTGTGGTTTAGTGATAAGTGTTTTTTGGCTGAGAGTAGGAAAGCTAAATTCTAGTGCCTGATCTTCAGGTTTTTTTTCTTTTTTATTGTTATTGATAGTAAATCAGTTAGGCAAATGAAGTTTAAGTTCATGTGTGTGCAGGCATATGTCAGTTCTGCCTAATAACTTTCAAACTTGTTGCCCAATTTCAACCAAATTTGACATAGGTAAAAATGTGATCTCACCATTTATGTGGGGTTTTTTATCTGGTTGGGGTATTTGGTTGGGAGCATTGAGCTTTTTGAGGGGCAGGGTTGTTTGTATGTTTTTGGGTTTAGATGTTTTATTTTGTGTTTTTTGTTTGTTTTTCTAATGGTTTCAATCACTGTATAAAACTGGAGAAGAGGAATGAATGAGTGTTTCCCAGGAGAGAAAAGCTGGAGGGGTAAACTCATCTCTGGGTTTACACACCAAAGAATCCCTGCTTTTCAAATTCAGATTGTTCTCTGTCCCAGGAGCATTCAAATGCTGGAATAATGGAGCCACCTTGCTTCCCTCTTGGATTGTTCTGGAACAGAACTGTGCAAATGGCTGTTTCCTCAGTTAATTGGCAATTTAGGAGCAAATTGTCCAAATTCCACGGCATTATGTAAATTAAGGTTAAAAACAATTTAAATATATTTTTAAACCCCCTAACCCTTAAAATGTTTCTTACTAAGTAATGAAACATAACCTTGCAAATGAAAAATAAACTAGAATGTTCTGAGATAATTTTCAGAAAAGCATCAAAATTATTTCTTTAGATAAAAATGTTGCTATATGAAAAGAATTTCCTGTTCCCAATGGAGGTAGTGGTGCCTGTTTTTGAGGTCAGTTTAACAAAAGTAAAACCACTTCTGATTTGTTTATATACTTCACCCTGCCATATATAATTTCTTTGCTTTTGGAAGCCAGTAAGGATAACGTCAATCTTGCTCCTTAGCCGCCATCTAGACTTGACTCAATTTCTTAGTCAGAGTTCTTTCTCCACTCATGCCCTGCTGTGAAAGAGTTCAAGGTTTCTTGAAACACTAAGATTGGCAAGCAGTGAGGTTTGGGAGTCTGGAATGGTTGAGGACAGCAGACTTTGTGCATGGAAGTTCCAGGGCTGATCTCTGTGGAAGGAATGCACAGAGATGATCTGTCTCCATTGATTCCAGAGTGTATCTAGAGGTATTAAAAGGTTAACCTGCCTGGTCTGTGCAATTGCTTATAGCTGAGATGCGTGTGCACTGCCCTCAGTGTATTAAGTGTGACAGCTGATTCACAGTGTAAGGGTCCGTGGGTTTTCACAGCATATTCTGCAGAGAGCAGGCTCTGAAAAGGCCCTAAACAGGACTTGTTTTGCTGCTTTACACTGCCCTGTTTAGGTCTACACGTGGGCACCTCGGGGTGTCCCTTGCTGGCATGGCTGACTGAGGAGGAGTCAGCAAGCTCTGGAGCTGGGAATGAGAAGCTTTTTGCGCCTGCTCTCTGTTGGCGTGCTGCCTGCTTTTGCAACCAGCAAGGCAGGGACATCCTCCCAAGCAGCTCAGATCTAAATCCCAGATATGGAGATTGATTTCCAGCACAGCCTGTGCTGTGTATAAATCCTGGATCAAACAGGCTAATCACTGTTAATCACTGCTAATCAGCATGATGGTGCCTGTAGACCTTTGCAGCCTGGTTTACTGGCTAGAGGGGACAAACTGCCAGTAGATGCTAAATCATTAACAGTTGCTGTTGAATTTAAGTAGCTGGTGGTGTTGAATTTAAGTGACTAGTGCTACTGTCATACAGTGCCAAGAAATGAAATATTCCAGAGCTATGGCATCACAGTGCATTTTTCTCAGCACGACTGTGACTGAAGCTGAGAAGCGTTCATCTGCCTCAGCACAGGAGAAAACTTAGTGCAAGAACTCCTTCCAAATAAACTATGGAGTGCTGTACTGCTGATTATTTTTGAGGGTTTTTTTCATAACTCCATCATAGGTTATGTTATAGCACTCTGCTACCTGCAGTTTAGCATTTACACTCAGCACTTTGGTTGAAAGGAAAACTAACACTGGATCTCAGACTCCATTATCTATCCTTGTTGTTTACTGTATGGTTTATTCTTGGATAGCTATGGAATCTGGTAAACTTTCCAATAGGCTACTGCAATTTTCATGCTTTTATTTATACTACACAAGTTTGATTGTCTTTCCTGTTGTTTTTTTTTTTCTTTTTTCTATTTCTTTCTTTTAATTTGCAAATTGTGTTTCAAAATAGCAAGGAAATATGGCAGGTTGTATAGTTGGAGAGAATTATGGCCCCACTCTGGTAGTTAATGTACCCTGAGCTTTTGGCTTAGGTGCCTCATAATGCCACATGAGGCATGTGGAAACTGCTCAGAAACACATTTGTTAGCTGTCATGTCAGTGCTTAATTATATCTTACTTCTGTTTCAGTGCATCATGCATAAGTCTGCTAAATGTTCTGTGTGAATCCAAACCTGATTTATAGGCACAAAAGTACCTTAGAGAATACCAGTGGAATAAAAGAGCTCCCCTTAATGTGCTTTTCTATCTGCAGAGCTCAAATTTAGTGTAACTTTGTTAATCTTTGAATCAGTAAACAATATTGCATACAGTGTGTAGCTTTAATTTAAGCAGATTGCTTACTTATGATCTTGTTCTCAGGTGTGCTGTGAAAATTAAATTTTCTTTCTTTGCTAGATTGTAAGAAGAGTTGAAAATATCGTATGTGTGTTTCTAGATCCTCCTCTGCTGCAATTGAGGGCAGTTTCAGAGCCCCAACAATACCAGTGATTTATACTATCTGGTGTTCAGATTTTGCTACTGTTGGTGATGGGAAACAAAACACCATTTTGAGACTGCAGCTTTCTCCCTGTAAGTCCCTGAACTAAGGGAATAGGGAGGGCAGGAGAGAGGAGATTGTGCTTAGGTAAGGAAGTGAGGTCTTGTTGCTGTGTACTGGGGGTGTTGCTGTATTCTTCTCTATAAATTATTTTAGTTCTCTCAGTTGGTGGCAGCAGCTTCAAGATGCCATAAGTGCTTTTGCTCTGAAATGAGATTTACTGAGTGCAAGAGCCTGGAGCCTGTGAGCTTTTGGAAGGTGCTGAATGGCTGCTCTCTGCATGAGTGGACTAGGGGCAAAGTAGTATCACAGCATTTGGAGAGTGTTCTTCTTATGTGTCCTACCATGCCAAATAAAGAAGTTTTTTGCTGTTTACCAGTGAGAATAATGCAATGCCTCAATGCCTTTCCAAACGCTTCTAAGGGCACTGGATGAAGGCATAGGCCTTTTCAGCTTTGAAACTTGTGGGAGCCTAAAGAAGTGTTTCAGAGTGAGTCTGTTGCTTAGACTGTTAATACACAGGGGTTTCTTGCATTGATAGCTGAATCCTGTGCCTCCTTGTATTCAGTCTTGTCCCATCTAATACATGTCAAAGTGTGTTAGGCCTGGAGTTTACCAAATACCTGGAAGCCCTAAAAGATACTTCTCAAGGGGCTGGGTGGTGGAACTGAAACAGCCCACTTCAAATTTCTTGGTAGAGGAAGACAATATGCTCATTAAATTTTGGGACCAGTGACAACTGTTGAAGCAGGTTAGTGATTTTGCTTGAAATTTTACCAATTTCCTTGTTAGTGTTCTGATAAGAAACGTTTTTGGTTAGCAAATTCCTGAACAGGCTTTCTGGTAGCTGTAATTTCTCCATCAAGCTCAAAGCGTATGAGAAGGGAAAGAAGACATCCAGAATGGGGATTGTCTTTCCTGAGAAACTTGTCAGCCATAAAAACCTGTTGGGGTTCCCGTGGAAGACATCAGAAGTCAGTGGTTCCTCTTGGAGTGGCATCAGGTGAACAAGGATATGAGGTGAGGCTCTGTCTGGAAGCAGGCTGTGGGAATACACACCCTTAAAGAAAAGAACACGATTTCTTTCACACTGTGAAAGTGAAGTTAGCAGTGAAGTTTAGAGATGATAACAAGAAGTTAATTTCACGAATTAAACTTTATTTAAACCAATAGACTTCTTGCAATAGCTCAACTGACCTGGAGTGTTATCTCACATGGCTTATGGCCGTCAATGGGCGTAATGGGAGCAAGCAGAAATAACAACAAAAGTCAGAAATGGTCTTTTAAATATCAGCTTTGAATTGGAGAAAACTGTGGAGAAGCCAGATATTACAGTTTCTTAGAACAAAGTTTGAAAACTTTAGATTATGATTGCACAGGCTCTTTTGGAAGAGAGATGAAATGTCTTTAAAGTGCTTTTATGCACAAAACATATAAGGTTATGAAGCTTTTTTCCCTTTTTCTCCTTTCATCATGGTTGCTTACCACAGGCATTTCCCTTTTTATACTTCATACTATAAACCCTGGTGCAGCTGCATTGTTGTTCACCTTAGCAAAAGATAAACCAGGGAGGATTTGCATAGCTACAGTTGCTTATCTCTCTGCTGTTTTCTTACCATGCCCAGCAGGCATGGTAGGAATTCATCATTTATGGTGACTTTATACAATCCGTGAAACCCAGAAATTTCATTAGGAGAGGAAGTAGCTGAAATCAGTCGGTCTGTACTCTTTGCAAGGCAGCTCCTCAATGATAATACTTGCAAGATTATTTAATGAGGATGCCTAGGTTTGGTTATATAAATACACACATGTAAAAACCCAAATGATGCCCTTTATCTTCTTAGATCATCATGTTCGATTTCAGCCTGTGCAGTAAGGAGTGAAACACCATTTAATTATTGAAGGATAGACTGTCTCTGCAAATTATCTCCCTTTAAAATTTAGAGCAGTTTAGGGCTTACACAGGGCTCTTGGAGTCATAATCTTCAGGGCTTTAAAAGCTGCTGGGAGTTTACACATGAAGAGGGAATCCAAAATTATTGCTGCAGTATGCCAGCCAATGAAGTCAGCTGTGCCTAAGGCAGGCACATCTGCTAAAACCCTTGTGCTTGAATTCTGCATAGGCACCTAGAGGTTCCAGCTATTTTAGTGCAGGCTCAGCTTGAAAAGAAAGGATTTGGTCCCATGGGCTCATCTTCACAAAAGTCTTGATCTGTGTGCTCTGCATGCTCTACTCATAGCACATTTTCAATGAACTACCATCAACGTATAGAACAGAGCAAGTAAATTAAAGTTAAAAAGTGTATCCTAGAGTTTGAACATCTTGAATTTAAGACCTTTGATTCATTTGTCTCAGATGACTTCTACTAAATATTAAGTAGGGTGCTGCTTAGGTAGAATAACAGCTATTAAGGCAGCAGACTTATTTTGGTGGCAAAACATTTAATAGATGCAAAAAGACTAATGATGAGAGTGAATGATGCCCATGAAATTAGAGAATGTCAGGACTTGAGTTCATGATTGAAATAAATCATAACTTAAAATATTATTTTAAGATCTGCATGAAAAATGGTGATTAGATTAGTCTTTAATATTGCATTCAGCTTTCTGATTTTAGAACTCCTGGATTCTACAACTAACTCCTAGAGCTCCTAGAACTAAGATAAAATTTGAATCTTACAAAAAAAAGCCCAGCTGATCCACCACTGTGCTTTTGGTTTACCTTTAACAGAAACTATCTTTTTGTTTGACGTTCAAGTCCAAAAGATATCATGTGTTTTTCTTAAAAGAAAGCATAAATCCTGGGTTATTAAACGTAACTACCAGTCATCTAAAAGATATTTTTTTTTGTCTGTTGGAGATATTAAATTTAGACTTCGGTGTGTGTGTAAAGGGGGAGATCAACTTTTGCTGCATACAATATATTGACTGAAGGAATATATAAGAATACAGTTGTTCAAGAAGCCTTTGCTCCTAAAACCTGCAACCTCTGTCAAAATCTGCTCAGTCTTGTCAGAGATTATTAATTTAGACCATTTCTGTCCTACAGAAAAGTTTATGGGAGCTTTGTGTTTCTAATTCACTTTATGTATTTTTGGTGATTGAAGAGGGGTAAAGACTGTCTTTCAGTGGCAATAGTTTCTGCTTCTTGAAGGACTCTGCTCGGAGATATTTTCTGCATGATTTTCACATAGAGCCTCTATGAGCATTCACCGTTTGATACATAAATCTGAAGTAAAGCTCTCTTGAGGAACATGTGATGAATTCAGCCATTTAATGAAAGAGAACAAGATATTCTCCAGATGGGATACTCTAATGTTGGGTTCTCCTCTGGAAGAGAGAGAAATTGACCTTTAGGGTGCGGTCAGCCCTTGCTGTCTGGTGAAAGAAAAAAATAAAAATAGACTACATAAATATGTTTTTTCCCTTCTTTCCTCACAGGGACAGATTGTTTTTTTTGGTTAGGTTTTTGTTGTTGGAATGTGGTAGATGAAAGAGAAGTTAAATGGATAACATTGGCAAGAAAATTTGCTGTACCTTGAAGATTTAAAATAGGCTTATGAGCTGTTTACATCGTCTCTTGAATTAAGATGTCAACAAAATGTAGGTATTTCTGGTAGTGTGCACATGAATTAGTTGAAGACTTAGTGCTTTTCAAACGTGCAATTATTTATTAACTGTGTCTTTAAGGGTGCACTGGATTTTTTTAATTGTAAAAAGTTTTTGAGAGATATTTTTAGATTTAAGAAGCTTTCTAAGATAATCTCTTATCTACTCAGGATACAGAAAGAGCCAAACTCATCAGCTCAGTATTGTCTCTGAGTTTTAATGGATGCTTTGTGATGTTAGAGTGTAATGAAGTTTTCCAGGGAAGGGTTGGATTAATCCTGTCCTCTAGGAGAGCTGTGCAAAAATAAATATATCCATGTGAGCAAATTTTAAATAAATGGGTACATTTGCCAGTCTCTGAAAACAGGATTAATTTTTATGCCTGGTTGATTCATGTGGGATCTAAAAACCATGAGCCTAAAGTGTTGGAAATGTATAAGAAAATTGTCATTTGGTCATAATTCACCTTGACATGAGTGATGGAGAATTCATATGGGTAAGTGGAGCCTTTGAGGGCATGGGCCATAGTTATTAAATCAAGCTTTTCTATGAATACAAGATTTCATGAGGTTGCTCTTGCAACACACAACCTTTGTATTCAGGCAGACTGTGGGGAAAGAGTTAATAACATATTTGTGAATGTTTGTTTGCATCTGACATGGCTTGTTCATTTAGTCAGACTTATTTATGGCTTCCCACTTGCCCTGCATAGGGTATGCAGGTAAACTGAATTTTGTTTGCTAATATTCAGACAGGGTTTTCTTTTGTTGCTTTCCAGAGTGTCTCCTAAACACAGATGTCCTAAGCTGTGTGAATATCAGAATAGAAACTTTGTCACTGTTGTCCTTTCTTGATTGAGTTGCCGCCCACCCTCAGTAATAAAAGAATCTAAGCAGAAACTGTGACCTGCTGCATCTTTGATAGACAGAAAATCATTGCAATGTACCTGCCTACAAAAACAAAGGATGATTATTATTCATGTAGAGAAAAGTTGTGGATAAAGGAGATGTTTACAGAGATCAGAATGAGTTTGCAAAAGATTGCATGGGAGACTTGCTCCTTTTCTGAGTGCAGAATCTTGATTGTGCAGGAGCTTACTCTGTGACCTGATCACCTATTCAATTATATCTTGGATAAATTTGTTTTACAGTCTTATGCCCAAAATATTTAATTGGTTTAAGTTACAGAAATAGGATCAGTTAGCAGCAGCTCAAGTTTCTAGCTGTCAGCATTTTTACCATGCCATTTGTTGGTATAGAAATGTTGTCCTATCTGCACACATCTACAAATGATTTAAATTCTTGGTCTATTTTTGACATATTTGCGACTATTTCAATGTACAATGTGTCTCTGTTTGTTCAATTCTTAATCATATACAAAGAATGAGGCTTTCATTTTTCTGTGCAAATTTTCTCAATATATAGTAAAAAATTTTCCTTCAAGCATGTGTTTTTCTTCTACGTAGTTGATTGTACTTGATAATATGTAAGAAGTGGTGAAAGGTAATCAAGTCTATTACTTGCAAAAGATCACACAGAAGAGCTTATCTCTTTAAAAGTGAGGCCTCTGACCAAAATAAGTGCACGACTTCTCCTGTAGTCTTTGAAGAGGAATTAGTCCCTGTGTGTCTGCTACTTGTCTCCAGCAGATACTTTGTTTAAGTAAATACCTGAATTTTAGAATGTTAAGTAAGTTCTCATAAGCAAATTTCTTAATTAGGTTTGTCCCCTCCAATCATCTAGTCCAAACTCTGTGGTCAATGGCTTTCTACAGTCTGTGTTGGATCAGTTTCCATGCTCCATTACACCTGATTCTCTTTCCTTTTCCCTTGGAACAAAACTCTTTCTACCAGCTGGAGTGTTACTAGAGACTTCACTCAGCTCTCTGTGACTGACACAAATAGTCTTCCAATGTCCTTTGGAGCTCCAGTGACTGTGTTGATTTATATCAGCTGCAAGTCTGGCCCAGCGGCTGTAACCAAACTATTGATAAAATCCAGAAGTTCAACTAATGCAAAGAAATTGATTTTTTAATATACATTTCTATTTGAAGGGTGGTCCTTAGAGTCATTCTTTGACTCTGAATTGTAATCATATTCGTGTTGTTCAGATGATGTACTATGCCTGGGGTTGCAATGTGTCATGAAAACCGCATTGTGTTGGATAAAAATACAATCCGCAGTTGAATAGGACTTTTTTTCACTGTTGTCTATCAAAATTTCTATTACTAGCTCAGTCATTCATTAACAAAAATACAAAGCACATGTTCTGAGCTCTGTACAGGACCATCAATTATGCTAGTCTTGTAAAGAAGTACTGGCATTCATTTTGAACTGGACAGCAGATTTTTTTTCTCTTTTCACAAGGCTACTATTTTTATTCTTTTTAAGTGGAAACAAACATCCTAGCTTCTCTTCCAGGGTATGTCCCTGACACAGGACATGGAATGACTCATTTATAAAGAAGCAATGCTGTACTTGCACTCAGAACTAAAATAGTTTTTTTCTTAAACTTGGCTCCTGAATTAACACCTCTTGAGAGAAATGTTAAGATTTTTGTATTGTCTCCAAAGAGCAAGAAATCTTGGATAGAAGAGTTCTCCTGTCTGTCAGAGAACTGCAACTTCAGTTTTTTTGTCAGTTCCTCTCTGTGTCTGGTTTTGGCAGACCAGAATGCTTTAGGATATTATATATATATTTTTTTTTCTGTGTGGTTGAACCTTATTTCTAGACAGGTCTACTGCCTTTGTAAATTATGTTAGAAATTACTATTATCACTGTAGTAGATTAACTAAATCATCATAATTTGAGGGACATTTAATCAAGACCTTTGTCAACAATGTCTAGTTATCACCTGAATTGTTAATAAGTGGAAACATTGCTCCCTAAAATCATGAAGGCAGAATGAAGCACCCAGTCATAGTGAAGAATGATGGAAAAGAAAGCAAATACACCAGATAGCAGAAAATTAAAATTCATAACATGAAAAGTTTTTTCTAGACATTTGTCCGTACCAGGTTAATGTTTTATGGTTAGAGATTCATGATAATAACTTCTTTAAAGTTAGAGGGACTGAGTAGAAAAGCACACATTTTTTGAAATTGAAATATTTGCCTATCTAAGAGCATAAATTAGTATTTTAAGAACTGTATCACAGGTCTCTCTTTTAAAAAATGCTTTTCAGTATGTAAATTGGAGCTTTAACAAAGGAGATTAAGTTGGGGGTGAGAGAGAAGTAAGAAGTGGACTTTTCCTTTTTATTAAAATTCACAGATGTTCAGTCCAAAATCATAGTCTTAAATAATATATTCTGCTGGAAGAAGTTTTCTAACCATCAGTTTTAAAAACTAAGAAAAAAGGGAAAGGAATAGCCCATGCATAGCCCATCCATAGGCAAGTAGATTGAGAGGAAAAAATAGGTTAATGTGAAAATATGTTTTCTAGGATTTACTCTTGTTGCTGTTAAAAATGACAATGCACCATTATTAATAGAATGGCTCACCCCATTAATATTGTATCCCAGGCTTAGCTAGAAGATTTTTAATGGCACATTAATAGGAATGTATGGGGATTCCTAATAAGGTATACAAAATTCTCTGCTTCACATGCTTGACCCTAATGTCACACGACATGACAGGAACACCAAATTTGTATGTTTACTAGTTGTTAGCAACACCATCACTTATATTTGTCCCTGTGCACAGCTTTGTGAGTCTCACTGTTTGTTTATGATCCCTGCTCTGCATTGCTGTCACATAATTCTTCCCATCAATAATAATCACAGACATGTTTACTTTAGGAATATGGGGAATGAATATGCTTTACTTCAACCTAAGGGAAACCTCATAAATAAGCACCTGTGAGGGAAATAATGAACCTGCTGATAAACATATGTATTTTTTACTGAAGACTGTTAAAGCTTTTATTCATGTGTCTTTTGAAACCAACTGAGGAAACACAACTTCATGGTAATTCTTATTTGACAGTGACTAGGATAACATATACCCTGCATACTCCTTTTTTTTGTTTGTTTGTTTTCCCCTAAATACTTTCCTATAAATAATGAGCCAAAACTGAATTTAGTATGGCAAGTATAGATTATTTTGTTTATTGTGTAATATAACTTAGGATTTCTAGCCTAGCATCTTGCCCTCTCATTTTCTTGCTCTTCCAATGCAGTCGGAGAGAAACAATCTATTGCGCTTCATTAATCCTTTTAATATCTGTTGTCTGCATTATTTGCTCTTTGTGGTTAGAATTAATATTTAACTTTCATTATGCAAAGTCCACTTAGCTGTATTAAATTCTATTTGCTAGACTTCTGTGTCAAAGTGCTTCTGGGACAGCATTTAGAACCCAATATCTCTTCTTATGCAAATGTTTAGGCAAAGCTGTGAATAGTATTTATTTGATTTCTTTAATTTCCTGAAGGAGTTCTTATTCCTTCATCTACATAAGTGATAAAGATGGAAAACAAGAAGCATCCTTTCTACCCTCTTTGTATCCTTCATAAACAATTACGTATTACAACTTGATTTCCAATTTCTAGCCAATTTTCTTCTCGACTTGCTGGTATTTTTGCTTAATTCTGTTGGTACTATTGACTACAGGCACATTTTTTCTCATATATGCTTGTTTGCAGCAATTTGAAGTAGACTAATTCTAAACCTCATTGTAGTTGTGAATACTTAGATTCAGAAGTTATTTGTGTTCCCCCTTTATGCATATTAATGATGGTTCTTAATGGAGCATTCTTAATTTTGACTGCAAGCACACTGGGGAGGTGTCTCGACATGATGTGACCTCTCCAGTTGCATGTTGATTGTCAAATTAAATGAGGACAGTACAGCTTAGGCAGGGATCTTATCTTGGCTACCAGAAACTCTGCAGGGTACTAACAATCAGAAAACACCATTTCCTGCAATGTATGTGCACCAGTGAAAATACCCAGCTGTCACTAAGACACTTCCTTTTCACTTTGGAGAGAATATCAGATCAATGGTGTTTTCAGCTCTATGAGAATTTATATTCAATTCTCCTAATTACTCACAGACTAGTTGTCAACAGGCTTTATGAATGGGATTAATATAGCTGAGTAAAGACTCTTAAAATTTGCTTTCACTCTTTTCCCTGGAAATAAAACACAGACTGTGGATGAATAAAGAATTTTTTTAAAACTACCCAAGATTTGTTAAAGGGCTTCAATGTTGAGTCTTTTCTAGTGTTTCCTAAATTATTTATTTGACCTTCTTGTATGTGTCCATAATACAATCCTGGTGCAGTTCTTGTTTTGAAACTAAAAAATATGACTGCTGAGAACTTTGAACAGGACATAACTCTTTTGGTTTTTATGAAGCACCATCTTGGGAGGGAAACAATGCTTTCAACTTTTGAGAAATTCTAGGGAAATTAAAAAAAAAAACAAAACAAACAAAACCAACAAAAAACAAACACAAAACCCAGGAAAATTATCTCTTTATTCACATCACCACTTTTTACTTTGGATCATTTTCCTCTCTTAGAAGTATATGATTTTTAAGAAAGATTGCTTTGGGGTTTTCTATGTTTACCAGAAAAAGTAGGGTTCCAAATGCATCTGGAAGTCACCAGATGGGATGGTAATATTAGTTCTGATTCAGCATGGTAAAACATGGAACAAAAGTAAATAGCATGGAAAAATATTTGAAAATAAATTAATCAAGATCAGAAATCAGGAAAATTTGGAGAAAAAGTCTTGGAACTCAAATCCAGTCTTGTTACTTGAAGTAACAGCTTCAATGATGCAGTGTGAAATTTGAAAAACATGTAAGCAAAAGGATAAACAACTTTGGGAGTAGACTCTAGCTTTTGGGAAGCTATCTGGGAGCAGAAACTGAAGGTTTGTTGGACAACAACAGGGAAAAAATTCCTCGTAGATGACTGCAATGGAATCATCAAAAAGATAGTGATCAATAAACTCATTGGGGAAGAAACAGAGCATTGAGTAAAACTGAGCCCCTGTTCACAGGCAGGAGCCCAGTGCTGAGGCTGCCTGTATTTCTCAGACTGTCCCAAAATGCTTCCTCCTCAGAAGAAGCTCAAGCCTGTCTCTCAAATTAAAAGGAAGAGGAAACAGTTACAAAAAAGCCAAGCTTTGCAAAGTCAGCTCCAGCCTGCTGTCTTTGGTTTCCCCTCTGTCAGCAGAAGCTGTTGAGAGGCAGCCTGGCAGCCCACCTGCATTTGTTTTTCAGGTTATTAAATATCAAACCTGAGCCAAACAGAGTGGAAGTTAGAAAATATCTTTGAAATAATGGATGAAATTGTAAAGGATCAATTCCATCAAGTGTCACAAGACACATAGGGGGAACAAGATCAGTGAAACAACCCTGAGGCTCTCCTGTGGTTGGTCAGACTGTTATTGTGCTTCAGGTTTCCTAGTATTTTCTTGGCAGTGCTTTAATTAGTGGCTTACAGATAGGAATGCTCTCACCATTGATAAGAAGCCACTTTTACAAGAATCTTGTTCTTCTTTACATACAAGAGACTAAGCTAACCTTGAATTCTCCTCTTCAAAAACTATGTAAACACATCTTTATTTGTGTTTTACAGGTTCTTGCCCAAATTGCCAGCCTTTGTCATGTCAATAGATCTTCAGCTGGTGTAAACTGGGGAAATAAACTATTCTTCTCACCCACTATTTTTTCTCTTTTTTCTGGACAGTGTGTCTCTGTGCTAAACTCAGTCTTTAATGAGCACTCTCTGGTTTGAAAGCCCCAGGTTTGAGAAAGTGCCAGCTCTTTGGCAGGCTCCCCAATGTGAAGTTTTGAGCTTTAATTCAATTTATAAGAACTTGAGGTACTCATATTGGGACTATATTATAAACAAAGACTTCAAAATCAAGGCACTTCACAAAGTATGAACTGTCTTGCATTTGATACCATATTGTATTGGGGTTTTATGGCCACATTTTGGTACTGGGGCAGCTACAGGGTTGGTTTCTGTGAGAAGCTGCTGGAAGCTCCCTGCCTGTCCAGCAGAGCCAATGCCAGGCAGCTCCAAGAGGAATGTGCTGCTGGTCAAGGCTGATCCAGTCAGAGATGCTGGTTAGACCTCTGTGATAATGTATTGAAGAAATGTTTTTGTGCAGATGTAATTGCAGCCAGTGAAAAAACAGAGCCATTGCAAGAATGAGAATCAGAAAACACCTAAGTTCTGAGTTTACCTATGGAAAATCACATTCATCTTCACCCACTCTTCAGCAGTGGAGCAATTAGTTTTTGTTTTGTTTTGTTGGGTTTTTTGGGAAGATGCTTTTTTGGTGATTTCTCTTTTTGGTTTGTGGGTTTCTTTGGGGGTTTTTTCCCACTGTAGAATAGGGATTCTAAATAATTTTAGTGACACAGACCGCATATTGTGAATATCTTTTCCATACAAAGCAGCTTTGTTTTAATTCTTGATTTATTTCAAAGCTATTGCAAGGAATTCTGTTTCTTACCTTATAAAAACACAGGCTGGAATCCATCACTACACAGCAAATGTAGGGCTGTGTTTATTCCCAGGACTCAAACAGGCAGGTGAAGTCAAGCTGGACTTGAGCTGTTTACTTTTGAGAAGCAAAAGCTGCATTTCTTACGAAAATATCAGATAACAGAAACTTCACAGTATGCTCTTGTGTGTTTTGGAAACTGATATTTTAATCAGAGCTGTAGAATGTCTTGGGAATCATTTGCTGTGCACAGGCAAAAAAGAGGTGTCTGCTTCCAGCACCCTCTGCTCCTCCACCTCCTTTGTGTAATGTATCATCAGCGCAAATTGTTACTGTGGAACAAGAGGATAGCTTGAGTTGTACGGCTTGGCTTGAAGAATTTCTCCTGAAACTTGTTCGAGCTGACAAACAAATAAACAAGATGAGCAGGCTGAATAGGTTTTTTTAGACGATTTGCATAATGGATTTTTGAGCCTTGGCATGCTGGCCTGCAAACTGCCTGCTTCCTCCTTTTCTTCTCTAATGTGGAAATGTAATCTGAACTCTTGTCATGCTTTTGGGAAATAGACTCATACTTGTGATTCAAGGCAATCAGGATGCAAATCGGGTCCTATGGCCTAGTAATCTCAGCTCACCTAAATGTGAACAATGATTCTGACAGAATCAATGGTATTAAACCAAAGTCCCGCTCTCTTGTGTGCATGTCAAAAATCAAGGAGGCAATAGATTTATTCTTATTCTCTGAGAGTAGAGTTGGTCTTGGTCTCATTAGTGTGTTTCTGTTTAAATAAGAGTTTCAGGCAGTGCTATAGAAATGTTTCTTGCACTCAAAATACAAACTGATTCAGAATTTGTCATGTTTTCTGATATGTTGGTGTTTCCAGTAGGTAACCGGAAGTTATAACAAATCCCAGCACCTGAGGGTTGTTCTTATATAATTAGTTCATGGGAGATACTCCAAGACAGCACAGTCAGATGAATAAAGCTTGCTGAGGGAAGCTAGAAACCCTGTAGTTTTGACTTTCCCAATGCTGAAAACATCACTATGCTGGGACTGTCAGTATTGGGACTTGGGAAAGAATCAGATCAACAATATTTCAAGTATTGCCCTATTCCTACCCGTGTTCTCTCTGCTCTTGCCCCACAGCCTTGCCTTTGCCAGTGCCCCAGCACTGAGCCTGCACTGAGGGTAACAGCATGCCATGGCCAACTAGTCCCCCTTGAAAAGCAATTTATGCTCACCTTAGGGACTGCAAACAGTAAAGTTGTGTCTGGCTGCCTCAGTGGCAGCCAGGCACCTTTGAAGAATGCTTTCCTTAGGCTCAGTCTATACCCACTCACTACTTGCCAGGAGCTGTCTGTGATAAGCAGGAAGTCTGGCTGTTACATCTATTCCTCTGATGCCTTTAGTCCTTGAAAAGTCAGAAAGGTGACTTTCCAGAGAATATTCAAAACTCATCCTGAGGCTCTCCTTACAGCCTTACCTTAATTGCCTCCTTCAGCTCAAAGTGTCTTTCCTCCTTTTCCCTGCTGTGTGGCAGAATCTCTCTCATGCTGCATTATTTAGTATCTCAAGAGTGGGCACTGTGACTTCAAATGCTTTGAAGCCTCCAAGCCAACTTGGATTAGTTAAAGAAATGGGGGATTTCTCTGTGGTTCTGAGCAACCAGGTTATAGGATTTTTTTTTTCTTTTAAATACTGGACCAGGGATAGCAAATACTCTGCCTGAATAAAATGAGGCTGTTCAGCTTAATTAACAGAGAAAAACCTCTTCCTGTCACTTTGGCTTCAGCCTCTCCTGGAGAGTTCCAGTTGGCCCACATAAGCAACTCCTCCTTGCATATACAGTTCTTGACTTAATCTGTGGGAATTACCACTTAACTCTTGAATTAGTGCCAGTGTTATGTTACATGGAGGCAGGAAACCATGCAAGTCATTAGTGAGGATGGAAACTATGTTAGGGTGGGGTTTTAGGGGTGTTACTTGATTAAACCTTAAGCACAGAACTACAAACCAACAAAATCATTCTCTCTTCTGGCAGAGTTCTTACCTATTGAGTATCAGGTTCTTTTGGTTATAGATTTCAGTTCAGATGTCAAGAGACTTTTCCAGATCTTTTTCATGGAAATACTTTGCTGATACTGTAACTTTTTTCTTTTTTAGTTTTCATTGATTTCTAATTTACAGATGAGATAGAAATCCACGAAGAGAGCCTTTGCCATGATATTTGTGTACCTCATCAAATAGGATGGTCAGGACAGTGCTGAGAAAGAAGCTTAAGTCAACTCAGTTTAACTTCAATTTTAACAGCAAAATCTTCTCTTTGAATCTTGTCGCAAAGGCATTTCTGATAGTCTGTTTTTTCGATACCAAATCAAAAAGCACATTTCTATTGTTGATCCCTGAAAGTTATTAGAAGTGTCCTGAGCTATGTATGATTTTTATTGGTGTGCAAATGACTAGTTCCTGACTTTTGATATGAAGAAATGCTAATCTAAAGTGGGAGCTCTCCGACTTCCAGAATTTATATTTATATCTATATCCTACCAGTAAATACTGTTAATATCCATAGTATCAAAGATTGATATTAGTTTTCATTTGTTTTACAGACAGGAGAAACTTTTCATTTAAATTTAACCAAGTAAGATAATCTTTTTGACACATGATGCGAACATGTCACTGTAAAAACCCAAGTGAAGTAATTTATTGATTAAAACTTGTGAATACTTTAACAGTACTTAAAGGAATTTTTGTGGGGATGTATGTTCCAGTGACCCAGTAACTCAAAGGATAAAAAATTGAAAGCTCAGAGTTCCAGATGAGTTCAGGAGGATACAGCTGGAAAGAATTTTTAGACACGTCCTAAATAATGTGTTTATCTCTACAACCTGAAAGAGCTTGCAAAGCCAGTAACTCTTAATGCTGGTCAGAAGCACCCCAAATATTTATTTTTTTTTAAACTTTTTCTTTCTCTGGAAGAAAATGGGACGTGTTTGATGTTTTCTTTTGTATTAAATAGATCTGATTTCCAGGTGGAAACTATTGATTAAAAGAAACAAATCAAAAAGAAGTCCCAGACATTTCCATCAAATTTCTGGTCTTGCCTGGCTGTTCATTGGTGTAGAAACTAATTGTTAGCGACATGATTCTGGGGATATTTCTGGGGTATCTTGGCTTCATGTCTACACATCTTGATGAAAAAAATCTTACGTTTTTTCTTTGTTTGATGGCTTTCAAGGGCTTGCTGCTTTAAACTTAGAGGCATAAAACTTTTTTTCCCCTCTATGAGTTTTCAGGCTCAAAAGCACTTTCACAATGCATATAGATGAAGGTTTCATGCAGTTTGATTTCTGCAGTGGGGAAAAAGATGCAAGAGAAATCTGCAAAGTTCCTTGGTTTTTATCTTCACTGTGAATAATTTGGTAGTCTTTAAAAGACTTGAAATGTTGGTAAATCACTAAATTTTATGTATTACAAAATGAAAAAAAGAAGAAAAAACCTATGATTTTAGCTCTTTGCTCATTATCTTGGGAAAGACTGGCAGTGAAGGCTTATTCTAAACTACTTAGAATGTCCTCTTAAATGTGACTTTGGTCTCTCTGTGGGCTGAAAGTACCAAAGACATACAGAAATCCCACTGCTTAGAAATGAGTGCTGGCAATGCCAAGATACAAAAATAAAAAAGTATTTAATTTAACGTGGCTGTCAATTTTTCAAATATATTGTATGCCAGCAATTACGTGAATGTACTCGAAGCTTGTTGGAGTATACAGTGTAGTTCCTACTTCACCAGAGGTGATTGCAATTGTAATTAAAGTTGTATTACTGCATTTAAATATGAAAATCAACAACCATCAGTCAACAGCGTTGGTAAATTGTCTATCAGAGGTTGTTATCCAAACTTATCTATGAGATGCGTTTTATCTTTCAACATGCTTTGAGTATGGATTTTTTCATAGCTAAGAAGCTATAAAAAGTAATATTGCCCTAAGAGGCACTCCTGAAACCATTCACAGCATCTCAGACCTGTCAGGATTGTATGTTTCAGCAATCTAAAAATTTATCATTCTCATCAGTCTGTTTGATGAAATGAAATCTGTAAGTTGGTTGCTGGCTATAAATTACCTGGGAGTCTGAAGATTAAAAGTAGCTCCTGAAAAACTGGAATGAGGAAAAAAAAATTGAGCCACATTACCCCAACTCACTGGATTTTTATATGGAAACCTATTCCCAGGCAATTGATTTTACATTATTCATTATTTGTTTGAGATTTGAGTGGCAGCTAGAATATTATAAAAAATAATGAAACTCTCCAAAAGCACTGGAAGTACAAATTCAAGCCCAGTTACAGGTATGCAGCTCAAAGAATGCTCTTATCCTTGAAAATGAGCTTCATTTATTTTCAATACACTAAGGAAAAACAACTGCATTTGAAAACTCAGTGTTTTGTTCATTAGCACTTTGTCTTACCTGTCTTGTTATAAGCTCCCAGATCCTCTCACTGTTCTGATTATTTGCCTGATAGGGTGTGATTTCAGCTGAAATTTAGGAGACCAAGAATAGCCAACCAGGTAATTTATTCTTGAAGAGCCACAGGGATTGTTTGGAGCTTGTGAAATTGAGCAGGGGGAGGGAACGTATTAAATCACATCCATGAAGATAGAGACATCCCAAGCTGGGGTAAGGGGACTTTGGACAATGCTGGAATGATCTATTTTGCCATACAGATAGGGAAATGCACATCACTTCCCAAAGTTCTGACACTAAACTGAGGCTGTGGTCTGTGTGAACAGTTCCATGAGCTATTGCCAGACCATTTCTGCAGAAACAGCTATGGTGGTGTAAGACTTTATTCCATCCTCCCTCTTCTCCCATCAGTACATTAGCACTGTTTTGCTCTCAGCTGCTGCCTAGGCAGCAAAGCTGAGGAAAGAGAAGCACAAAGCTTAAGTTTCTTGAAGGATCAATGCCAAGTAGTTTTGTATCACTTCAACAAAACCTTATTTCTTTTAAAATTGTATGTTTGTTCTTGGAAATTACCGAGATATGTTCACTGATAGTTTCTCAATATGTTTGGCCTGAGGTAGAGGCAAATGTTGGGAAAATACAGCCCAAGTGTTTACATGTAGCAAAGTCAGAAGTAATCCAAGTGACCTATGATCGATCAGGCAAAGCCTGGTATTGGACACTGCTGTCACCCATAAGAACAGGCAAAGTATTAAACTCCCAAAATAATCAGAAGTCAAAATTGCAGGGGGCTTGCTCCTCTCTGCTCACAAAAGCATTCATTCACAAAAGTTTCACATTGCAACTGATCATTGCATTCAATGTACAATTCTTTTGTTTTATCACGTAGAATCATTCAGAGGAGGCTTTTGAATGTTTTAGCATATGTAGACTTTTAAAATGGTGGCGAAAGAGGCTGGCATGGATTTTAAAATTATATTGAAAAGTATTATTTCTGAGGATTTTTGACTACATTGAAACAAGGCATTTAAAAAGCTAAGGAATTCTGAAATCTGTCAGTCGCAAGCAACTTCATGGGAGTAATTGTTCCTTGCATGGCTGGAGCTCACAACCCTGAATGGGCAAAGTGTCACCAAAAGGTGTCCTGGTCACTTGTTCCTCTCACACTTCCTGTGCTGAGTCTAATATTGATGTGATTACATACTAAGCTAGACTGAGGAATTGACTCAACTGAAAATGTAAAAAAGTTCTTCCTTGACTATTTGAATAATTTCAGTCAGAATTAAGTATTGTTGTCTCAAAAAAAAAAAAAAAAAAAAAAAAAAAAATTAAGAGTAAAAGCCTTTCCCAGCTCTAGCTGTAGTGATGGATTAGTTTTTCTACAGGTTTCTCTCTAGGGCTTTTACAGCATTAATTTTCATAGGCAGGAATGTTGCGTTAGGACTTAAAATTGCTCAGACCAAAGGGCTTTTCGTAGTGTTGTTTTTTTACTTCTCTTTTCAAAGACATTACTTTGTTCATGATGAATCCATGGAAACTCAGTCTAGATTTGTTTGTTACCCAGAGGTGTAGCTTAACCCTGCACTACATACTGGGTGATATAAATGATGTTTATATGATTCCAAATGAAGTAGAAATTGATATCAAGTCTTGTGGACAAATTTTGTCATATAATGAGGGAACTAGAATAACCAATGCATCCAGAGATAATATGGCAATGATAGGTGTTTGTCAGATTTGAATGTTATTCATTCTCATATCCAAGGCTTATGAGACATCCTGTTTAATCCACACTGAAGTTTTGTGCCTCTTGGGTTTAATTAACTCTGATGTCACTCTGATGACTTCATTAAAGATGGACAAGAGCAGGGTCTGAATCATTCACAGGAGCACAAATGTGGTATTTTAAAAAGAGATCTAAAAAAACCCTCTAAATCTGTGACAAGAATCTTCAAGAGAATTAATTTTGACTAGATTCTCCAAAACTACTGAACAATTTCTGCATTTATGCCCATTAGTGGGTTATATTTCAACAGAGACTAGGATTTGTTATGAATTCGTATTTGTCTTGACCAAAGAACTAAGATGTAGTAAGTAAGAGTAAATCCCAAAACTATCAGATGGGTTAATTAAGTAGGATCATTTTTGACTTGTTCAAAGGGGCCATTCATTCCTGCAGATGATTATTTAGGTCAACTCTCAAAGGTACATTTAAAAAAGGCATTGCTCACACACACCATGGGCTCCTTTACCCACCCCCTTGTCTCCCAAGGGCATTTCTCTGTCAATTTCCTGACAGAATCACATTGCTCCTGCATTTTCTCAGAGTCCTTAGATGGGTTATTGAGGAGAGTGACTGTAAGGGTCTGCAAAAGTAAGTGACAGCAGAGACAGAAGCATGATGTGAGATGTGAATAAACCTCTCCCAGTGAGATTCAAAGAACTTCCCACAGTCAGTTCTGCTCTTACAGTGTAAAATCAAGTATGAGAGGAAAATATCCACCGGATAATAACCTTTTACCCAGAGAGAGTCATCCTAGGCCAATTTTAGTCAAGCACTGGCTAAACTAATCCAGCTTGACACCAATAATAAATTGTGCAAATTCCTGTGACCTTCATCATTCTTATTTTGTATTAAATGTCATCTTGTTAGATCATGCATGAATGAATGGCACAATATGATAGATAGCATGAATTATTGTTCACTAATAGATTTTGTTAAAATGTCTCCTCTCTGGGCTAGTCCATGAGAAATATGCTCAAAGTTATTTCTTAGCGGGCCTTTGAAATCAGAGTGGAGGCCTTCATAGGAGTTGAAAAATGGCTTCTGGTTGGTTTTGGTGTAGGGGTTTTTTTGTTTGCTTTGGTTTCGTTTCAGGGTCTTTTGGAGTGGATTTTTTGTTTTGTTTTGTTTTGTTTTGTTTTTT